>OX451396.1:11179963-11461157 GCA_949629135.1 Eremobia ochroleuca
AGTTGTAATTCTAATATTAATAACGCTCACCCAGTACCGACCAGAAATAATATTATAATGTATTTCCAAAGAGATTTAAGATAAAATAATTTAATGTCTTCGAGTATTTCCATCATTTCACGTAATGGTTATAACCATGAACGTCAATACATCAAGGCCTTTCCTGTTTACGAGAACACTCTAGCCATAAAAAAAGTAATTTAATTAAACTATTTTGTCTAATCTTCTTGTATATATGTAGGTGCTATATCTGGACCAAAGTGCAGTGACGCTTAAAGCTACGATGTTGCTGGGAGCACTAAAACTGAAACGGACCTTGTGATCGATACCTGACCCAAATCTATTCGCTTCTGATGTATCGTATCGCATATTGGCAATTAATAACGATATAAGCAGCTGTAAATAATGCACGTGGACATAGCATTTTTTACGATACATGGATTGATCACGGCTTGTAGACATGGTTTAGAAGCATATAACGCTTCGGCATACAACAAAGAGTTAATTGCGTTTGGAGCCACAGACCAGTCATCAATCAGGCGTTAAAGACTTGACTAGCTAAAAGGATGTGGGGTCTATCGTCTTCACATCCAGCTAATTATATCTCATAATATCATATAACCATATCTCCGACATGTTGTATATCGTGCTCTATTTGAACAAATGGCAGTCTTTGTAGTAAACACTTGGCACATTCAACATGTTACGTTAGTAAATCAACCTTTACATGACAAGTGACACGCCCGTCACCAGAAAATTTTAACGCTAGAGCTTTGAAATAATTTGTATCGTAGTTGTTTCCTTTACTGTTAGAAGTAAATGACATATTTTGTTTATGTATATTTGAAGACACATTGGCACACGCCCAGAATTGAATTCTCAACACAATGCTTATCATGTTCTGTCCAACGCCCAATTCGACAAGTCTGTCATCGCTCTATCGAATGGTGCCTTCGCCTTTAAATTCTCAACTGGCACCGATGTCTGAAAATGATATAGTAAGTCGGTATTAGGTCTCGTGTGGAACGGTAGCGTCCGCGCCTTTTTCGATGATCTCCGTCAGCAATACGCCGTCCAGGCCTAATTTAAATGGGCATCTAGACGTTTAACCTAAAGCTGACCAGCAAAAGGCTTTTATCGCTAAATAGCTTGGACATGGTACGTGTGAAATCATTATAGCCAGAATCATTTGTAAGACTACTGTCAGAAGGAGAACGGCTGCCAAGCGCTGTAGCAAGTTTACTGGGGAAACAAACGCCTTGTGCATGTCGCACACCTTTCAAAAACAGTTCGTTTAGGTATCTACCCAATTGCCCATTGCATTCACCGAACTGTTTTTTCCAGAGCGTAATATTGCTAAGCCCGTGGCACCATTCGATATGTTATGTCATGAATTATGGCACTATTAAGATAATGCTCAAGACACATGATTATGGCATATGTCAGTATGTAGTTACTCAGCGAATTCTAGAATTCTCTTTGATGAATAAGATCTGTAATGTGATCGAAAAGTGGTGAATTCACCGACATGGCTTTTTAAGAAGCAATGGGCTGACCATTTCTCTCTCGGAGTCTGTTGGAGTACGCGAGTTCTTGATTCGAGCCTTCTCGGCATCAGCAAATGTAATGTATGGCGCCTCCCAGCGCGGACGACGGTCGACCTGAACAAAGCAGCTGTGGTAGACCAAAGAAAAATTTTAGAGGAAATGACGTAGCTCATCATGAGGCAGTTAGTACTATAATGTGTGGCACTGGTCATCTGATGGATTTACTCTAATATGCATAGGTATGATAGGTAGGTTCCTATCTGAAGAAAATTGTGTGTAATGTTTTTTTATCACACAACTGCTGCGATACCAACCTCATCATTATACGGATCGTAGGCACCCAAGTTTTTAAAACAAACTTGGTATACAACCGCGCAGGACACATGTATAATATAATGATGGCACGGTTTACGCAGTGAATCAAGGTTTACTTCAGACAACTAAGGGTTGAGCATTTTATTTCCGCTTAACACCTACAGTTTGTTCGCCAAACATCTCAAACACTCATAGGCGTCAGAAGTGTAGTGTGTTTAAACATTTGTTAGATATAAATGTTTCTATAAACGTAAAGTCAACCGCGCACATCCACGTTAACAATTCAACATAGACAGTGCCTTGATGCTGTAGTAGTAACGATGATTTTCGTAGTTTTTAAGTGTTACCAATGCTGTGCGATTGGTCGTACGTGATAATTCCAAGTGCCCATAACCACGTTATAATGTTTCCCCTGTTGGTTCACAACCCTCCTCTCGGTGAGGGAGTGGGCCGTAATCCACCACGCGGGCCCAGTGCGGGTTGGTAGGCCACACGTTTTCCAATTTTTAAGTCAGTTATTGGGTTTTCCATGTGGAATTTCTCAGTATCAATCGGTAGTCTTGATTTGTGCCCGGTTGACGGCAATAGAATCGCCCCTAAGCTATTACATGGGACTTAAACGTAATTGGAAAAATGCGGGTGTACTATTAGCTAACTAAACCCTAAACCTCTGCCCAACCCTTCGGGGAATACAGGCGAGATGTTATGTTATATTGTTAATGTTATGCTATGGTACGATTTGAATTCACCTGCAAACTGGATAAATACCTCATCATCTGTGTCCCTGTGGTCACGTGAATGAATGCCAATGAGAGAGTCGTCCCACATAACGGGGTGCCACGGCCGGCGCACCGGCTTCTCCGGCGGTATCATCGGCTGCGGCGGTCTTAGCGGCAGTGAATTTACGTCCACATATCCTTCCTCGTCAAAGTCCTCGTTCTGCATGTTTTATTGACTTGACTGAAAATATCAAATATACACTGTAAGCAAAACGAGACAATAGTTTATTCATA
Source organism: Eremobia ochroleuca (assembly GCA_949629135.1). Taxonomy (NCBI): domain Eukaryota; kingdom Metazoa; phylum Arthropoda; class Insecta; order Lepidoptera; family Noctuidae; genus Eremobia; species Eremobia ochroleuca. Next base: position 11,182,839 of record OX451396.1, read on the forward strand.
GTTTTCTGGTTTTTCTAGTTTTTACCCGACTACGGCGAAGTAAAAAGGAGGGTTACGATTTTGACCGGTTTGTATGTATATTCATCTGTTGCCTCATAACTTCTAAACTACTTGTTATAATTTGACAAATGAGGTATCGTTGGAAGCGTCTTGATCGTCCGCTGGTTATAAGCAATGTGACGTCACGTTAACCTAAGGGTTCCGTACCATTATTTATAAAAATGGCAATCATGTTTGTTGTATGGGAGCCCCCTTAAAAATATTTATTTTATTCTGTTTTTTTTTTAGTATTTGTTGTTATAGCGGCAAGAGAAATACATCATCTGTGAAAATTTCAACTGTCTAACTATCACGGCTCATGAGATACAACCTGGTGACAGACAGACGAACAGCGGAGTCTAAGTAATAGGGTCCCGTTTTGCCCTTTGGTTACGGAACCTTGAAAAGGGAACTTTCCCGAAAAAAAAATCATGAAAATAATTCATTTTCTCATACATTCATTCTTATTGATTCTGATGCGGTACGAAGTTTGCCGGGGTCAGCTAGTTTTAAATATATCTTGGTACGTACCTAAAGCTAAGCGCACATTATAGTCGCGTCGGGCCGTACGTAAGTACAGTGCATCGCATTTCATATCTACTATGAACCATCAGACAGGGCAGGCGGACCGCACTTTTTTTGACTTCATACAAAAGGTGCGAAAGTGATGTGGGAGGATTTTTGCAATGAGGTGCGACCCGCCTAATGCTGCCAGTCCATTGACGCGGAGCGAGGCTACGGAGCAGAGAAACGGGGAAATATTAACCAATAGGATTGCATAAAATCTCAATGTCATTTTTCTATTGGTTAATATTTCTCAGTTTCTCCGCTCCGCAGCCTCGCTCCGCGTCAATGGACAGGCAGCCTAAATTTGCGTCAGCTTTAACGGTGCATCAGGTGCACGCAACCATTTTATCGTATAAGTAGGTACGTAGGTAATTAGTACCCACCTACCTAATGCAGATATTCAAACGGTTAGCTTTGTTTCATTGTATAGTCGACCTAGAAATTACCTCTTTACCATCCTAAGGCCGTTTGTCCACCACCACATCAACGTGAAGTAGCGATGCCGTGTCTCCACCGCACGCCGTTACCAGCGGCCACTCATACCGCCATTCATTGCGTTATTCACGTTGTTGAGCGGGCAAGTTACGCAATTAGGGTGCGGGACGTCTCGCTCGGTTCGAATAATCTCGTTTCTTGTTGACTTCCCGTTGACGTTGTGCGGTGGACAAACAATGTTAAGAACATCAAAAGTTTGTCTATGTGACAGTCAGATGAGTAGATTCGTTTTTAACTTCAAGTTTCAATTTAAGTATAGGTACTGGGAATTATTGACAAAAGGAAAAGTGGTACCTACCTAAAGCATTAAAGTACGAGATCGACTACAAAATAAAGATCACAAAATAATTTGTGTAAACAAATAATTTTTGCACTGAGTGTTATGAAATGATTATTATACCTATAGGTGCAGTCGTTCTTCAACCAATAACGGAAAACTTATGCCTACCAACTAGTTAGGTACAGAAATTGATTGCGCTAACATCGATACAATTGAAATGCATCGATATTATTAGAATGTACGCAATAAGCCTTTGTATACGCGAGTGACGTGGGTCTAAATACGATAAAAATAAAGTCTCGTAGCCAGCACTTCGAGCCTCTGATGAAAACCGCTGCGCAATAATATAACCCCGTTTTTTATTCAATTGGCTTCTTGGCACAGCGACAATAAATTTTTTTTTCGACATCGGTTGCCGGCTGTGACATTCTTTATATCGGTAAAGTTCCAAACTATTGTTTATTGACTTTGCGATAAAGACAGCACTTTAAAACTGAAAGTGGGGGCGAAATATTTAAAAGCCAAATTAAAGTACCTACCTAATTTAATTTGGCTTTAGGTACCTACCTAAGTGTTGTAGGAATTTAATTTAGGACAATATTGGAATCGGGTTATTATTACTTTTATTGACTTCTTGGGTGGTTTTCTTTTATATTAATTTATTTTAACTTCATTGTATTGATAATCAATATTTAAATATATAAGTACTATTTTAAATAAATATTGTAAAAAAAGGACAGACAAGTATAAATAACTACTTACACAAACTTCAACAACACAAACTCAACAGTTACTGGCGTGCAATCGACTAGTGCGGTCACTACACAAAACAAACGAGATCTATCTACTATTATTATTGGCTTCCGATCTTAGACGCTTTATTTATATAAAGAACAGGCACAGAACACTGTGCTGTTGTATGACTAGCTTACGACTGAAATTAATTACTTTCTTCCGAAGTCTGGTAGCCTGCTTGTGCTTATGCGAAACCATTCCTTAGTGACGTACGTATCTTGGACAATTACCAGTAAAAATAGAAACATTAAAAACAGTATTGACATCTAGGACACTGACCGAATATCATGCCAACAATTGTGACCTGACTATATAGTATCGGTACCTACTTTATTATATGCTTAAACCATATCGGCAGGTTTATCGAATGCATTCAATACAAGATCATATTTTAACAAATGCTAAAATTAAATCAGTAGCAGCCATTTTTATGTTGTAGGTACAATACATACATCCTTATGCAGATTCATCAAAGTATGTCTTATGAAGATACAGAGAAGTTATTACTTGTGCTAAAATAAATGTTGTTCGTAATATATAATTTTATAAACCTTTTACATGTGTACCAATAAGATAAATAGGTTATCCTATTTATCTATGTATATGTGATTATTTAAACAATTATTGTTAACTCCAATCGCCTGAAACACAGGATTACCTAGTTCAGGCAAAAATCATGGGTGAACTTGACATAGATTTAAGAAACTCTGTATGTAACGTTAGTCTTTATAATTTTGAATATTTTTATTTTTATATTTTACAGGGTAAGCAGACTGGACAGTCATACTGTGAGCCTACTAATCTGTTGGTATCGTCTATCTTCTAGGACGAATTCAACACCGTCTTTTCGACAACACTATCTTTAAAATAGACTTACTTATATTTGTTCCGCGCCATAGATACAATTTTTCTTACGACCGATAATCGACGAATCATTGTTTAAATAGGTACAGGCAATGTACGTTTAACTGCTACTGTACTAAACAATAATTCGTCCATGGTAACACGTAAGTCCATGGTAACAATGTGACATTGGCATCACCTTTATGTCAAAGCTGTAAGGGCGGTTATCGTAGTTAAGCCTATACAACCACTGAACTACGATTGACCGTAAAACTATTCTTTTCGGCTGCACCCACGAACGATTTTTATCGCGCGCTAGATTTTCAGCGCACTGAAGGCCGAGAGTTGAAAATTCAATAGACAGAGTTTTTGTGACGCGCTGTAATGCACTGTTTTGGATTCTTAATCATTTTAATTTTCAACTCTCGGTGTCTCGGAAAATCCAGCGGGATAAAAAATCGTCGCGGTAGTCGTCCGTGCGACCCTGGGCAAATAATTCTACGGTCGGTACCCTATCGGTAGTCTGGTCGTCATAACCGCAGACATCGATTGCATAGGATAGGTATTTGCCGGCAGGTCTCAAAAGAAAGTCTCACTTTAGGAAGCTGGGTTCTAATTTTTCCACTCCTTTGAAGGAAAATATTTATGTAGAATTCTTTGTTATTCTTAGTAAATAGGTATTAATTTGTATACCTAACAAAATCAAAATAACAGGTTTTTATGTTTTGGTTATTTACAAACTTAGGTAAAAACTTTTACTTGAAATCTTTCTTTGCTTTAACAGACCGATAGGTATTAAATTAATTATGACAGTGTTTTAGTCCGTTGATAAAGTGAAATATTCTTAAAAAAATTAATAAAAGGCCAATAATATAATAACAATAACGTCAAATTTAATAATTTCATAACATCTATAACTAGTTAACAACGTAACATAAGTACATGTGATAAAATGGACAGTCATTGTATAAAGTTCGTCAATACTTCCTAATCATATTTTTGTATTACTACGCCTTACTGAACATTTCCACTTTATTCATAATTATTTAATAATAGCCAACAAAAACACTACCAATAATTTTATTTGTGGGCTGCGATTTTGTTTTTCATATCTGACTCGCCGCATGTCAGTCTGTGAAATCTTATTTTACTATTACGCAACGAATACCCGTTACCTTTAGTTCAGGTTTTATCTAAAGCGTTGTACAACCGACACGCTCTACTAATACTGAGTTTGTTGGCTAACAAATCAAGCCTCAGATATCTTTTACGCGCTCGCGACGGTTTCATCAAACGAAAGTTCGTGCTCTGACCTTGACAGCATGTATTCAGGCAGTGTAACGCCCAAAGTCGCGCTGTATCTTGGCATCGTGTCTGCCCAAAAAGCTCCCTTAGAATCAGCACCCGCGAATTCTTCAGGCGGGGCTATATTAGATTCATCTATAATTTGAGCGTTTTTTTCGGCATCAGCCTCTACACTTCTCTTGGTTTTATGCGTATTGGCAGCTGCAAGTCCCGGTTTCACAGCACTGGCGATGGGAGCGGTTGCAGCAGCAGCGATACTTTGCGGCGTCTTCTTACGCTTCAACTTTTTTCCGTAATTGGTATTGTCCACCACATATGCGGCAGATTTCTGTGCTGGAGGAGCACTTGTGGTCACTGTTTTGCTTTCAGCACCCTCGTTCCCTTCGTCGAGAGTGGCCGGCTTAGATGTAAATTCCTTGAGTTCTTGATAAGCTAAATGGCTTCGTTTGGGAGCAGATTCTGATACGAACATGCATTCCTCATTTTTCAAGCCATTTTTGTCAATACATTGGAAACAGGTCATTCCATTTTTCTGTACCCTTTTACATGAAGACCTATCTTTTTTCTTGAATTCCGCTAAAACATGTTCCACGTCTTTTTTGGGTTCATTGTTAGTATAAAAACCAGGTAAAGCTTTTTTATAATCGTAAGCCTTGCCTGAAGAGCTGTCTCCCTCTTCTTCTGAACTTTGTTTGTCATCTGCCGCTCGCAAAGCTTCGCTTGGAGTTGGTTTCGAGGTATGTTTATAGTAAGCCTTGTACTTTTCACTGGAATCGTCCTCGCGGCTTGCTTCAGGTGCTGCTGATAACTTAGCGTACTTATGTTCACTGCTATCATCAGCCTGCGTATATTTTTCTGATTTCTGTGCTGGTTCTGCTTGTTGTGGCGCCTCAGCTTCATCAGGCTCATCGTTGCTGTCAAATTTCCTCTCCTTTGAATATGCATATTTATTGTTCTTAGGTTCTGCGACATATGAACACGACTCAAAATTACCACCTGTCTTCGGGTCCTTGCAGGTCGTGCAGGTCATACCGTCCTTTTTGACTTCCTTGCAGTTTCCTGGGTTTTGTTTTATTTCTGCAGCCTGTTTCTCTGACAGATCCTTAATTCTATCGTATTCTTTATGGTCATAGCCCGAATCATAGCTGTAAGGATATTCATAACCTTTGTTAGAGTCCTTCTGTTCTTTATAAGCGCTGCTATACAGGGAGCTGTCGAATGCTTTGGGTTTAGAAATATATTCGACGTTGTAGTTATAGGGATCGTCCTCGTCATCGCTGCCCTTCTTCAAGTTTTCTCTTTGCCTTCCGCTAGTGTATCGTCGGATACGTGCAGGTCCTGGAATATAAGCATTAGGCTTGTAGTTCTGTTCAATTTCAGAGTTTTCGTTTAGTTCTTCCCGGCGATAGTTTAGTGGATGGGCTACTTCAACATTGGTTTGTGCAGGTTTAAAATAAGCGGCCACACTAGGGTTTTTTCTCAAAGCAGCTAAAATCTCTTCCCCCTGTTCTTCCTCAGGTTTGTACACTTTATAGTCAGCGTCGTGTACGGTGCGGATATCATATCTTAAAGGAGAAAGCTGCTGACCGATAGGTATCGCTTGAAGCTGACTATGCTGCTGTCTTGGTTGCGCAACTAATTTAGCAGATCTCCCTGGTGGTAAAAAGCTTTGGCTCGCAATTGGGTTGAAACCAAAATTGTCGGCAGAAAATGCTTTTTCTATGGGCGCTACTCGAGTTTGCAAAGAATCAATAGAACTACTAACAAAAGTATCGAACAGTTGGGGATATTGGTTTTTATCTACTTTTAATACTGCTGCCGCAATAGGTTCTGAAGCCAGCGAAGAAACGCCTGAAAAGACGATAACTGTGATATAAAATACATAAATAAATATTGGCGTGTGAGCAGAAGCGGTTAGTGAAATTTGTGTTTACTACTTATATTCTAAATAAAATAAACTATATCGGAACCGAAAATACCTGAATCGAATAACGGCCCAAAGTCCAATGGCTGTACGAATCCATCTTGGTCTTCACTGGTAACCACACCTTCACATACCGCCCAGACTAACAACTGTAAAAAGGATTTAGGTATGAATTAAAAGACGAATTCCATTGCACTTTAAATAAAAACTAAAAATAATAATTACGTACCAAACATCCGAGTTTGGACATTTTGAAAATGGGTTTACACCCAAATAAGATATTTTAACGAAAATTACTGTTCAGTTCGTCGAGTTGTATTCTTCGTTTGTGTTGGAATGAAAGTAACTTCACATTATTGAAATGACAAGGTTTTATAGGCGTCAATATTGCGAAGGTGAAAGATCGGCGCAACAGAGCGCGCACCACTCAAGCGTGTCATGCCGGACAATGTCCGCTTACTCCATCCGGCGCCCAACTGTTGCGGACACTCTCGGCGGCGACGAGCGCTCGGCTGCTACGACTGTAGCTGCCGGCCATCTGCTGCCGGCGCCGGCGCATCTCACCTCACTACGACACCACTACATTGGTTCAAAAAGTAAGGAGCATTCACTTATTTACAAGACATCATCGCCACGCTATGTCCTAAATAGTTGGACGATATAATGAACGTATAGGATGACTAACACATTACATCTACTCCCCGAATCGGTAGGAGTTATGGATCATTTTCAAATCCCGGTTTCGAATCTACGACCTTAATAGGAAGCAATTTAAACTATTAATAGTAAAGTACTTACTTGTTTCGACCAATGAGGTGAAATTATGAAAGTTTTCGGCTATGTCATCATCTGCCTAGCCTTCTCCCAACTATGTTGGGGTCGGCTTCCAGTCTAACCAGTATTTTACATGGAGCCACTGCCTATCTGACCGCCACAACCCAGTTACTGGGTAATACGATACCTCTTGGTAAGACTGGTTGTCAGACTTTCGGGCTACTGACGACACGTAACGACTGTCAAAGATCCACGAATGACAGCCGGGACCAACGGGCTTAACGTGCTTTCCGAGGCACGGAGGGATCTTGATATGTGAAGATGGTCACCCATCCACGGACCAACCGCGGCAAGCATAGCTTAACCTGATCGATCGACCCGTCCGGCTGTTATTACTTTACTTGTTTCGACCAATGAGGTGAAATTATGCAAGTTTTCGGCTATGTAAGTTCAATAAATGTTATTGCATCGACAATCACATTTAGGTACCTACTGCACACACACAGACACACAGTCAACTATCTAATTGAGTGATAGTATTGCATTCACCGGTGCATTACCTATTCAACCATTACCGATGACTTTTTCACTTTCTTTTAAACTATTCGCTAACGGGAAAGATCTGGATGACCCAGGTGTTAAATAATTGTAGATATTAGTTTAAAGGAAACAGTATCAATATTAGTATAAACGAAAAACGTTTGTGAAGATTGATCAAAATAGCAGATGCTATTGAAATATAATCAAAGGAGAATTAAACACACGCAGACGTATAAATCTATCAAATTATGTTTATTGGCAGTGACCATAATAATACATAATGCACTCATAATACACTTAATTAATATATAAGTAACCATACATTCAATCAATGGAATGATCAAAATAAATTTCAATTCTCACGAAAACAATAACAATAACATAGCTCATTGGGCCGAGATTTCCTAATTGTTATGACATTAACGTTAATTGAAGTAATTACAACACTTCCATTCAATATTGGCCGATATCACTATGACGACAGATTTATATGAAATAGATATTTAGTGCGAATCTTTCGAAACTACCATGTAGTTGGCGTACTAATTTCTCTTTAGATCGACTAGAGCAAAAAAAACCTTGGCGATATAACGAAAAAATGCTAGAAGTAACCAAAGACTTAAATCATTAGATTTGCCCTCACCGCATTTATGTCGCGTAAGGGTGCGTTTCCACTGAATCGGAGCTGGGCGACGCGGAGTGTAGACGTGCAGGAATCGACTAATCACAATGGTTGACATCCCCATCGCGTCACTCGTCTCGTCTGTGATTGGGCGATTCCTACACGTCTCCGCTCCGCTCCGCCCAGCTCCGCTTCAGTGGAAACGCACCCTTAGTGTTCAGACTGAGAAGAGTGAGCTCAGACACTCCGTATATGGCGTTTCCATGGCGACTGCGATATTGTGTGTGCCAGAGGTGTCAAAACGAAACAGAACTGCGACCATCTTTTGACGCGATAGGGCGAATCTAACAATCTAAATCTTCGGAACTAACATAATCAAGTTGCCTTTTTGCGACTAAAATCTTACAATAGCACTCACAGAGAGGGTTTCATAGTCTTATAAACTTTATACAATAAGTTTGACAGATCTTGATAATTTTACGATTTTTTTACGCCTTCTTCTAGCTTTTGAAGCAAGGTACGGATATTTGGGTTGGTTTCTTGTTGTAATGCCGTTAGAATTGCTTTCTGTAACAAAAGATGCGCTCAAATTAAAATTGCACACCGATCACTAACGAAGCAATACCGCGATATGCTATTTGTTTATTTAATCTTTTCGCGCACAAAAAGGCACAAAGGCGGACTTAATGCCTCAGGCATTCTCTACCAGTCAACCAAGGGTAGTATAGAGATAAGATGGCAGGTGCTTGCCAAAAATGTGAAGCTAGTTTGAAAGATATACTTACACCATGTTTATTATTGGAGTGTTGTGTTTTCTGCGACAACATCCACAGATTCCCCGCGAGGCTCATCATAGGGCGCTCCGTCAGCTGGCCGCGCCTCACAACCCGCCAGAACAGTTCCAACGACAAGTCATACTGCTTCTTAGCCTCCTTGTTGTCGCCTAACATCTTCAGCACAACCAGCAGCTCTTGACAAATGTTGGTTGCGTATCTGTTTAACACATCTATGAATTCGGAATCGCATCCGTATAGTTCGTCGTTTGAGAGCACTGGAAACAAGCAAGCAAGTAAGTAAAACAATTAACAGGAATAATACGGAATAGTTATCCACTATCATTCTCCTCTCCTGCCCTTATCCACATTCATACTGATGTCTACCCTTACCGATATTGATCATTAATTAATCCTTTATCCTGAAATTAGGCAGGTCTAAGTAATATATTATTGGTGTTTTCATGCATTTATAATTGGTTGAATAAAGAACTTCCTTTTTAAGTCGGTTAAAAATTATTTGCCAACCTGATTCTAAATGGTGCATGTAATTATCCTGCGTCATTTCACAGAGCAGGTCCAAGGTCCGGAGCAGTGTGTTATAATACAGGGGCTCCGTTTTCTTCCAGTGTATCCTTTCCATCGTCTTTATAAAGCCGCTGAGTATGTACGCCTTACAGTTGCTGTCCACGTTGTCCTACAATATGATGAGGGTTAATTTCCTAGAGACAGCGCGCACGAAGATTTTTTGAAAAGATTTAAACTGAAACTATTATTATAACTTCCAAATTAATATTTCATCAAAATAGGGTTTGATGTCTTAAAACTCATCAGAAATTGTGGATTAACCTTTTGAACGCCAATCACTTGTATACAAGTTCGTTGTACACAAGTGATTGGCGTTCAAAAGGTTAAAAATATAATTGAGAACCCTATAAACTATAAATACTCTGATCTATTGATTATGCAAAGACACTCACGGGTAATAATAATAACGTCGATAAGAAATCGCTTAGTATCCCTCCAACTTTCACATGCGTGGGCTTCTTTTGTCCGTCTTCTAATATGTAGTCCGGTATGTCAGGAATCAAACCAATGAGCGCTTTGAAGTTGGCTTCCGCTAAAACAGAACATAGTTATATAATACGGAACTTTTTTTTAATAGCGTACATTGTGTCCAAATGCTAGGGGAAGGCCTCCTATTTGTCCTTTCAAACCCAAACATAGCTTGAACGTGCATGGAAGGACACACGTCTTCGGAACTCGGCAATTACGACGAAAAACCAAAACAGAGTAGCCTATTTGGAAAGCACTGAATCGATTGCGTACCGAAGTAGGCCGCTAAAAACATTTTTTTTTTTGCGAAATGGGGCATTATCGATTTTTCCATCCTCCAGTGCGAGCGCTGTGCTCCTGAAAAGACTATGCCCCATCTGCTAGTGTCTCAAATGTCCGTGCACCTGCACCCTTGCCGATCTAAATAACGCCTGACGCCGCGATAAATGCGTTCACCTTCTGGGCCCAAACATATGGCCCACGTATAAGTTACATAGATGCTGTCGAAACTAAAAATAAAGAAGATGTACCTACCTTGTCCAATACAATTGTTGATAAGTGCGACCTGTCCCGAGAGGAGGTACAGCTGCGTCTTGGTGAGCGTGCAGTGCAGCGAGGGCACCGTCACGAAGCAGTAGGCTGCACACGCACGCTGCAGCCACTTGCCTCGCGCCGGACTAGCGCGGGCCGCTAGGGTGTTTACAGCCTAAACAAGACAGTAACATTTAGCCCTAGTCCTCACGGGCGATGTTTACCGTGCACTAGATTTTCAACGCACTGCTAAACGCCGAGAGTTGATTGCACTTGCACGTGCGATTCACTTTATTGGATTCTCAATGCTAAGCCCAACACCGAAAGTTAACAACCCAGTGCGTAATAAAAATCGTCACGATAAAAAATCACCCGTGCGTACCTGATCTTATAATGACTTACCTTAGACAAGTACTGCCACGACGACAAGTAGAGATACTGCCCGTGTTTACCATATTCAGACAAATGCAATAACAGCTATAAGTAGTACAGCGTAGACTATACCTAGCTCATGGGCTACCAACATGTGAGCCAGAGCTACATGCTACGCTGAAGGAAGCCTGTGATGCAAGATCATGCGCCCAGGTGAAACTGAAGCTAATCGCAAGATAACCGAGACCGGACAAATGCGAGTAAGTCTCGCGCCCTGAGGACTCCGGCTCGAAGCTGTGCCGGGCTGCCCGCGACTTCACTCAAGTGACACACATGCCAATTAATTTCCAATTCCAGATTGAAAGACCAACTTAACTTTGCAATTGGAAAAAAAATTGCATACATGGCTCTACACCTCGGTCGATGCCACAACTAATATTTTTATGTGACAACAAATTAACCCTTTACTGCATGATATATTAAATAAGTGACAATTTTTTTTTTTACATGTTAATGTCTTTATTAAAGCTTCAGAATTAATTTTAGTGTATTTTTTTATTTATTTTTTTTATTTCCAAGTGTTATGTAATGATAGACGAAATAGTTGTGTTTTATTATTGCTAATGATATGAAAAACAAACCCCATTAGGATTTATACGCTAGTTTTTTTTATTTTTTTAGAGTAAAATAAACTGTAAACATGTCAAACCATATATGGTTTCCTATGCGGTAAAGGGTTAATATTAATCTTCGGATTTTTCCCTTATAGACCTTGCTTCTTGATTTCATGCTGCTAGATCAACGGGAAGTACCCTATAGGTTTTCAAAAGTGAGCTAATCATCACAGACATATTCTCAATGGAACGCGTTGTGCGCCCTGTAGAATAACTTGCACCGGTCGGTGTCAACCATAGTCTCATTAGGCTCGAATCAGTCGATTCAAAAGAAGAAAGTTGCTCTATTGCTTACGTATTTACAATGAAAAAACCCAAACACATACATTTTGGCACAAAATATGCAAATGTGTGAAGAATGTTGCTTTAATCCAAAATCAATTTATAGCGAGCATTGACGCATGCGTTACGTCGCAATGATACTAACATCTGGCCTTATAGATTCCACAAGCTTTTTTAGCTTCACATTTTAGTTTCTGATACTATAAATTCTTATGAGCTATTTTAGAACCGCTTCCGCTTGGCCTCTCATTTGAACTTTGTAAGTATGTTCGTTCTGTTTGATGACATATTTATTTGGTAGAGGCGACCTGAAACTGCAGCCAGGATAATCTCAGGATAGGCACGCAGGAACTGCGTAACTAGGTCGAATTTAGTGTACACGTCGACGCAGCAAGATAAGTTGTTAACTAGCAAGATTTTGTAGTGCTTATTTAAATTATTTTTTTCTTTTTTATACTTACATGTACTAAAGTAATGAGTACGGCGTCAAGCTTGATGAACGAAGAGCGACATTCCACGTAGAAGTTCAGCTGCCGTTCGAGGTCATCCTGATACGTAACCGCTTGTATGAACTTGTTGATCAGCTCGCCGCAGATTTTACTCTCGTCTTCAACAGTTACCGCACTGAAACATCACAGTGTGTTACAACATGCATGCTTGTAAACCGAAGCCCGTTTTTCGCCGTAATTAGGAGCTAGGAAAAGCCTATTGCCGTTTCCCAAGTTTATGTTCAGCAATTAGGCTGGTTTCAACACTTTCTGTGTAACCTGTGAACCCGACAGCTGAGCTTGCGCTTGCAGCATCATTAATACATTTTTTTTATTTAAAAAATATAAGTAATCTAAATGTACCAGACTGTTTGCAATACTTCAAATAGTTTTTATGACATCCAAATATTTCAAAACTTCCTAAAAGAAAATCTCCAATTCGTTACAAAAAGATCTGTTTCTCAATCTGACTGGATCATTGCCACTTAGCATAACTACGCTACTAAGCTTATAAAATCGATCTTTTTTATTTTCAATCGTTGTTCCGGGGCTGCATCGCTGTTGTTTTTACAGGTACACATCTTACATACACAAACAACCTGTGTGACTATCGTTAGACCAAAATTTTATTCCACATCAAATATACAACGTGTAACGTTAAATGCGCAAAACCTGAAAATACTTTGATCAGAATAACGAGCAGAATTAATTGAACCACTTTTTAATATAGGTCACATTTTTCAAAAAATCTTCATTAACCCATTCCCTGTCCCATGAATCACATATGATTCATGTTAATTGATTAACTATTGTGTCTACTTTGTGGACAGTGAACCTGTTAAAAACGTTGCCGTGTCTATTTATTAATAGGTCAAGCAAGCCAATGTCAGCGCGGCGCAGCGGCCCGGTGACGACTCCTCCCTCGATAAAGCGTCGTCGCAGACGCAAGAAACGATCAGAATGGCCAGTAAAACTAAAACAGCACATAAAACCTTTACAATTTTTTTAATGACTTATATTCTCTCTGAAATAGGTCAATTGAATTAAAAATCAGTTGGGGTGTCTGAGGTTTTGCGCATTTAACGTTACACGTTGTATATTAAAATTGCAATACGTAGCGAAATCCAACCGTGTCATCAAAACAGTAGTAATGAAAACATTAAACAATTGAGACTATTAGCCGAGCAAGTAGGCCGTATGAAGCAGTGTGATAAAACCTGACCTCTAAAGACAAAACAAATGGACAAACATGAAACAATTGACAAAACAATTGGACAATCGTCACCATTAGCACTGGATCCAAATAGGTGAAAGTCACGAGGAGATGTCTTTGCCGAGCATTGGGATGATGCAGGCTAACAGTAACAAGTAACCTCTAAAGAACGAAAGTAACGTGTTTGCCTTTTAAACTACTGAAAAGTATATTTCTAAGATCAAAATGGTCTGTTGTTGCAAAACATCAGTCATACTGAGTATAACTTTAAGAACAAAACAAAAATCTAAGGAAATTATCCTTAATCGGGGCACAAGATTAACTTGCAACTTGTGATGATTTTTTCATGTCAGATAAATTCAATAACACTTTTCACGATTGCGACCTGGCAGTTGTGGCGGTAAAAATAATAACAATAGCAAAGCGTCAAGTACTTGATGGAATCGTGTAGGATGCAGCAGAGCCTCATCAAACTGGAGATGACAATGTGGTCCTCAATATGCACGGAGTTGTATCGTGAGAAGAAAACGGACAGCACTGTCTTAGCCATCATCGTGCGCGCGCTCGATGTTTGTACCAACTCCACCAGAGGCATGAATGCGTCCTGTAACAAACAGATCATTATAGTACAGTAGATAAGGGCCATTATTGCATACAAATATTTGTTGCATAATAACCGCTCGCAAAAATAAATAAAAATATTAATAATTTTGCGTAATTGACACGAACCGTTTTCGTCTAAGTTGTGAAATGCAAACATGGTGAAATATCAAAAAATACATCAAATTACATAATGTCAAGAGTAAGCCCAATCAATTTTTCAATTTCAGAGCTTTGCTGGTCTTTTTGCTAAAAAAGTTGTATGTTGAAATGGCAATAAGTTTTAAGAGCTTATTGCATTAAGTTTGAAAATAATTTAATTTTGAATCCAATGACTATGTTTAGTCCAGGAACAGGTCAACCGCCTGTCAGTATTAAACTCATAACACTTATTAAAAAAAAAAAACATTTACAGGCACTTTTGACTTGCCAAGGAGTCGGTCAGTCATAAAGATGGAGTTAGTTGCCCAAGCGTATTAGGCTCCTATGGAGAAGAACTCTACTGACACTCTTTTAAATCATAATATTGTTTACATAATTCATGTTAAAATTGTAGTTACATATTGTGAGAAAAATTTGCACATTAAAAGTGTCCAGAGCAAAAAGTAAAAAAACTATTTTTATATAATGTAAGTAATTCATGTATCGCTTAAACAACAAAAAACCTCACTACTGCTAGGAAATATAGGCGCTGTCATTTTCAAATGTATACCATGGACGGTTGGCTCATTGATGTATAGACGCCCAAGTTACTACAATTTGTCAAATTTCTTTGATAGATTTTAAACTTTACCGCTAAAAGCGCATAAGGTTCAAAGTTGATTGGGAAAATTTGACCGTTTCGGGTAGTTTGATGTGCTGGCGTCTGTTCAATGCTACCACCAGTTTATTTTCTAATTCTATGTTTGCTAGTAAACATGCAACCTCACCATTAGGAAAAGTTCTTCGACGTCAGGAATGGACTTGAGCATCCTTTTGATAACGAACTGGAAGTTCCCGGAGAACTCGTCGGCAGGCTTGCCGCACTTGATCATGTAACGTATCGTGCCTCGCAGTATTACGTTCACGTGTTGAGTCTAAAGGGAAAGGCAAATACATTATTTTATTAGAAACTTTACTTTTATTATTTACAAGGCAGATGTGAGTGGAAACGCCGGGAGGGGACGCCCTAGAACATTGATCTCAAAGTGGTCCAAGTGGACCCCCAGGGGTCCTCAGCCGCAACGCAAATTTCCATAGTTAGATCTAATCTTCACATTTTTTGTCGAGTTTTGGGAATATGGTCGAAATGTAGCTGCAGGCAGTCCACCGGAACCAGGAAAAATTTTAATGTGGTCTATGAGAAAAAAAAGTTTGGGAACCTCTGCCTATACATATAGTGACCTCATTGGTGATCTTCTTCAGAAAGGTCAGGTGCGTAGTAATTGTAACCGACGTACGTGGACGTGGATGTATGAACGTAAACGAAGCAAAAGGAGATAAGGATCGTACCAGGCGTTCTGTAGTTTATGTATGTAAAAACTTTAATATGCTATACGACGGCTGGATTGTGTGTAAGAAGATATGGCTAGGAAGGATTGAATACTGACAACATCTGATGCAGCAACCGAAAATAAATTGGGATGCGAGTAAGGATGACGACTGGGCCAACTAATCAGTGAGGTCGGTAAATTATAATTTTGTACCGGCGATGTTACGCTGTGTGATTGCCGGTACAAATTTTCTATTCATAATTTTTTTACTCAAAAGCGTCTGACTAAAAAAACATATAATTTACCGATAGATGTGTACAGGCGAACTGAAGCCACGGTTCCAACACTTGCAGGAATTGGTTGGTAGATTTCATGCTGCTCGCTATTTTCCACCATGTCTGAATTAACGACTCGGACGCCACCTGGCGATGGGTATCAGCTTTGCACAAATGTTCGCCCAGGGAAGCTAAGACTTCGTTTATTAATACTGTAACAAAATACTTTTTATAATGATTTAATTTATGCACTTTTGCATCACCACAATGTTCTGTTAAATTCGATGTACACCACACGGCTACACATCAAGCTATACATTACCAGTTTTAGCTGACCTCGAATTGTATAGGTTTTTCGTACAGTCAGAAATCAGCTTAAACTGGTTATGTGTAGCCGTGGAAATAAGCAATGAAAAGATTAAGCACCTTATTTTTGACTACGTACAGCAAACATTTTAAAAGCAAAATAAGCACAAAGTTTGAAAAGCTGTCATTCACCCTACGTGCGAAAGGGATTTGTTTTTGAATATTGCTAAACCATTTAAATCCGCAACTAATACAAATACATATGTTTACCCATTTTATCAGCATAACTGTGAACCATCTCCAGAATTTTCGGTGCCTTTTTGATTACAGAAGAAGAGTCGAAGGCAGATACAATACAACATAGAAATAATTCACTGAAACAAAACGAAAATAATAATAAAAAATCATCAGCTTAATTTGCTTTAATTTTTTTTGTTTTTACGTACTTGTTTTCTATTTGTTCGCATGTTTGAATGAACTCGTCCAAAAGATCACTTTTACATTTATTAGAGTTAAGTGTCCCAAACAATAACCAATCCAGGGCCGGTACGAAAAGATTCAAATACTTGTCTTGGGTGAGTAGTTGTACTTCATATTTTTTCCTCATTGCTGTTAAGAAAATCTGAAAAACTTTTTTTTTTAAAGTAACAAATACTATGGAAATTAAGTGCGCTGTCGAGGAATTGAATAGATTAATTAATTTAATTAATCACCTTAACGAAAAAAAAATACTTTCACCATGCATGGGACAAGAGTTACTGTTTAAACTGAATCTATATCATTCCATGCCTCATTAATACTTCTTACGTCATTAGAATTATGCCAGCCGATACAGAGGAGCGGAAAGCGGCGGCAGAGTTTATTAACAAGGATTTTATCTCTTATGCTGCCCCCAAACTTACGATTCTTACACATTTCTCGAATATGGGAGAGTCGAATTGTCGAATTGAAGGAGTTTTCTAGCTAAGCCAGCACATAAACTAGCCATAGCAGTTGCAATCAATTTAGAAGCTACAATATTGTAATCGAAAAAAAAACAAACATTTACCTGCTGATATTCCTCAAGAAATTCTTTCAAATTAGCATAAAAATAGCTCTCACTGTCTTTGCCTAGCAGTTTAGAGGCATTGTGACATAAATATACTCGTAAATATGCTGCAACCAACGGGTTCCCTATTCCTCTTATCATAGTGGAAATTCTTGCTATGGCTGGCTTTATTTCATCTTTAGATATAAACACGTAGCATTTCAGCAAAGCCATCTCCATGTACAGGCGCGGTAATATTTCTCTGATTGACGCCATCTTGTACATCCAGTTTTGGCATGTCTCTTTAGCTGACTCTGGAACTGCCCTTGGATCAATATTGTTAATATTTACGAGATTATTGTTTCTGTAAAAAAAAAATATCAACAAATACTTTAGAGATTTCTACAAATATTTTAGAACAAGAATCTTTAGTTGTGAGGGTACTCACCCAAAACTTTTTTCTTTGAGACGGTTGAACACCAAGTTACCAAATGTGTCCAGTGTATCAGTGATCAATATGAACTTGCTAGGATAAAACTGCATTACACTTATATCAGACAATAGTTTTGAGCACTGGATTCCTATTTTAAATGCTTTCACTCTTTGTTCTGATTCCCAAGCCTGTAAACAGAATAAAAAAACATATATTTTTAAATATGTGTACAGTTTATCTGTCTTCTATACTTGTTTGGTATGACTGGCAAAAAATAAAAGAGCCACTCACCAGCTGCAGCATACCGAAAATAGAATTTAAAAAAAAATTACCAAAAAAAAAAAATATATATGATAAAGGCTTATTAAACTAAAAAATTACCTTTCTAATTTCTTCATTGAGCAAGTTAATTTTTGTAACAAATTCTTGTTGGCTTAAACCCATTGTTTTTCTTACTGAGCCTTCATCAAAGTCATCCAACTGCTCTAGCCTGTGTTTCACCTTCTCATTCAAATTAGATACCTGTCTAATAAGAGCTGAAAAGGAGCTAACTTAAAATAAAAATAAAAAGAAAAGAGAAAAAGATACACTATTAGTTTTATAATATGTTATAATTATAAAAATATCAAAGATCATAATAATAAGCAATTTATGTAGTAACTAGCTTTTGTCTGCGACTTCGTACGCGTGGGTGCCGGAAGTGATCCTACGCGAACGTGCTAGACCAACTTAAAAAGAATCTTATCTCCTAACCCAACAGGGTAATTGCATAATACACTATCAGTAGCAATGGGTTTCATTTTGACAGTTCAACAACACTCATTGCGGTATTTACGTTGTTGCGCAGACAAATTTTTTGAGCATATGAAGCAATGGATTAGTAATATGCATCATAATTATTCAGATTGAGATTGATAGTATGTAACTGAATTAGGATGCAGCATGTGACTGTTCCTGAATTACCCTGGGCTGATAAAAATTACGTTTTTCCTAATTATGTTTATTTTACTTTTAAGATCGACTTTCCCTTGTGATTTCCTAAAATTCATCAAAATCCATTCGGCCTTTAAGGCGTGAAAAGGAAACGGATAGATAGAGTTATGCTCGGAATTATGATATTAGTATACATACTTTTTTCTCCACCTGGTAGGTAGCTGCTAAGAATTGTTAGCTTTTCACCAGTTGTGTATTTACTGAGTATAACAGCACGCTTAGTACTCCAAGCTTTGGAATAATTCACACCCTCAATCTTTTCTACCTCCAAAGGATTGATATCCTAAACATTTTCAATGTGACATTAATTTAAATTCTTAACAAAAATCAAAGAAAATTGTAGGCAGGGACTTACTTCCTCTAGATTCATTTGTTCAAATCTCAACAATGGGTCTACTTCTTCAAAGCCTAAACTCCATTTATTGATGTGGTCAATGATACTGGAGCTAGACGACTCCTTCTGCAATAAGAAATAAATAAATTAAGCTAAATGAAGAAACACCAAGCATAGCCCTCTTCATTGCCCTTTGGGTGACTTTCAGCCTTCCAATCAGGCAGATTGTGAGCGACCACGTTCCAGTTCCATAGGTCATCACTGGCAACACGCAATGGTCACGACTGCAGTATGTGAGACGAGAAGATATTGCGGAGCTTCCCGAACGCTGCCCAGCCGAGTCGGATTCGACGATTGACCTCTTTCTCGAAGTTGGACCTACCTAACTGGACAGTTTGTCTTAGGTAAGCAGAGTCGTCCACAACTTCCAAGTGTAGTCTCCGATCTTCATGAGACTGGGTGTTACATGGTCATTTGACATGACCTTTGTTTTGTCCATGTTCATTTTAAGACCTTCTCTTTCGGAAGCTGTACTGAGATTATCGAGCATTGTACTGAGGTCCTCCATAGTCTAAACCATGACTACTATATTGTCAACAAACCGAAGGTGAGCGATGTACCTACTCGCCATTGATGTTGATGCCAACCCCTTTCCAGTCCAGAACCTTGAAGACATCCTCCAATGCAGCAGTGATAGGTTCGAAGAGATAACGTCCGACACTTCAGCACATCGATTTACCAATAGTGAATCTGGCACCGTTTCATTTAATAAACGTTGTGCAAGGCCTGCATGGAGGATGACGAGACAGCGGCACATGTGCTTCTAAGCTGCCCGGTGGTCGCCACGTACAGGGCAAAATACTTCGGTAACTCAGGTACCCTACGTGAGACGGTCAGTAACGTCAAGGCGTTGCTGGCCTTCCTTGATGAGCTGGGGTGGATCGAATGGTCGATTTTCCCACCCGTACGCAAAATACGCGCATTGACGTGGAGTTGCGGACACCAGCCCATATTACCTATTACCTATCTGGCACCGTTGAACAGACTTGGGCTGGGCTGTACTACATAGAGTCGAAGTCTCGATCGAATCGAAGGCCTTTTCGCACTCCACAAACGATGAGCAGAGAGGCAAGTTATACTCTTCGGTCTTCCGTATAACCTGCCGCAGCGTGTGTATGTGGTCTACGGTGCGAAAGACTTTACGGAATCCGCCTTGTTCGGGAAGCTGGAACTCGTAAACCCTGCGCGCGAGACGGTGCGTGATGACTCTTGAAAACAGCTTATAGACAAGACTCAGAAGTGAAATGGGCCTATTATTCTTAAGCAGGGCATTGTCGCCCTTTTTAAAGAAGAGTATCACCTCACCTCTGTTCCATGGCTGTGGCATTTTACCCTTGAGTATGATGGAATCACACTGCTTCTGGGGGCCTTAAAAACACATTTTCCAGCCTCGCTACCTGCTATTGTACAATAAAAACATTTCCTTCAATCATTTTGTTGTTATTTTTAATATCTATAATAGTATACTTAACACTCATGTCCATTTCTACCAAGGGCAATAACAGTTTGCATCTTTAAACAAATGTTCAAAATATTGTTGGAAAAAATAAGATTTTTGGTACTTTCAATCTTAAATAGCAGCCAGAGGGTTCATTGCAGACTTTTGTAATATAAAAAGTAGTCAAGATGTTCTTTCCCATAAGAAAACACCTTTTTTTTCTGGCACTTTAGTTTTTGGGTGTGAAATGAATGTTTATTTATTTAAACTTTTCTCACAAAAGGTACAAAGGCAGCCTTAATGCTGCTTAATGTTGTCCTTTAGATTAACTAAAACAAGGAAGTTCTTCATTTCTTATAAACAGTATTCTCTTTTACAACAAGTTGCCAAAGTCGGGTACAGAACTTAGCAATGGAAAGTTGAATTCCACATCAAACATGTCCTTATCAAATAAGTATTGTATAAAATTAAAGTTCAGCAATAATGCACATGTGGCTTCCCCAGTACATGGGCAAAACCAGGTAAATGTCTTTAACTGCTCCCAGATTACAATGTTTCTATTTTATTTTTTACATACTTCTTTGACATAATCTGCCCATTATTTCAAATGATATATCTACAATTCTAATTTCAACTCTATATTAGTGGCTTTAGTGGACAGGACATCCATTCAGTTTTGTTACAGTTCTAATAGCAATCATGTCATTTGGTTTAAATAGGTATTTTAATTTATTATTTCATTGAACTTTTATACAGATTCTTTTACATATTGTGAATGTGAGAATGTTGTAGGCCTTTCTATTCTGTTAAGTAGGTACCTGGTACTTGTTAGCAGGATATACTGTCCTACACTATCCTCCCATACCTATTACCACTGAAATTTGAAAACTTGCAAAAGACAATTATTTTTAAAAGATTAACTGTAGAATTTCTTGCTGGATCGTGGATTTTTTTTTTTCGTCTTGGCAGATTGGAACCATGCATCTAGCTTCTGATGTTTAATAAGTGCCCATGTAGGTTTTTCAATTATAAAAATATATAAATTTGTCTTCTGGGACCTAAACTAGGAAAATAACAAAACATAACTAAACACTAGATACTTACTATTGGTATAACGTTTGTCTTTAGAGGATAACTAGTCACTTCAAATCTGGGAGAGTCATGTTTAATTCGATTAGATTTCTTTGTTGATGTCCTGAAATGGGATATAACAATTAAATAAAGAAAATTTTGTGATTGAAATTCGATTGTAATTTTAATAAAGGTTAGATTATGATAATAACCATTCATAATATACAGGCATAGTTAAATGTTTGTAGAATTACTGTCACCGAGCCGTAACTCTAAAATTATTTCAAGTTCTACGTTCCGTTCTAATTTAACTTCAATGGCTTTTGTGGAACAGATGGAACAATTATGCCAATATCACATAGGTACTATGATTTGATAGACCATCAAACGCTGGAATCAGTGAATGTTTTTTTGAATAGGTACACATGAATACAAATTACAAAAAAAATGTAAACACTTAAACAGGAGGTTTTGATGATCTTGTGGGATGATCAGTTAGGTGTCAAATCTGTCAATGTCAGTTGTCAGCAGTCAGTTGGACTCATAGACATATAGACATATATATATATATTAATTAGTTTCTCTGTCTACGATATTGATAGGACTGGACCACAGATTACTTTTATTAGAAAATACTATTGTATTGTAAAAATAGATATTATTATACAATTACCTACTGTACTTACTAAATTAGGTATGAAAAGAAAAATTCTCATAAGCTGATTCAAAACCATTTTGAACGTTTAGGTTACTTAATCTTAATTTTTTGCATTGAATAAATAATATATTTTAAGCGCTTAAAATTATAAGATGGAGTCTATTTTTTCACCTAAGCACATGAAACCACTTGACTTTCAATTGACCTCCAAATTAAGTCACAAAACAGGCAGACTGGGAACACTTTCAATGCCTCCAATGATAAAAAAATCAAGTCATATAATGTCCACTTTAGGGGATGACTATAATAGTATGATGCGAAAAAATCGGCATTTGAATAGTTTCAAATCAAACCTTGAAAATAAATTCAAACAAAAAATCTAAATCCCGAAGCCTGAATTATCATTATTCAATATAACGATAGCTTAAAGAAAATCCATTCTCTTTAAATTATTAATTCTAAGCTCATTCGAAATGTGAGCTGTGTTATACATTGCAAAGGTATTGAACTCTTCAGCCTGCTGTGCGAAGTATTTAGACATTTTATTTAAAATTAATGACTACTTGAAAACCAAATACCTGAAAAAACTTTACACACTGTATTGGACTAGATCAAGGAATAATTCCATAGACTGGACTGACCAAACTGAACTGACAACTTGATTGATCCAGGCTGTCAGTTCTGTTATATGTACAGACGCCAGCACATCAAGCTACCCGAAACTGTCAGATTTTCTCAATCAACTTTGAACCTTAACATTTAGATATAAAGTTGAAAATCTATTAAATAAATTTGACAGATTGTAGTAGCTTGGTGTGCTGGCATCTGTACAATCAGTTCATAGTTATTTTGCCTTAAATAGCAACAATCTAACCAATTAAAATAAAGACCACAACGATTTTGACAGTTTTGTCAGTGACAGCAGCCCAACAACAATCATATACAACGTGTAACGTTATATGCGCAAAACCTCAGACACCCCAACTGATTTTTTATTGAATTTACCTATTTCAGAGAGCAAATAAGTCATTAAAAAAATTTTAAAGGTTTTATGTGCTGTTTTAGTTTTACTAGCCATTCTGGTCGTTTCTTGCATCTGCGACGACGCTTTATCGAGGGAGGAATCGTCACCGGGCCGCTGCACCGCGCTGACATTGGCTTGCTTGACCTATTAATAGACACCGCAACGTTTTTAATGAAGATCTTTTGAAAAATGTGACCTATATTAAAAAGTGGTTCAATTAATTCTGCTCGTTATTCTGATCAAACTATTTTCAGGTTTT
This sequence comes from Eremobia ochroleuca, assembly GCA_949629135.1. Classification (NCBI taxonomy): domain Eukaryota; kingdom Metazoa; phylum Arthropoda; class Insecta; order Lepidoptera; family Noctuidae; genus Eremobia; species Eremobia ochroleuca. The sequence goes on from OX451396.1 coordinate 11,206,362, forward strand.
GCGCATTTAAGGCCGGACCCTGACCAAATAACCTTGAGCATTCGTTCCCTCTTTGCCGCACCCCACCTCTACAATACTTCGTAAAAACTGGCCATCTGGCGAACAACTTACGAACTATGAAACTGCGACTAGTAAAAAGCACAGACCTTACAATACGCGGCATTTAATAAAAAAAATATTATTTCTATGAATGAAGAAACAGTGCGCCTATGTTGGTCATGAATGTCCACGAATACTTACTTTCTAATTTTTGGAACGAAAAACGTTATGTGACTATTTTATATGATTATCCAATGGGGTCAAAATCCAAATTCAAGATGGCGTCTCCAAAAATTTGCAAATTTTTCGTCATGGGTGTCGCTTTCATGGTTTTCGAGGGTGCTGACAACGATTATGGGGTCAAAATCAAAATTCAAGATGGCGGCTCCAAAAATTTGGAAATTTTTCGTCATGGGTGTCGTTTTCATGGTTTTCGAGGGTGCTGACAACGATTATGGGGTCAAAATCAAAATTCAAGATGGCGGCTCCAAAAATTTGGAAATTTTTCGTCATGGGTGTCGTTTTCATGGTTTTTGAGGGCGCTGACAACGATTATGGGGTCAAAATCAAAATTCAAGATGGCGTCTCCAAAAATTTGCAAATTTTTCGTCATGGGTGTCGTTTTCATGGTTTTCGAGGGCGCTGACAAAGATTATGTGATCAAAATCAAAATTCAAGATGGCGCTTCCAAAAATTTGCAAATTTTTCGTCATGGGTGTCGTTTTCATGGTTTTCGAGGGCGCTGACAACGATTATGGGGTCAAAATCAAAATTCAAGATGGCGTCTCCAAAAATTTGCAAATTTTTCGTCATGGGTGTCGTTTTCATGGTTTTCGAGGGTGCTGACAACGATTATGGGGTCAAAATCAAAATTCAAAATGGCGGCTCCAAAAATTTAAAACATTTTCGTCATGGGTGTCGTTTTCATGGTTTTCGAGGGCGCTGACAACGATTATGGGGTCAAAATCAAAATTCAAGATGGCGGCTCCAAAAATTTGCAAATTTTTCGTCATGGGTGTCGTTTTCATGGTTTTCGAGGGCGCTGACAACGATTATGTGGTCAAAATCAAAATTCAAGATGGCACTTCCAAAAATTTGCAAATTTTTCGTCATGGGTGTCGTTTTCATGGTTTTCGAGGGCGCTGACAACGATTATGGGGTCAAAATCAAAATTCAAGATGGCGGCTCCAAAAATTTGCAAATTTTTCGTCATGGGTGTCGTTTTCATGGTTTTCGAGGGCGCTGACAACGATTATGGGGTCAAAATCCAAATTCAAGATGGCGTCTCCACAAATTTGCAAAATTTTCGTCATTGGTGTCGTTTTCATGGTTTTCGAGGGCTCTGACAACGATTATGGGGTCAAAATCAAAATTCAAGATGGCGGCTCCAAAAATTTGTAAATTTTTCGTCATGGGTGTCGTTTTCATGGTTTTCGAGGGTGCTGACAACGATTATGGGGTCAAAATCAAAATTCAAAATGGCGGCTCCAAAATATTTGGAAAATGTTCGTCATGGGTGTCGTTTTCATGGTTTTCGAGGGCGCTGACAACGATTATGGGGTCAAAATCAAAATTCAAGATGGCGGCTCCAAAAATTTGCAAAGTTTTCGTCATGGGTGTCATTTTCATGGTTTTCGAGGGCGCTGACCACGATTATGTGGTCAAAATCAAAATTCAAGATGGCGCTTCCAAAAATTTGCAAATTTTTCGTCATGGGTGTCGTTTTCATGGTTTTCGAGGGCGCTGAGAACGATTATGGGGTCAAAATCAAAATTCAAGATGGCGTCTCCAAAAATTTGCAAAATTTTCGTTATGGGTGTCGTTTTCATGGTTTTCGAGGGCGCTGACAACGATTATGGGGTCAAAATCAAAATTCAAGATGGCGTCTCCAAAAATTTGCAAAATTTTCGTCATTGGTGTCGTTTTCATGGTTTTCGAGGGCTCTGACAACGATTATGGGGTCAAAATCAAAATTCAAGATGGCGGCTCCAAAAATTTGCTAATTTTTCGTCATGGGTGTCGTTTTTATGGTTTTCGAGGGCGCTGACCACGATTATGTGGTCAAAATCAAAATTCAAGATGGCACCTCCAAAAATTTGCAAATTTTTCGTCATGGGTGTCGTTTTCATGGTTTTCGAGGGCGCTGACAACAATTATGTGGTCAAAATCAAAATTCAAGATGGCGCTTCCAAGAAATTGCAAATTTTTGGAAGCGCCATCTTGAATTTTGATTGAAAAATTTGCAAATTTTTGGAGGCACCATCTTGAATTCTTCTCTTCTCTCTGAATCTCTTAATATTGTATAATTGCATAACACACGTGTGAGCACTATGCACCTAAACTATAAAGCTACCATTTACTGGGTACGTCTTTCATTGACTTGAATGTGTCCTGGCGGCTGGGGGTATGTCATGCTCACTCAAATGTCTCGCTGGTGGTGGCGTGTGTGTTGGATCATTGAGTTCCCTTCAAAATGGTTGAGCTAAATGGTGCTGATCCATACGTCATGTTCGTGAACGGGCGCCGCCAGCAGGGACTGGTCATCTCTTAGCCGCCACGGCTTATTTTTATTTTAATCTAAGTATTTTCATTTGTGAATTGTTTTTTTTTTTTTTTGTTTTTGTTGTTTTTATCTTTTTTAGTACGGACGCTTTTAACGTGCACGTCTTTCTACATCGTTCTCACAATATGTATAATTTCAACTTGAATGATGTAACCAAAATTTTGTAACAATTTTTATGATTTAAAAGAGTGTCCGTGGAGTTTCTTGCCCGTTCCTCTCCACAGATACCTACTACGCTTTGGAATGGGCAACTAGCTTCATCTTTCTGACTGACCGACCCCTTAACAGTTCAAAAGTGCCTGTAATTGGTTTACTTGAAATAAATGCTTTGAGTTTGAGTTTTGAGTTTGAATTTTGATTTTGACCCCATAATCGTCGTCAACACCCTCGAAAACTATGAAAATGACACCCATGACGAAAAATATGGAAATTTTCGCAGCCGCCATCTTGGATTTAGATTTTGACCTAACTATCAGCTTTAGCACCCTCGAAAACTATGAAAACGACACCCATGACGAAAAATTTAGAAATTTTCGCAGCCGCCATCTTGGATTTAGATTTTGACCTCACTATCAGCTGTAGCACCCTCGAAAACTATGAAAACGACACCCATGACGAAAAATATGGAAATTTTCGCAGCCGCCATCTTGGATTAGATTTAGACCTAACTATCAGCTTTTGCACCCTCGAAAACTATGAAAACGACACCCATGACGAAAAATTTAGAAATTTTCGCAGCCGCCATCTTGGATTTAGATTTTGACCTCACTATCAGCTTTAGCACCATCGAAAACTATAAAAACGACACCCATGACGAAAAATATGGAAATTTTCGCAGCCGCCATCTTGGATTTAGATTTTGACCTAACTATCAGCTTTAGCACCCTCGAAAACTATAAAAACGACACCCATGACGAAAAATATGGAAATTTTTGCAGCCGCCATCTTGGATTTAGATTTTGACCTAACTATCAGCTTTAGCACCCTCGAAAACTATGAAAACGACACCCATGACGAAAAATATGGAAATTTTCGCAGCCGCCATCTTGGATTTAGATTTTGACCTCACTATCAGCTTTAGCACCCTCGAAAACTATGAAAACGACACCCATGACGAAAAATATGGAAATTTTCGCAGCCGCCATCTTGGATTTTGATTTTGACCTAACTATCAGCTTTAGCACCCTCGAAAACTATGAAAACGACACCCATGACGAAAAATATGGAAATTTTCGCAGCCGCCATCTTGGATTTAGATTTTGACCTAACTATCAGCTTTAGCACCCTCGAAAACTATGAAAACGACACCCATGACGAAAAATATATAAATTTTCGGAGCCGCCATCTTGGATTTACATTTTGTCCTCACTATCAGCTTTAACACCCTCGAAAACTATCAAAACCTTAGCTAATCCAAGATGGCGGAGTAGCGTCCTTTCACAAAACTCAATAATTCTAAATACACAAAGCGTCCTTCCGCATTAAATAACACAATACGTAACTAGTACAAAAAAAAAAAAAAAATATTATCAGTACTGATAATGTGACGTAAGCGAGCAAGTGCGCTAGCCGACGGCGACGCGGCGACGCGGAGACAAACGGCACGGGTTTCACCTTCGAGAGCTTGTGGCACACTGAATCCCGATACGGGGCGCATGAGTTACAGTAGTAAAAGCGCCCACATTTTAGAATAAAATTTGTATAAAATCAAATTTTAGTTTTTTGGAAAATGTATTACCACCAAAATGTTAATTATTAAATTGTCTATCCATTAGTGTCAGTAGCAAAATTAAATAATGTTTACTTTACGAGGAGATACATGTTATCAATCACCATTTCTCATTTCTGGAGTTTCGTTGTAAGGAGATTTATTAAAGATATACTGATTAAAAAAAAAAAAAATACTACAATTATGGAGTCAAGATTATGTAGAAATTTAATGTATTTTTTTTTTGTTAATATTTCTTTTAAATAAGAAGTAGATAGCTTCGAAAAACTGCACAAAAACGGCTTCCGCGGCGTTTTGGTCGGGGTGGCGCCTTAACGTTACATCACTATCACTACATAGTATAAAACAAAGTCGCTTCCCTGTCTGTCTGTCCCTATATATGCTTAGATCTTTAAAACTACGCAACGGATTTAGATGCGGTTTTTTTTTAATAGATAGAGTGATTCAGGAGGAAGGTTTATATGTATAATACATGTTTAATATAGTAGAGAAACACTGCTAATTTTAGAGGTTTCTAATGTAATGTCGTAAATAAACACATTTTTTTGGCCTTACATTGTAAACGCTGGCTGAACCCGTCGAGATAGATCAAAATAATGTACTACAGTATTGTACACCTTAAAAAGGTCTACAAAAAAGTCCGCGATGGTATATGTCTATCTCTTAGGGATAACCCACAATAACCATTTTTTATCCTATACTTTTTACGAGAAATAATGGATCTAAAATTATATTATCAGTGTTTCTCCATTGCACCCGCGCGAAGTCGGGGCGGGTCGCTAGTGTTGTATAAATCAGAATAAAGATCACTGTGATTTGGACAGTGATGCAAAATCAAAGGTAAAATAACTGTGAACGGACTACAATAGTACTCACAACATAGGACTGTGAGTGCTAGGACCACGCTGTGACTAACTTGTAGCCAGGTAAAAACCATTCCGATAAACGTGTGGATGCATCGCAAGCACTTGCGAGAAATCGTCTCAACGCCAAACGCACTATCCACACCTTTGAATGTGTGATGGCTTGGCAAGCGCGTGAAGCCGGCATTACAAATATCCAAACTGGCGGTGAAATCAGATTAGAAGGATTGTGAGACACTTCCTTTAGAAGTTAATTATGTTTTTTTTTTTCTAATGGCAGCTCCAAAATCGAACGTTACTGTCAGCTGTTGATTGTCAATGTCACTCTGTTGTCACTTTATCTACTTCCTTGGTCTGTGCTGTACTTCTCGATTTCTTATCTCGTGGTCAAAATCATGGTCAAAGTCAAACTGATTATTTTGGCCTTGACGAACTGTAGAAATAGTTTTATATAGAACCAAATGTAGTTCAGTTTTGTGCTACATTGACATTCTACCAGGAAAGTTCGCAGTGCGTCGTTTCCTTAAACCAATGAACTTACGAACAAGTTTGTCTGTTATTGTTTAAAGTATGGGGGCTTACAGCAAAATTTTCAATGCATTCAAAAAATATCCTCTCTTACGAGGGATGGCATCTTATAGCATCATCTGGCCTGGTTCTAGTTTAGTACAACAAACCTTTGAAGGTAAAACAGTTGGTAAGTACATTATTCTTAATTTTGTTGTCTAGGAAGTATATCAATTCAACTCTGATGGAATAACCAACATTAAAATTATTCTTACCTAAATTACAGATAATTATGATTTGTGGCGCTGTGCTCGATATGGTCTCTATGGGTCCTGCTTTGTTGCTCCTACTCTGTACAGTTGGCTAACAATTGCCAATATAATGTGGCCTGGGAATTCAATAAGAGCAGGTATAATCAAGGTAAAATTATTGTAGTTTCTAACTTTTCTTCTTCTACTAACCAACCACACAAAAACATGCTATAATGATGCAATAGTTGTTGAAATGATGTTATTATTTATTACAGATTTGTTGCACGGGTTGCTTTTAATTTTAAAAATATATGTCATTCGTAGATCTTTGACAGTTGTTACGTGTAGTAACTGGGTTGTGGAGGTCATATAGGCTCTATGTAAAATACTGGTATTCAGCTGCATCCGGTTAGACTGGAAGCCGACCCCAACATACTTGGGAAAAGGCTAGGCAGATGATGATGTTAATTTACTAATCCATATATTTTTCAGTCTAATTTACTAATCTAATTCAAATCTAATGTCTAATAATATGCATGAGTTATGTATGTACACCTTTAAGTGACATGTTTACACAATGAAAATCCTATAAAAAAATATTTGTAAAATATGTTGTAAATATGTAGTTGGTGTACCTAATAAATACATAATTCATATTGCTCATATAATATCCTAGATAATTAATGAATCATAGTTATTTTACATGAATAACCCAATGGACTACTTAAGTTTTAGAAGTTAGCAAATTTGTAAGAAAACACTAGTCACTATTGCCACTCACTAAAGACCTTCGTCCACAACATCACAGTATTAGACGCCAACAATAAAATTAATTAGCCATACCAAGCTCAAAATTATATATGTTCCATTCAGGACCCCTAGCTATGTGTGTGAAAATATATAGGGTGACTGGTAATTAGTGACCGATACAACAAACAAGTTTTATAATGGGACAAAAAGTGAAATGACGAAAAAAACAATCATCTGTTCCCTACATTTTGATGACTCGTATGAACATAAATGTAGGGAACAGCTGATTTTTTTTCGCGATTTCGGATTTGGTCCGATAGTAAAAGTTGTTTGTAATGATGAGTACAATCATTTGTTTAAGTATCGGTCACTAATTACCAGTCACCCTATATTATAAGTTTCTGAACTCAATTAAGAACATAGAGTACGAAAATAAATTTAAAATAGTCCCCAAAAATACCTTATATTAAAATCATATTACACTCTATAGGAAATCTTGGAAGATAAGTAAATTATGACATTAAAATTCGTACCTGTACACAACACACACCAACAATTTTGACTCATTACTTACCTATGTTATTTTATGATTATTATTGTTATCGCTATTTGTTTTAATTAAATTATTTATCTTATTTTGATTTGTGAATGGAAATGATGACCAATTATTTGTTCTTAGATGATGATGATGAATTTGAACATTAGTACTATAACATAAATGAATAACTGTACTTTAGCTTAAAGCTTTATGTAACATCTTTATACACATTATGGAATGCAAATAAATGAATGTGAATATGACTATTGTTACTGTCATCATAATAACTATTTTGTTTAGATAATAAGAGAGTAAGGTTTATCATAATTGCATAAAAGGATCGTATACCAATGTTTTTATTTCTTTTCTAGACGTCTGTGGAATCACTCACATACGCACCATTTGCAATGTGCAGCTTCTATTTTATTATGAGCTTACTTGAATCAAAGCCTTTTCACGAAGCTGTTGCAGAAGTTGAAGCCAAATTTCTGCCAACTTATAAGGTATATTAACAACACATGTTAAGTGTATTTTTATTAAGGCAGTGTTTAGAATATTTTTCATTTTATTGTTTTCTCATAACTATTTCTATATTTCAGATTGGCATCTCCATTTGGCCAGTTATTGCCATGGTTAATTTCTGCCTCATTCCTCCAAGAAACAGGGTGCCTTTTATTAGTCTGTGTAGTCTTGTGTGGACATGCTACCTTGCATATATGAAACACATAGATAAAGAAACAATTGTTGCAACATCAAGTGCAAATCCTTTGAAATTAATTAAATCTACTTTATGATTAGGTAAGAGTTAGCCAATTTATTAGCCAAATTATAAGTTATCTTAGATGGTGTTATTTTATAATTCTAATTCAATTACTAATCAATATGTATTACAAAATAAAGTGTACAATGTGCGTGCCGCTAACACTTAGAAATGAGTACCGGTACGACCAAGGGAGCTATATGGTGTGGTAACCCTCTATCTCCTGTCCATGCAAAAGGTTCCCGTTTCTACCAGAAGGGCATGCTTTTGAAGATATAAGGGCTGGAATTTTTGTAATCTAGAAATTTCTAGAACAGTCCAGAACATTCGAGAGTATTCGAGAGTATTCTGAAATGTTGTGGAAGGTTTGGGAACATTCGAGAGTATTCAGGAACATCCTAGATGCTTGAGTAGAAAATTCGAAAAATTTATACATGCATACATACATACCCCTGAAAAATGAAAAATGTTGTTTATAAACAAGTATTGTAGTTAGAATGTAATTTCAATTAAAAAAAAAATCAAGTTGTAGTTGTGTGTGTCGTTTGTTGTAGTTGTTGTTGTAAGTTGTGGTGTAAGTTGTTGTTGTAAAGTTTATTCCAACTACCACACAATCTCATATCAACTCCCTGAGCGAAGCTGCGTACCCCAGCTAGTTATTAATAATTTCATCTCAAATATGTGTGATATGTAAATAGTCCATAGTTGCTTTGCAAAGATCTTGTTATTATTTATTTCAATGTTATTATTTATACAAACAATATTTACAAAATACCTATTAAAATAGTATGTACAGTAAAATAGGCTTAGTTTTGACAAGAACTATTGGGTTAAACCATGTTTATTTCATAAATATAGAAAGACTTTTTTCTTTTTTTATTTACTTAATTACAAAAAATATGTTGATAAGCTCATTAACTAAACAATGGCGCCGATTCCCTTGTGATACACTGAACTTAAATTTAGTTTAATTTGTGAACAAGGGAATCGGCGCCAATGCCTGAAAAGGATTATGATGACTACCTACGAAAATATTTATTGACATAAAACAATGATTCATAACAAAAATCAACAAGTTTATCACTGGAATAAGTTTTAGTATTTTTATTCAAATGAACCCAATAGTTCTGTAGAGATTTGATGATATGTAATTTTTAAACTTAAGGGGGTAGCGCCGATTCAAATGTTCTTACTTTTTTTGATAGGGTTACCTATATGAACTTGAGGGTTGTATTTGTGATTTTAATAATTATAATTCTGCTACTACATACTTGTTATGGTCGCGAATCATATTTTAATAATAACTTTCCTGACACTGACTTGCAAAATGAAAAAAACTAGTGACCGACCGAAGGTTCGGTTTCCAAAACTGGCTGAATCTTCGTCCCGGCAGAAATTGGCGTATGGCGTTCGTGAGCTATCGGTTTTCATAGAATACGAACGACTGACAGAAAGATAGACGACGTAGACTTAGTAATGGGGTCCCGTTTCCACACTCTTTGTACACAACCCAAATAAATAAGTGTGTAATACTAATAACTTATTTATAAATAGAAATAATTGAATTGCGCGGATACCCTGGCGCTTCCCCCTTAAGTATAATTTTAATACGTGGCATTAGTTTCTACAATGTTTTCAGAAACAAAAAACTGGGTGATAAATAAATACATTTCCATTTAGATCTACACAACATATAGGTTAAGGAAATGTGTGATGGGCAATTAAAAACATGTATAGACAATATATTTTCTATGTTAATGTGCTTGTTTTCATTTAAGCCATATTCATTCCAAATCCATACTAACTATTCAGTAATTTATACTAACTAGTCAGTCTATAAACATGTGCCTACGATCATGTAATACACGTGGCGAGCGAGCACAGGTGGTACATGTATTGTTATTAGCGTGTACGGGTACCTAGGTACACAAAGCAAACCTATTCAGCTTACATCACACACACACGGGTTATTGTCACAGTGTGCGTAAATTAATGAGTCGGTTGGTCGTGTCATACTTTCTAGCGGTGACATGACTTTATACGAACTTCAGTGTAATGTCTAAAATATGTACGAAATTATACGCTAAATAAAAAAAATATTATAAGGACTTCGCAGAAAACAATAATCAACGAGTCACCGCCAGGAAGTATTCTTTCTAGCGGGCGCTATTTAACCCTACAGCGCAGTGTCCCACATATGGCATATACCGAAAAAAGTCTTATATTTTAAAAATCGATCCAAGTAGCGTGATCTAGTATTGACAAGATTAACTGTTATGTATCTGTGTTTTGAATTTAGTACCATATATTTTGGATAGATCTGTAAATAAACATTTATTTATGTTTTCTTCAAATCGGTGGGTACTTTGAATACGATTAACGAGCGGCGTATAATAATCGCAAAAAAATGATAAAATCAAAATGATAGAATTTTCAGCGTCAAAATAATTAGTATAGGTAAGTTCATGTTCATATTTGTCATTTTACGTGTAATCTTGTAATTTCATTGATACTACGTAACACATATTAACATTATAATGCATGATGTGCCATGCACAAAAACATACGTTTCTATTGAGTTATGATTTTTCTAAATATTTTTTTGAGAAATGGCATCATTTTATTTGCAGGCTAACGTATTTTTTAAGCCGATAAGAAAAATCATGCACTGTAGGGTTAATTCACTAAGTAGTATTCCAGTTTTAGACTTTGTTATGGACCAAGAAAAATGTATGGAAAGTGTACGTTCAATTTCTATAACAGTTTGGGTATATCTATACTCGTAGGTATATTAATTTGCTAACAAAACATACGATTATAAATAATTATTTACTTTTCAATCATCTTCGACCGATTTTGATCGTCAGTCCACTCCATTTTCAGACCTCGGTGTAGCGGCGGTTAAGGCGCGTCACCACTAGGGCCACGCGGCTTTCTGCAATAAGTATACCAAACAATTAAGCCGTTAGCAATCGTAGATGACGTCAGGAAGAAGGTAAAGACGTTCTGCTTTTTTTTGCAACCACGATTTCACCCAGCGTTTTCTTTTAATACGTTTCTTAAAAGATATTGCAGGGATACACACAACGCATCCTTTTTTTTTATTAAAATCCTTGTTCTCCAGCCGGACTTTGGACTCTGATTGAAGATGTTCGCGATTGATCGTCTAGACATCGCTTCAGTCCGTGATCAATGAACAATTACATGTTGTCAGTCAGATTGAGCGTCTAATGACCGCCATAGGGCTGTGAGCGCAGTGATTAAGTTGTAGCCATGGTAGTAGTCAAAACAATCCGATATACGTGTGGTCTGTGGATGATGCATCGCATGCGCTTGCGAGAAATCATCTCTACGCCTAATGCACCATCAACACGTTTGAATTTGTGTTGGTTTTGCCAGCGTGTGAAGCCGGCATTACAAACATCGAAACTGACAGTGAAATCATTAGATTAGAAGGATTGTGTGAAACTTCCTTTAGAAATACTTTAGACGTTTTTAATGTTTGTTTTTGTCGACACCGGCTCAGTTGCCATAAAACAAAAAAGAAAAAAATGTTTGTTATTGTAACAGTAGCTCCAAAATCTATTGTTTGCTTCTGTCAGCACTATGTTGATTGTCAATGTCACTTCCCATAGTAGGTACCGTACGGCGTACAGACTTGATGTGTGTGCTTCTCAAGAGTCAATTATGTTCCTTGGGTTCTCGCATCTCATGGTCAAAACTTTTCAATTTGTTATGAGAACTACAATATAGTACAACCAAATGTTTGGTTGTACTTTCGTCAACTTTATTTATAGGTGCTTTGGCATTCTACCAGAAAATTTCGCAGTGCGTCGTTTCCTTATACCTCTAGAATTATGAACTTACATAAGAACAATTCGGTCTGCTATTTCTTCGAGTATGGGTGCGTACAGCAAATTATTCAATGCTTTCAAAAAATATCCTCTCTTACGAGGAATGGCATCTTATAGCATTATTTGGCCCAGTTCTAGTTTAATACAACAATCCTTTGAAGGCAAAACAGTTGGTAAGAAAATTATTCTTAATTTTGTTGTTTAGGAAGTGTATCAATTCAACTCCGATGGACTAACCAACATTAAATTAAAATAATCCCTTCTTAAATTACAGAAAATTATGATTTGTGGCGCTGTGCTCGATATGGTCTCTATGGGTCCTGCTATGTTGCTCCTACTTTGTATAGTTGGCTAACAATTGCCAATATAATGTGGCCAGGGAATACAATAAAAGCGGGTATAATTAAGGTAAAATTATTATTACTATTAATACTACTACTATTGTAAGTACCTGTTCTTCTTCTACTAGCCAACCACACAAAATCATGTTATAATGATACAAAAGTTGTTGTATTGATGTAATAAAATATTACACGACAGTAGTACTGGTTGCTTTTAATAATATTGAACATAATTATCCTAGGTAATTAATGAATCGTAGTTGTTCTACATGAACAACCCAATGGACTATAAGCTACTGTTATCATTATAATTATTTTATTTAAATATTATGAGAGGAATGGTTGGAAGATTTATCATAATTTCATGAATGGACTACTAATGTTTTTATTTCTTTTGTAGACTTTTGTGGAAACACTCACATACACACCATTGGCAATGTGTAGCTTCTATTTTTTTATGAGCTTACTTGAATCAAAGCCTTTTCACGAAGCTGTTGCAGAAGTTGAAGCCAAATTTCTGCCAACTTATAAGGTATATGAACAATACGTGTGTTTTTATTCAGAATATGTTAAGAATATTTTTCATTTTATTGTTTTCTCATACCTACCTGTTTCTATATTTCAGGTTGGTGCCTCCGTTTGGCCAGTCATTGCCATGATTAACTTCTGCCTCATTCCTCCAAGAAACAGGGTGCCTTTTATTAGTCTGTGTAGCCTTGTGTGGACATGCTTCCTTGCATTTATGAAACACAAAGAAAAAGAAACAATAGTTGGAACATCAAGTGCAAATCCTATGAAATTATTGAAAGCTAATTTATGATTATGTAAGAGTTAGCCAATTTATTAGCCAAATTATAAGTTATCTTAGATGGTGTTATTTTATAACTCTAGTTCAATTACTAATTATTAATATTTTCATCTCAAAAATGTGTGATATTTAAATAGTCTATAGTTGCTTTGCAAAGATCTTGTTATTATTTATTTCAATGTAATTCTTTATACAAACAGTATTTACAAAATACCTATAAAAATAGTATGTACAGTAAAATAGGCTTAGTTTTACTAGAACTATTGGGTTAAACCATATTTATTTAATAACAAAAAAATATGTTGATCAGGTCAATTATGATGACTATCAAAATATTTATTGCCATAAAACATTGACTCATAACAAAAACCAAAAAGTTTGTCACTAGGAAAAGGAAATAATAAACAATATAAGTTTCAGTTTTTTTTAATTCAAATGAATCCAATAGTTCTGTCGAGATTTGATGATATGTAATTTTTATACATAAGTATAATTTTAATACATGGTATTAGTTTCTACATGTTTTCATACAATGAAATTATGTAATAGACTAGAAACAGGGTGATAAATAAATACATTTCCATTTAGATCTACACAACATAAAGGCTAAGGAAATGTGTGATGGGCAATTAAAAACTTGTGTTGACAATATATTTTCTATGTTAATGTGCTTGTTTTCATTTAAACCATATTCATTCCTATTCAATACCAAACTATTCAGTAATTTTGTTGACATGCGCCTGTGAGCATGTGCTCACGATTACCTATGTGACTCACGAGTTGCACGTGGCGAGCACATAATATATTATTAGCATGTACCTAAGTTGCTAAATAGAGCTGCCACCAGTGCCAACTCTAGGTACATAATTGGCTGAATACCAGAGCAAAGTATTCAATCCCCAAACTATAGGTAGCGTGATTGATTGGCCTGAGGTATAGGTATCTACAGTCCGCGCGCGAGCTCCGAGGAATGATAAGGAATGTTGACGTAATGAGCTAGAGTTGTGATTTAGTCGATATTGCACTGTCGATACTAATACATCTTGAGCCTCCGCGCGAGTGTACTTCATGAAATCATTTTATGAGGGTATTATGTACTTGAAATAAAAAAAAAATTATGAAAATAAACTCTCCTCGCGCACTTCAATAATAAATGAGTCGACAACATTCTCCATTAAGCCATCCCTTTGACAGTAATGTTCCTCTAATGCTAAAACATGTTTATCATATCCACACCAATCTTCTTTTGTGACATGCGTGATAGCTTTTTCGGTGATCTCCTTCAGTCTCGTCAGAGAAAAATCTGAAGTAATGTTGTGTTCCCTCACGAGCCTTTTAACTTTTGCCCATGCGAGCTCTATTGGGTTCAAGTCGCACATATAAGGCGGTAATCGCATTGCATCGTGACACAAAACAACATAATTATAAGTGTAGTACTATTTATAGATAGTAGAAAATAACACTACCTTCTATCGCAAAATTAAAAATGACTCGATAAGCGTGTTCTCGCGTCAAGGTCGACACTAGTACTGGGAGAGTGCGGGGGATGGAGCGACGGTCGGGCGCGGCGCACACCCGCCCGCTTCTTCAGCCACCGCTTCCTCGGAGCTCGCGCGCGGACTGTAGGTACAGTAGCAGCGTTGGGGTAAAAGAAAAGGAAGAAATAAAGAAAATACATGTATTAGTGGTAAACCTGACACAAAGTAAAAAAAAAATAATAAGTTGGGGGAAAAAGTGCGCAATCGCTCAGCATAGTGCGAGAAAGCGCTGTGTCACTATGCGCGAAAGAGCCACAGGCAGGTGCAGAGGTAGGGCGTGGCTGAGTGACCGCCCAGAGCGACGGGCCGACGGCAGTTTTTTTTATGGCATCTCGCTGGATTGGTTGTCGACTGCTTAATCGGGCTATTCTGTGATTAAAAAGTATGCTACTACACGCTGAGGGATGTTCAGACCTCGGGTAAGTAACAGTGCCGCTTTGGAAAGGCAGCAAGAGGTTAGACGACTAAATAGACTATGCCTTCATGCATATACTACTGAAATGTCAGAGTGCTTGCCACTGGCGAACTAAGAGGGATGTTTAAGTACGTATACGATGTCCTGATATTTGTGAATTCATTCTTGTTCACTACATTCAAAGCGGACTGTAAACTCGCGGCATGAAAGCCCGCGAAATCGAGTGAAACTTGAAACGCGAGTGTATACAGTGTGTCCGGACATGGACTAGCGATATTCTAAATACTTAAATATAAGCTATTTTAAAGTACAATTACACTATAGGCTTAGGTCCAATATACTTCCCCGCTATGTGGCAGCCATTTTGTTTTTTTTGTTGAAGTATGCTCTATGCGAGTACAAAAAAAATCATATATCTCAAAGTTTTAGTCATACTGAGATAAAAATAGGCTTATTCGAAAGGCAATAATATTGTCTACCGTCTGCACTACAAAGCAATATGTTCACAATTCCATAACTTTTGAAAAAAAAATGTGAAAGTCGAAAAAAAAAACAAAAAATTATGCAATTCAACCAATAATTGTTAATTACTACAAAAACAACCCCGAGAGCTTTTTTATTTTTTATACTAGATCGACAGTTTTTGAGCTAAGCTACAATACAACATAAAATTCACAACTGTATGTCTAATACTTTAAGAGTTATTGTTGTATGAACATAGCGTATGCGCAAGCACAAAAGGCCTTTGTCGGAACCCTAAACAGGAAATCATTAAAAAAACATAACATTCATATTGAATTTTATTTAATGTTTTTTCCAATATTAAATGAAGATTAAAATATCTAAAGCAGTTGCTCAAAGTGGCCACCTCCAGCTTGTAGACACACTACGGCTCTCTGTGCCACCTGGGTTGATGAGCGCCTAATTAAATCCAAATCGGATCTAATTTCTTCGGCGGCTGCCATAATTTTTGCGACGAGTTCTTCCCTGGTATTTGGAACTGTAGCGTATACTTTTTGTTTCATATGACCCCACAAAAAATAATCCAAGGGTGTCAAATCGGGTGAGCGAGGCGGCCACGCTACTACACCACCACGACCGATCCACGGCTGTAGATTATTATTTAAATATTCTCTCACTGCTCGAGAAAAATGCGCGGGTGCACCATCGAGCTGGAACCACATACGCCGACGGTATGATAGAGGTAGGTCCATGAGGCTGTCCGCAAACTGTGTCTGTAAGAATTCTAAAAATCTAGCGCCGTTTAATGTAGGTGGCAATTCCAATGGCCCTATCAGCCTATCGTTGATTATGCCGGCCCACACATTTACTGAGAATTCATGTTGAAATGAGCTTGGGCGCACCGCCCTTGGATTTGCGGAGCACCAGAGATGGTCGTTTCTGTGGTTTGTAATCCCAGCTCTTGTAAATTTGGCTTCATCAGTCCACAGTATTCTTTGTAAAAAATTACGGTTCTGTCTCAAATTTCTATTTATCCACGAACAAAACACAGATCTCGCAGCAAAATCTGGTTCGATCACGTCTTGAACCCGTCGAAAATGATAAGGGTGTAACCCTTCTCTTTTCAAAATTCTCCATACATGCCACTTAGACATTCGAAGTTGCACTGAAATCCGTCTAACGCTTAGTCTAGGATCATTGGTTATTAGTCTAAGCACTTCTTCTTCATCTTCGGGCGATACCAAGCGATTGCGTTCATTAACAGCTCTTTGAATACCTCTTTCCGCTAATCTTGAATGCACGTCGATAAAAGTTTGGCGACTCGGTGTAGGCCTGTTAGGGTACCTTCGTCGATATTCTTGTACAGCCAAATTTGCACTTCCATTGCAAAAGCCATACACAAAGTGTATGTCAGCAATATGTTGCGATGAATATTGACGCTGTGCCATACTTTATCACACTTTTAAATACAAAACACTAACGCAGCACGTAAACAGCACGGACGGTAAGTGAAAGTAGCGATAGCGATCACAACGCAGGGCGAGGGACAACTAAACTAACCCAACTAATAATTTGTCCTTAAAACTGATTTTGTTTCAGGTAGTGGACTAATACGTTCTATCTCGCTTACTCACGGTAGTAACGAACAGTATTTCTCGCCTGCTCTCAGATGGAATACAGTGAATGCCATAAATGACACTCTGGCGGTTAACAAAGACGTTTTGTGCTTGCGCATACGCTATGTTCAAACAACAATAACTCTTAAAGTATTAAACATACAGTTGTGAATTTTATGTTGCATTGTAGCGTAGCTCAAAAACTGTCGATCTAGTATAAAAAATAAAAAAGTTCTCGGGGTTGTTTTTGTAGTAATTAACCATTATTGGTTGAATTGCATAATTTTTTGATTTTTTTTTCGACTTTCACATTTTTTTTCAAAAGTTATGGAATTGTGAACACATTGCTTTGTAATGCAGACGGTAGACAATATATATTGCCTTCCGAATAAGCCTATTTTTATCTCAGTATGACTAAAACTTTGAGATATATGATTTTTTTTGTACTCGCATAGAGCATATTTCAACAAAAAAAACAAAATGGCTGCCACATAGCGGGGAAGTGTATTGGGACCCAAGCCTATAGTGTAATAGTACTTTAAAATAGCTTATATTTAAGTATTTAGAATATCGCTAGTCCATGTCCGGACACACTGTATAGTTACGCGCTTTCTCGTTCGTGCTACACGGCTTTCCTCGATCGATGACAGTATTTTGTCCCGCGACAGAGGGTTCTCGCTTGGTTCGCGGCGCCGCACGAACGCGATTTTGCTCCGATTACTACAATTCAACTGAGTCTCATGATGTTCCGCTACTGGAATAGCGACATAATGTAGTAATGTTTCTTAGCGGAATTCGTTAGCGGTATCTCATAATTTATTATCGCGGAGGAGGTGTGCTAAGGCCCTTAGGTAGAGACGAGCGGATGATTTAAAAAATGATTGAGTTTTGGAACAACGACCGTGAGCTAGCATTGCTTGAATGGTAGGTATCAAGTAGACCTTTGGCAGTCTAAACACAAAGATCACAAAAACTTTGTTTTCGGTACTTGATATAGGTACGGGGTGTCCGAAAAGTCATGGATTACCTGCTGATGGGCCACATTGAGATCTACCAATAAAAAAAAAATGACCTACCAATAAAATTTTTTTTTCACCAGGGCCGATCAAAAATAAGGTAAAATTTGTTTTGGTGAAAATTTTAAATTACAACCACGGACTAGTCCGTGGTTACAACCTAAATTTTAGGTAAGTACCTATTTAAAAGATGATAATTATCTGTAATCTACATATTATGGTGTACTTACATAATAAAGAGTATTCTATTCTATTCTTTCTTGTATTCAATCGATAGTAGGATGATTCAAGATGAAAATAAAAAAACCTGTACCTACTCGAAAAAGTTTTCATTCGTGGAAATGTGTCCGTTACCCAGGCCAGATGTTGTCAAAATGGTCATTTGAATCGTATAGATAATTAGTTGTGCAGCTTCTGTAATTGTTGCGCACATTTTTAAATTTGTTGCGCTTATAGTTTTTTAATTATTTCACAAAAACATTTCCTGCTGGCGTAACGTTACGCCAGCCAGACCTTTTTCTTTCTAATGGGAATATTTAAATTAATATTAGCTATAAAATTAGTTGTCTAGATGAAGTAAATGTTGCGCCTTGTTTTGTATTCGTTCTTTCTTCGGTTGCAAAGTTATTCGAGATTTTGCTGGGGTAACGTTTTTGGTTTTGCTAGATCTTTGAAACGGTTTAAGCGGATTCTTATCATATTTTGTACAAGACTTCTTAGGAATAAGTTTAAATTAGTTGTGCAATAAAAAAACCAAAATAATACATAGCTTGAAAGGTTATTTCATTAAATAGAAAAACACTTCAATTGGTCCCAGCACTCTCAATAAGAGGTCTAAAGACTTACTTTAAACATTATTTTGAAGCTTGTAACTGCCTTCAAATGTATGTCAAGTTTCATTAGTATCCTGTAAGTATTTAACAAGTTATGATGATATTCAGTTCTTCACGAGCACGGTCTTGATGCGCGCGGTGTTATAAGGCCGCTGGATTGGATATATGAACTGAATGTTATGTCAATTATTAGTTGTTTAGTTCAGTTGTATATCAGTAAAATTTCAGCTCAGTACATTGGATAATTAATGAGATAATACGATTAAAGTCATTAGGAAGTGAATGACCGTGGTAACCCGACCAAGTTTAGGTGGTTACGAAAAAGCGAAAACGCAGAACATTATGGTACCTTCTAAAATATGTAGGATAGTGTTACAAATTTAGTACAGACATGTACACAAGTTTTAAAGAAAACTACATGATTATTTAATAATTTTTATTGACAGGTAAAATAATCATTTCAATTGAACTTTTAAAGTATTATTAATAATCTTATACTTAAATTAAAAACAATCACAGATTAAAATTACAGATAGTAATTTTGCTTTAGATAGTAACTTTGTTTTATAGGTACTATGTAGCGAAGGATAAATATGTCGTTATCATTGTTGAGAATTCCAGTCCAGGTAATAACTAAGTACGAAAAAAAAAGAAAATAATAAGTAAGTTCCTAAATTCAAATATTTAAGCCTTAAAAGAAATACAGTTTTAGATAAGTACCTAACAACATGTACCTATGTACAGTTAATAATAATTTTGCTACTATTTCTGTAGTTACATTATGCAAGCTTACCTTGTTCGTGAATTCATCAAGCAGCCCGCACCATAATTATGATCATCAATAGAAGCACTCCACATTAGCAGTAATTCGCCACACTTATTATTATAAAATAACTCTCACGCACTCGATAAATATTTGCAAAAACAGGAAACGGAACTGCCGAAGCGCACGTGCACTCTACAAGATGAATTATGTGATTATGGAGCATGTTTAGTGCGTTGTGCAAACAACGTATTAGCCCTTCACCCCACCCCTCCGGCGTCCCACCGAACGACATGTTATATCGGTGATTTTTGATAAGTTTGTGCAACTGGAAGATAATAATAATGTTTTCTTTTTATTTTTTTAAATGATTTTATATTTTATATTCTAATATTTAAAAATGTAATTAATATGTGTAAAAAATAAATAATAAAAATATAATGTTTTCATAGTACAGATATTATTATATTATTATGTATTTAACAGTGTACGCGTCTGTACCGAAATTGTAAGGTGTATTATACTAAACATTTCAAAAGATAGTATAATGTTCTACGTTTTCGCTTTTTCGTAACCACCTAAACTTGGTCAGGTTACCACGGTCATTCACTTCCTAATGACTTTAATCGTATTATCTCATTAATTATCCAATGTACTGAGCTGAAATTTTACTGATATACAACTGAACTAAACAACTAATAATTGACATAACATTCAGTTCATATATCCAATCCAGTGGCCTTATAACACCGCGCGCATCAAGACCGTGCTCGTGAAGAACTGAATATCATCATAACTTGTTAAATACCTACAGGATACTAATGAAACTTGACATACATTTGAAGGCAGTTACAAGCTTCAAAATAATGTTTGAAGTAAGTCTTTAGACCTCTTATTGAGAGTGCTGGGACCAATTGAAGTGTTTTTCTATTTAATGAAATAACCTTTAAGCTATGTATTATTTTGGTTTTTTTATTGCACAACTAATTTAAACTTATTCCTAAGAAGTCTTGTACAAAATATGATAAGAATCCGCTTAACCGTTTCAAAGATCTAGCAAAACCAAAAACGTTACCCCAGCAAAATCTCGAATAACTTTGCAACCGAAGAAAGAACGAATACAAAACAAGGCGCAACATTTACTTCATCTAGACAACTAATTTTATAGATAGTATTTATTTAAATATTCCCATTAGAAAGAAAAAGGTCTGGCTGGCGTAACGTTACGCCAGCAGGAAATGTTTTTGTGAAATAATTAAAAAACTATAAGCGCAACAAATTTAAAAATGTGCGCAACAATTACAGAAGCCGCACAACTAATTATCTATACGATTCAAATGACCATTTTCGACAACATCTGGCCTGGGTAACGGACACCGTGGAAATGGCATGGAACAAACTGATCAAAGGTAGATTTTCCAAAATTTCATTAACCTTTTGAACGCCATTGAGACGGGTTACTTTAGCTATTTTTTTCAAACAATTTACGAATTTGATCTATAGTTTGTATCGGCATTGTCTTTTTAGTGTTCTTTTAAGTTATAAAGAAGCTCAAGGTCTATAATCAATAAGATGCGAAGTATGTTCCAGAAATATGATAAGCGTAACTTGTTTTTTTTTTAATTAAATTTTGGGCCAAAGTAGTTCTTAGAAAAGGGTTACTTTAAAATAACTCCATGAATTTTATCGGTGAAAAATCGCACTTGCAGCTATCAGTGGCCAAAGAAACCATCAAGGGCGGTAAGATTGAATATCCAGGAAAGGTTTAATGTAAGAACAAATTTCAAATGGCGTGAACATGTAGCGACGTGCACTTGAGTCGGTAAAAAAGTTCCACAAGTACACGTCTATATCGCCATTTATTAGTTACCGAAGGAACTACGACGTTCGGTGGCACGGTTGCGTGCGACACGGCGGGCAATTCAAACATTTCGACGGGTCCCAAGAACAAAGTCCTATCTTCAATATTGTCTAGTTGCAGTGCGTAGCAATAAAGTTACGCGAATCAAATAAGTTGCAAAAAAAATAAAATTTGTAGAAAATTCTGGTGAAAGGTATTTGTTTATTTAGTTTACTTGTTTTTGCTCGCTAATGTTTTATTTTAAATATGTATTTTATTTAAAATTGATTCTCATGTAATGATGTGAGATTGTTTTTTGGAATTAATTAAGACTTAACAACACATGCGACGTTGTTTTATGAAATCTTTATAAAAACAAAAAGTTGTACGTGAACAAGAGATGGTGTACATCGGTATTTGCCTACAGAATTATGTCTTATGTTGCAAATGCTCAAACCTATGTTGTCTCTAAATGTAGGTAGTAAGAAAGAAAACCATTTGATTTGATCACTTATTTATTATTCAAATTTAATCACAGTTTTGCTTGGAAATATTTTTTTCCAAATAGGTACTTAAAAATATGTTTAAACTCAAATACAAAAGAAAATTAACAACATTCTAAACAATTCAAAATAGTACTCATAATCAATAATCAATTTTTGACATAATCTAGTTAAATGTATCAAAAATTAATAACATACAGTAGAAATCTAACAATTACCTTAAATCTAAAACAATTGAGCATGTTATTTATGCCTATAAATCACTTAAAAAAACTTAAAAAAAAAACTAATAGCCTTCAAAAACCGTCTCCAACAAACAGTTAAAAAAATACTTGACAAAAGGTCAAAAACTCTTGTAGCAAACTAAATGTATTCCTTTACGGTTAAAAATTAAGTATAACATTATAAAATTTCACAACATAAATTATAATAACAAAATTGTTCTCTTTTTTTGTATTTAATTCAATGTTAAGTAATCAGTGTAATCACAAAATCAGGTATCTTTATTTTACTTCGACTAATTTAAGTAATCAACAACTGGGTACCTATTATTATTTTAATACAGTTTTAATCAGTCTTATTTAATTTAACCAGACTCTGTCTCTCGTATAAAAGAAAAATATAAAATAAAAGTATTATTCATCATTTTCATCACTTAAGTCGTCACTTGCATTGTTAGATTTGTAGGGTAAAGATCTAAAAAATATTGCATTAGTGGCATTTATAACACCTGTTCTGCACATGCTCTCCAAATCATTATGTTTATCTTTTGTTAACTTAAGTGGTGAAGAATAAGCACGCTCCAAGACAGGCAATACAGATGAGTTTCTTGTATCGTTTCGTATAACTAAGCATTCATAAGATTCTTCATTTAAATCATACTTATAGTACAATTTATTTGGTTCAGATTTGTCAACGAAAACTTCTTTAACTTTAGTCCACAATATTTTTTGTTTTCTTAAATTTTTGTTCCATAGTTTGTCATTTACATGGGTCTTAAAGTTAAAGAAGTTTTCCTGTAGCATATTTTTAACTAAATATGGTTCTCCTTCTGTTTTTGCCCATGTCACGAGCAGGCGCCATTCGTCGGGTGTATAAATCGTTTTGCATTGAGACGAACGCTCTATGACGGCGTGGACACTATCTCCCTCGTTTTGGGTATGTCCCTTCTCTAGAAAACGATGTGTAATAGACACTTTGTATTTTTTTGCTGCAAATAAATATACAGAAAACACAAATCTATTCCGATTTTGGCCCGCACAATTATCGGACCAGAAACGAAATTCTTTTGTGCCTTCTGTACAATTATCGATAAATAAATGATAAATGATTTATTTTCTGTAAGTAGGTTTGTACAAACACTTTTACATGTCAATAAATCTAAATATATCTTTTATGAAATCTAACAAACAACTTCCCACTTCATTAGCTACTCGTTTAGCTACTGTTTCGTCCCACATATAGCACACTGCTTTCTTTTGGCCCATATTAAAAACCGTAAAGTTATAGGCAGATAATTTTCTTTTGTAGTAAAATATACTTATTTGGCCATGCGGACAAGTCAATACCTTCTGGAAATCAAAAACTGCTGTCATAATGGACCCTTGAGACTCTATAGCATCATGTTTGTCTTTTTGTTTCATGGTACGTGCAGTTTTCTTTGCGTCCATATGTACTTTATGTTTTTGTATTTCTTCATTTGTAGGTGTCCGATTATTTGTAAAAGCATGACAAACTTCACATTGGTCCTTTTTTGGTATATGAAAACCAAGATTATAATTTTTATTCACTATTTCCCTATACTGACGTACTGTCGTTGCTTTTGATGCGTATATGTTTTGATCGAACCATTCGTAATACAGTTTAAGCATTCGGCTTATGCTGAGACTACCATCTAGATATAACTTGGTCGAGTCCTTTCGAATAAAGTGAGACTCAACGGGAACAAATGAATTTACATGGTCACACACACTCTTTATCATGTCATTATTAATGATAGATTTCTCTATATTTAATGGAGTCAGTACTTCTTCTGGATACGGATCTTGTGAAAAAGGTACAGGTGGTGTTCCCACTTGATGACAGGTATTAGAAATGGTATTTTCAGTAATTTCATGCTGCTTTTCAGATACTTTTGTATTAGTGTAAGAGGGTGAAACAACTTGCTGACGTGTGGTATGAGTATTATTTTCGGTGGCTTCAAGTTGTAGTTCTGGTACTTCTGTATGATTAGTGTCATCAAATACGGAATGATATACTTCTGCCATTTCGACGATAATGTTTTGGGCATCGGACGGTAACGGGGAGCTAGTATTGCTGTCACGTTCAATTGCAGATTCTGTAATAAAGTCAAATAGAAAACAATATAGCTACTGAATTTCATTACCTTACTTGAGTACTAGCCTATCACTAGTAAAAATAAATCATTTTAATTAAAAGGAGAGTATTAAATGGTGTATTTTTGTTTAGAAAAAAGTCTCATGTGAAAGTTCTTA
This sequence comes from Eremobia ochroleuca, assembly GCA_949629135.1. Lineage (NCBI taxonomy): Eukaryota > Metazoa > Arthropoda > Insecta > Lepidoptera > Noctuidae > Eremobia > Eremobia ochroleuca. The sequence goes on from OX451396.1 coordinate 11,230,846, forward strand.
CAAAGAACAAAATCTTGTTATCATATACGACTATATTTTTATATTAAGTTTACGTAGAACAACATCCTATCTGCACATACGTTTGAAAATGTTAGAAGAACTTTGGCTGAACAACAACGTATGTGAAAATAATGTCGTAAAATAAATATAACAAAATGAAATGTTATTGTGTAGTTTTTCTAAAGAATGAAATTATTACAACAAATTATACAAAAATAAACTTTTTTTTTTATTATCGTAGAACAACATACTTTAATCACACACGACGGTAATTATAATAGTTTTCGATTTTTTCTTATAATATTTAGTATTATAATACAAAATCCCTAAACCATCTTTAAAATACGTGTGACTTGAAAAAATAAAACAATTACTTACCAAGATTATTACATTCTTCATTGTTATTTCTGTTTGTAGTAGGATCAGAACAATTATTTTCGTTCATTTGTAGCGCTAAATTCAAAATTCTTTTCTTTCTTGACAATGCAGACATCGCAAAAAATACACTGTGACACTGTATTTACAGCTTTTGTCATTAATTTGACTCACAATTGAAAACTTGTTTGAACCTCCAAAATCGACCGCCACTGAGGAGTACAAACTTGTGTCTGACGTTACATCGCGATGCGCGTGGTGCTTACCGCGGCGAACAAGTTCTTACATGTCGATGCGTCATTGTTCGTGGAACTATTTCTTAGATAAGGCAATGTTCGATTGGTTATTTCATAAAGTAAAAACAATATTTGAAAAATAATTACACTACCATATAGCTACTATGATACTTAATACATTTGATCAAAAAACTAAAAATCGACTTATATTTACATAAGTTTTTGTTCTTGGGACCCGTCGATTTTCTCGATTTGGGCCAAAGTTATGCCCTAGAGTCAAAGTAACCCGCCTCTACGGTACATTAAAATCCTTGCGTATTTTAGATATGGATAGGTATTATATTAGATAAGAATACTTATTAGAATCGATAACCAAGGTGTACTTACACTGCTACATCCCTAATTCAGATGCGAGAATGTCATAAAATTGACTGGCAAGCAACGCCATTGTCACAATACCAAGACAAGTCATGTTGAATAGTATTGTAATAAATATACAACGTGTAACGTTAAATGCGCAAAACCTCAGACACCCCAACTGATTTTTAATTCAATTGACCTATTTCAGAGAGAAAATGAGTCATTAAAAAAATTGTAAACTTTTTATGTGCTGTTTTAGTTTTACTGGCCATTCTGATCGTTTCTTGCGTCTGCGATGACGCTTTGTCGAGGAAGGGGTCGTCGCCGGGCCGATGCGCCGCGCTGACATTGGCTTGCTTGACCTATTAATAAATAGACACGGCAACGTTTTTAACGATGATTTTTTGAAAAATGTGACCTATATTAAAAAGTGGTTCAATTAATTCTGCTCGTTATTCTGATCAAACTATTTTGTGGTTTTGCGCATTTAACGTTACACGTTGTATATTTTTAGTTTTCTAATATCTGCTTTTTCATTGATAGTCTCTGTTAAATGCTGTGTAAAGATTACTATATTGGAATATAGTGGCAGGTTGAATAAAATTTCAGTGTCGTGAGTACGGTTTATTAGAAAATTAAAGACGAAAATAAAAACTCAGTTGTATATCGATATAAGTTTTGGAATCCCTATTTTTTATGAAGGTCATTTGACGGAAAAAGTGGCCTGGCGTCAGGGGTACGGCGATACGTTTATGGTTTATACTCTGGCGTTCAAAAGGTTAATCATCATAAAACTCGGAAACCATAAGACTTTTACCATGGTCATTTTTTTTATTATTGGTAGATCCTAATGTGGCCCATCAGCAGGTAAAAAGTAATCCATGACTTTCCGGACATCCCAGTATATAAAAAAAAATTAAGTGTTTTTCATGGGCTTTCTTCAAGAAACACCCCATGTGTATGGTTAGTTGTTATTTATAGTTTAATCAAGGCTCTGAATATTTTTTGGGAAATTCTCACTTGACTTTAAAATAGTCTACAATCAATAAAAATAATGTATGTATCACTAATTTACCTAATTTACGTACTATTTTTACTTATCTGTGAACTGTCACTGTCATCTGCTGCAGGTTAAACTCAAAAAATAGAAAACTTCGCGGAATACATACTGAGTTCACTGTGCTGTGTTGTAAATTACAATTACACCGATCCGTATTAATGGGGGAGGTGAGTGGGTAAAAAAAAAAAGGAGCAACGCGGACATGATTACAAGATATTATTAAGTATACATAATATCTTTAGCGAAGTCAAACTGAATACAATGAATTATAAACAAGAGCTTGCAGTGTATTCGCTATGCTTTTGTGTATAGGCTAATAATAATACATTATGTCTAGCAATTCATTATTGTTTTCCATTAACAATGAAGGCAAAGTTTACGCCTTGTCAACAAGTGGGTCATGTTGGAGAGAATTCATGTATTTAGGCTTAGAATTCAAAACATTGTCTGCTGTTCCACATTTTCTATGGGCTGTAGGAGGTGACCGACAAATCTACCTCCACGTGCATGGCTTGGAAATACCCATACGAGTCAAAGAAGAATCCTACGAAAACGAAAGGTGGTTACCACTTGAGGGATTTAGTGGCAGATTGCTTCCCACAGACAGATATCATTTTTCTTCTCAAGATGGCACAAAGGACAGAGCAATTGATCGCATTAGGTTACCATCAATGGCCTGGCAATGGGAGGGTGATTGGCAACTTGAACTAACATTAGATGGTCAACCCTTGGATCATGATGGATGGACATATGCAGTAGACTTTCCAGCTCAATTTGGCCCCTCAAAACAGTGGAAGTCTTGTGTAAGAAGAAGAAAGTGGATAAGGTACAGAAAATTTAGTGCTATGAATTCATGGTGTGCAATTGCTCCTTTACACAAAGATCCAACACAGGAGCCATTCATAGATGTCAGCATTGGTGGTAATCAGATCCCATATGCTTCCCCTGGAACATTGTCAGTTTGGGCCATAACTGCTCATGGGCGTGTTATGTATAGGGCTGGTGTCAGTGCTACTTCTCCTGAAGGATTGAAATGGATTAACATAAGCATTCCTCCTAATTGTGATATTAGACAGATTTCTGTGGGACCTACTGGGTTAGTGTGGGCTCTTTTGTGGACTGGAAGGGCTATTGTTAGAAAAGGCATAACAAAAGACTGTCCCACAGGTGAAGCTTGGATGGAAGTTAAATCTCCTAATGATACTAAACTAGTGTCGCTTTCTGTTGGATTTCATTCAATTTGGGCTGTGAGTTCTGATACAAGAGTTTGGTTTAGAAAAGGCATAGATGGGAATACAGCTGGAAATTCTGAAGTAGCTGCAATGGGAAGTGGATGGCTAGAAATCACAGGTCATATGAGCTATATTTCAGTTGGCATCAATGATCAAGTGTTTGCTATTGGTGATTCAGATAAGTCTATTTATTGGCGCAGCGGTATCACTCCCGCAGAGCAAACTGGCAAAAGATGGAGAATGGTTCAGGCAAATATGCAACTTAGCCGGACATCTAGCTCAGCAAGTGTTGTGTCTTCAACATCCAATGCCAAACATCACAGTCTCAACATGCTCAATGAAACAACAACAGAGCTTAAATCCAATATAAATTTGCACAATTCCTGGGAAGAGTCACATTCAGCACCAATTGAACATACATTACCTGTGAAACCAAAAGAAGCTCGGCAAAAACGGAACGAACAAATAGACAATATTGATTATACAGGAAAAAGTTACGAAACAACATTAAAGAACCCAAGAGCATGGAGCCCTGTAAGAAGTGTTGGCTCTGTTGTGGGCATGGAGGCTCAGCCGGATAGTGACAGTAGTGTGTTTGATGTCGACTCAGGAATGTTTTTTGATGATGAGATAAGCCAAACTGCTTGGGGTACTTGTGAAACCACTTGGGCATTTGTAGAAGCCGGGGCTTGTTCTGTAGATGTAATGCAGGTGCCCCACTGGTTTACAGACTCCCATAATGCATTTAATATGGATTTAACTGCTAAATGGCGAATTCAGATTTTGGATTATCTAAAAACTAGAAACAATAATGTAACACTGGATCTATCTAACTATGGTCTAGCTGTGGAAGAAAAAGGTTGGACACGGAGCTGTGAGTCAAGACTAATAAATGCAAATCATTCCAGTGAAGACTGTATATTATCTTTATATTGGCATGACTTAGAAAATATAGGAACCTTGTCTGTTTTTCAACCGGATGGTACTATAAAATTTATTTTGAACCTAGGTGAAGTCACCAGTGTTATAACATCATCAGAACCTGGAAGTCCCAGAATAACTTTGTCTGTTCCAAGTCAAAACAAGAGTCCCATAAAAGTTCAGTTCATTTCAGAAATGGAACAAGAAGAATGGTTTAATGTTTTAGTTGATATCACATCACAGATCAATGGAGTTACTGGTAAACCATCAGCCAATTCAGTATGGGCAATTGCTAATTCTGGAGATATACTAAATTGGGATCCCATGCCTGCAAAACTGAATACTGCAAATAATGGTAAATATATTAAGGAGATTCAAGTCTTTGGAAAAGATATAGTCTCTGGTTTTACAACACCTTTGCATAACAATTTTCCACCTGGGAGTACATTAAAAATCATGGGCTGTTTAAATGATGAAGTCAACAGATTTCACATTAATTTAGAAGGTCCAGAAATTAAGAAACAGAGACATAAAATTGAGACAGAAGTGACTGAAATACCTTTGCACTTCAATGTGAGATTTGAAGAGAGAGTTGTTGTGTGTAATTCAAAAATATTTGGTAGCTGGGGAGTTGAAGAAAGACATGAATTACCAATGTCTCCAGGGCAAGAGTTTGGTATAACGATAATTTGTGATGTCAATGCTTTTAAGATATTGGTAAATGATAAACTTTATTGCTTCTTTGAACATAGACTCAGTCCTAAAACTATTACATCAGTTGCCGTGAAGGGACCTTTAAAACTTTATTCCATGGAATACTCAACAACAAATGCTATAATCGGATCAGAAGAAATGTATTGGCGTATTATAGGGGGCTACTTGCGGCGAGTTGAGTCTTGCCAGAATGGTATTGTTTGGGGGATATCTCACGATCACCGTGTTTGGGTATATACAGGAGGATGGGGAGGAGGTATTCTCAAAGGTAGCCATCTATTTTATTTGACTATACCAGATACTTATATTTTGTGAAATACATATTATAGAAATTAAACTTGTCATTTTAGGTATAGGAAGCAAAGAAGGCATTCATTCTATGACCGATACTCAAACTTACTGCGTCTACGAAAACCAGAGATGGAATCCTCTTTCAGGCTACACATCCACTGGCTTGCCTACTGATCGTTATATGTGGAGCGACATCACTGGAAAGCACAAAAGAACTCGAGAACATACTAAACTTCTTAATCGACACTGGCATTGGGTAACTTACAACTCATTTTGCTATAAAAATTTAAGTCATGTGTTCACTAAAGTATAAATTTCGAGATCGCGCGAAGTCGACCGACCCCGCACGACATGTTGTGAGACATGCGACGTTGCCAGACTTTGCGCGATAGATAGGGTGACTGGTAATTAGTGACCGATACTTAAACACATGATTGTACTCATCATTACAAACAACTTTTACCATCGGACCAAATCCGTAATCGCGAAAAAAAAATCAGCTGTTCCCTCGTAGACAGAGAAACTAATAGACACAGTGACGATTCCTTTCTCGCTTACACAAGAATGAGAGCGAAAATAACGCTACGAATGTTTTAGACAGAGATACAATTATCCATATTTTTGTCTCTTACCGTGTAACCGGTTAATTCAAGGTCAGCAACTCAAATTGCGAAACAAACTTTGACAGTTCGTGCCGTCGTTGTGTTTAATGTTCAAGTTTTGCTTAATTTTATGTTAAAAAACGATTCTAATCGAGTGAGAAGACAGAGAAATTATCCGTACATCACATCGACGACTATACAATGGTGCGTTGTCGTGTTATTTCGTGTAAAAGCGATAGTGAGAAGAAAATTGCCGGTGTGTCTTTTCACGCGTAAGTACAACGGTTTTTTCCCAAAATATAGTTTCTCAGTGATGATTATTTATGATATAGCACGACGGAACGATATGTCTCGTTAAAACTCTAAAGATAATAAGATTTTGTCCAGTTTTTATCATTCATAACCTGTAATTGTTTTAATGTAAGTGGTGCCAGCGTCAGCTAAAAAATTCCCCGAGTCCTATATTAAAAAGTGGTTCAATCTGTTCGTTATTCTGATCAAACTATTTTCAGGTTTTGCGCATTTAACGTTACATGTTGTAGTGTCTTTTAGGGGAATTGATTGCGAAACATTGTTTCGCAATCAATAATGTGTTTTTTTATTTTATTTTTTGGAGTTTTTAGTATCTAAGTTGCATAAAAAGTCAAAATTAAAAAAAAATCTTGTTTTGTTTTAATAAAATCCTGAAAATAATTTACCCTATTCCATCTAACATCCAACAAACAGGGGAATGCAGTTACTATGGCAACATTATACGCACACATTGACAAACTATCTCTGTCTCGATCGCGGTTACAGAGTCCCTTCGTCTATTAGTTTCTCTGTCTACGTGTTCCCTACATTTATGTTCGTACGAGTCGTCAAAATGTAGGGAACAGCTGATTTTTTTTTCGTCATTTCACTTTTTGTCCCATTATAAAACTTGTTTGTTGTCATGAGTAGAATCATGTGTTTAAGTATCGGTCACTAATTACAAGTCACCCTATATTTGAGTGCATGGTATGACGGGACATTTATCTCCTAGCGAGTACATAAGTTAAGATGATTTGTGATCATGTTATACCTTATTTAATTGCGACAAACATCTGCTATCTCCAGATATCCGAATGGATGATCGACTACAACACACCTGGTGGTGTTGATTCCGATGGATGGCAGTACGCAACCGATTTCCCAGCACCCTATCACGGAAAAAAAATATTTACCGATTGCGTCCGTCGACGAAGGTGGTATAGAAAAGCTCAAATTATTACAGAAGGCCCATGGATTCGGGCCGGAAGTACTGCATTGTTAGATATTTCCATATGGGTGAGATTTTAAATTATTGTATGTATAAATATTATGTGTATACTATAACATCACTACCCCTTCGACTTTGGTTGGGGGACTTACGAGTGTGATGTTATGTTATACATATTAAAGACATGTTTCTGATGTGAAGATCACTTACTAGTCAATATAGTACGATCATTATGAGTCGTTTGGTCATAAATCTCTTTTTTTTTTTCTATCTGTCTCACTTGCACTCATTGACTGAGCGCTATAATGATGTGTGTAGTAGTCTGTAGTAGCGAGTGGAGATATCGCTGTCTTGTAATGATGTTAACTATAACGGATGTAAAGACACTTAACGAAGCCGAGAGTCACTTGTAGTCCCCGTCATTGTTATAATTTTTTTGTACTGGACCATAACTGGGGACCTTCTGATTACAGAGATATTGAAGTTCAAAATTCCATCTTTTACTGAAGTTTTTTTTTACGAAAACAAGATTTTTGATGTTATTACAAACTTTAAATATCCCCACGACTCCTGTACCGTTGCATGCATCCATAAACACGTTTTGCGTGTGTTACATTGCGCACTACCGCAACCAGCAAATTTTGACACCAACAATAAAAGTCGTTTCCCAGCAATTATTTTTATGCAATGTTACTTAGTTTGATGTACAGAATGCTTAGTTGACGGCTATGTGATGTGTCTTTTTACACCCTGTATAGAGCCCTGGGCAAATTAATTGATTTTCAATCAATCAACTCAGCCTATCGCAGTCCACTGCGATATTTTTGTTTTTTTTTTATTGATTTTATACATATCATAAGCTTGATTTCAAATGAATGTATGTAGGTGGTTACTATGAATGACTCATAGAACCTGCGCAAGCCGCAAGTTTTTTTGGCACATTTCTATTGTTACTGACGTTTATGACCACACGCCTCAGATACTGACAAGTACGACCGTTATTATCTGAGTGGTATAATATTATTATTTTAAAATACATTTTTACTTAAAGGCCAATGGCGACGATGCATCAGTCTGGGCAATTACATTGGCAGGTGACGCCATTTATCGAACTGGAGTTACAGTTACAACACCCACGGTAGGAATTATGCAATATTTTATCAGTGGACAATCAATGAATTACAGATATTGCATTTCACAAACATGCGTCAATCATTCCAATTTATACCTTACTAGCTGGGGTACCCGGCTTCGCTCAGGGAGTTGATATGAGATTCCAGAATGTTATTGAATGCTCTCGAGTACTCTCGAATGTTCTGGATTGTTCTAGAAATTTCTAGAGGGTGCAACTTTCAGCCCTTATATCTTCAAAAGCATGCCCTTCAGGTAAAAACGGGAACCTGCTTCATGGACAGGAGATAGAGGGTTACCACACCATATAACTCCGTTGATCGTACCGGGACTCATTTCTGAGTTTTAGCGGCACGCACATTGTACACTTTCTTTTATAATATACAATGTGTAACGTTAAATGCGCAAAACCTCAGACACCCCAACTGATTTTTAATTCAATTGACCTATTTCAGAGCGAAAATAAGTCATTAAAAAAATTGTAAAGGTTTTATATGCTGTTTTGGTTTTACTGGCCATTCTGATCGTTTCTTGCGTCTGCGACGACGCTTTATCCAGGGAGGAGTCTTCACCGGGCCGCTGCGCCGCGCTGACATTGGCTTGCTTGACCCATTAATAAATAGACATAATCATCATCTGCCTAGCCTTTTCCCAACTATGTTGGCGTTGGCTTCCAGTCTAACCGGATGCAGCTGAATACCAGTATTTTACATGGAGCGACTGCCTATCTGACCTCCACAACCCAGTTACTGGGTAATACGATACCCCTAGGTAAGACTGGTTGTCAGATTTTCGGGCTTCTGACACCCGTAACGACTGTCAAAGATCTACGAATGACAGCCGGGACCAACGGCTTAACGTGCTTTCCGAGGCACGGAGGGGTCTCGGTATGTAAAGTTGGTCACCCATCCACAGACCAACCGCGGCAAGCGTAGCTTAACCTGATCGATCGACCTGTGCGGCTGTTATTGTTTAGCCACGGACCCCTCCATTAATAAATAGACATGGCAACATTTTTAATGAAGACTTTTGAAAAATGTGACCTATATTAAAAAGTGGTTCAATTAATTCTGCTCGTTATTCTGATCAAACTATTTTCAGGTTTTGCGCATTTAACGTTACACGTTGTATATTGATTACAATAATATAAGTCACATGACGCGCGCTCGTGAATTGCATTGACTATATTATATTACTTAATATATCGCTTAGGTCACAATTACAATTTTAGTATGTTGCAACGATAGAAACATTTTGTTTGTTTTTTTTAGGGTGCGCTTTGGGAACATGTTAACAACCCTCAATCACTCATAGCAATTAGCACATGCAATAATATAGTTTGGGTAGTTGGCCGAAAAGGAGAACTATATTATAGAGAAGATATTACTAGAGAGAATCCATCTGGAAGCAATTGGAAGTTGATAGAAACTCCTAAATTTAGCCATCCCTACAATCACAAGTCTGGCGCGGGCGCTAAGGCAGTGTCATTGACCAAATCCTCCGCATGGGTGTTACTCTTGAATGGTGCTGTGGCTGTTAGAACTGAAATTTCTAGAAATCAGCAGGATGGCAAAGAATGGAAGCATTTAACAGGTAAATATTTAGAACTCTAGTCAAAAAACATAACTTCACACATCAGCGCGAAGCTCCTTCTGGCAGAGCACCTGTGACTGTGAGTGATCTGAATTATAATTGGAAAAAAAAAAATCAGTTGGCAGCTACGTCGGCGCTGTTGTAAAGTACCCACAATAATGAAGTAGTTTTCAAAATATAATGATTTTTAAAATGTTTCCAGAATGTGATTTGACATTCAAACATGTATCGGCTGAAGAGAACGGGTATGGGCAGTTACGACAGAAGGAGTTATTCAGCGCCGAGTCGGTATAACCGCAGATAACGTTGTCGGTTCCACCTGGCAGCCAATATTATCAAGCAGCTTAGCTCACGTGACGGCTAGAGGAGGTTGTTTACAATGAAATACTTGAATGATCCGTATGTCGCACGATTAACTGATGTTTAACTCTTAAAGGCTCTATACAAGCTGTAACTTAAATAAAGCACAACCTCTTAAGGGGTCATTGTAGGTACTCATCATTATGAACAACTCTTACTATGGGACCAAACATGAAATCGCGAAAAAAAAAGGAAAAAAAAAGCTTTTCTCTACATTTTGACGAGTTATGCGAACATAAATGTAGGGAACAGCTGATTTTTTTCGCGATTTCAGGTTAGGTCCCATAGTAAAAGTGGTTCTTAATGATGAGTACCTACAATGACCCCTTAAGAGGTTGTGCTTTATTTAAGATACACCTTGTATATCTAACAGGCTCTGTATGCATTTATGAAGCCGCGAAATTATACAAAGTGTATCGTAAGAAGTTCGGTAAACGGCTCATAGATGTAAGTTAAAGTAAGTTAAAGTCGACTCGGGGTTTTGTGTTCCGCCACGAGCTTGCTATGTTACTTTTCGGAAGGAAATCTTCGGAAATCCTACTATAATTTGTCGATCTCATTTATTTTAAGATTTTACTGGGAAAAATGCTCACATTTCCACTATCGTCATATTTACTAAACATTACAACTAACTGGCACAGAGAGCTTCGTTCGGCATAAGAAAACCTTATTTACTGAATAAGAATACCTATGCTGAGGTGAGAATCTGAGATTGCTTTCTCATTTAGTAGGTAGGTAGTACAGCAGATTAGAATAAAATTGCGAAACTAAGTAAAATATAATATAAAATGTTAATTACTTACCCCCTTACTAATCATCTGAATAACACACCGATTTCTCTCTTTCAGTCGTCAGTAATGTGACTTTCGAAAGAAGAAGACAAGCTTTGTGTAAATATACAGACGCTTGACACAAAGCTTGTTTTCTTCTTTCGAAAGTCACATTACTGACGACTGAAAGAGAGAAATCGGTGTTTAACTATTCATCTGATATAATACGTTTATTAGTAAGGGGGTTAGTATTTAAACCTGTATTAGCATAAGATAGCTTTGATATTCTTTCTGTAACAAATATACCTGCGTGCTAAAATATATGAAAATCATTTTAGGATGCATGTACACATAAACTCCTTATAAATACTTCCAAGCATTCGTAGCACTTATACAATAAGAACATGCACTAGGGGGGCGTCTCTTCAAGGGTGCCTTCCTGACATCTTCATATTTTAACGACGAATTACAAGATTAGACTAAATTACCAGATCTTATTACAGAAATCAAAAGCTAGGTTGCCTACCTACATAGAGCACCAGATCATTAGCATTAGATCTAAAGCACTATATTCATTGTAAACAAATCTTAACATTGTTGCTGGCAGCATGCTGACATGTTGCCGCTTTTTCCAGAAAAGACAAGATCACCTGCAGTGCTATTCTGTAAATATCTCACCGTGAGAACTTAGGTGAAGTGAGTGGGAAGTGAGCTGTCATTAGGAATTAACACTATTGACACTGCTCACTTCACTTATGATTTAACAGTGAGATTTTTACAGAATCGACCGGCTGAAGTAAATATTGTTTCCAGAAACATATAAAAGTTCAAGTAAACAATTCTGAGCAACTGATGCACAATATTGGTTTACTACGAATACGTAGCTTAATATTCATTACCGCAGCAAAATGAAGAATAACGAATTTTTAATGATATCGTAGAAACATATTCTTGTGAATGTACAAAATTCGGAACACATTCTTGCGGAATAGTTCCTGGCCGGTTGGTGCGACTCATTATTTGATCACACATCTAGAATGTTATATTAATGGTTTTCGTGATTTTTGTAATAATGTATTAAATAGACTTAGGCTATATTTTTGTTATTTTTAATGTCAGCAACTTAAGCAGCATTCCAAATTAGTAAACTTGAATATCCTATTATGTAAGTAATTCGTAAGTGAAAGTGAAAAGATATTATTATTTTCTAGTCATTGGTGTTTATCATATTAAAACTTATGTAAATCAAATATATACCAAAAATAAAGCTTTCGCTTAAATTACAGAGGGACATATTAAATAATAAAACTGCTATGTAATTATAATGCCTTTTTAATAACTGAAAACCTGGTTTATCTTAATTGAATGAAGTTCTTTCTTATAGCAAAAGCCATACTAACATTTGTATAAATTGTAACGACTAATGAATTTTTCATTTGTTCTCACTTGGTCGGATTCGCAATAGTTCGAATTCTCACTTCGCCGGATTTTGTACTGACAATAAGATAAATAAAATTAAAAATAATACATATCGTCGATTAAATGGAAAAATGACATTTTTCAAATTTATTGGAAAATAAGGTTAATTAGTTAAAATGAGTCTATAAGCAACATTATTTTATATGGATAAAAGAGACTTTATAAAATGTATCATATTTGATTGATTTGATTTATCTAATAAGTAAGGGTTACTTTTAAGATAGGTTTTCTTAATGATTGTTAATTTTAAGTAGATGTGCTTATTCTTTAAATACATCAGTTTATAAAAACAATTTACTTAGTAAAACCATTTATTCTCCTTTATTGTTTGACTTTTTAGAAAATACGTGCCGCAATATTCTTTTATTTATGTAGAAAAATGACATTTTTTGCTAAAAATGCCCCCCTTTTAAATACATTAATTAAAATAATCACACCATCTTGATCCTTGTGTAAAAACCTTTAAAATTATACATAACACTTATATTTAATATGCAACTTTAAAAAATTAAAAAATAAATTATAAAACAAAACTTTAAATGCATGTAGTGTAAATTTTGTTATTTTGTAATAATGCCACTTTTCTATTTAACCGACGATATGGTAGGTATAATTGTTACGCACGAACTGGATGAATGTTGCAACTATAATAAGCATAATATAGTATATTATCGCATTTACCTGGATATACGGACCTCAATCTTAAAGGAAACTGTACAAGTATTTATACTCTTTTCGAATGGTGTCATATTTACTAATGTCTTTTGTTTTATTGTATTAGAAGGTCTATTCTATCATTTTTGTGACATATTAATGTGTGTGCTGGATAAATTTTAATGTATGTTAAATTTTATTCATCGATATGAATTTACCCGTACAGAAAGACGTATGCGTACAGAAAGACTGTTACTCGTCTATTACGTTGGATTGCAAACACAATATAATAAAAGAAGCTGTCATTCTTTTATGCCCGATGACAACACTAAAAGCTAATTTTTTTTATAAGTGTAATGAAGAAGTCAAGTCTAATATGGAAACAATACCTAAAATATTTGAAAAGCATTTTTCTACTGATAATTTATCTGGAACATGAATCACCATGATTTACATCGAAAAAGACACGTTGTACCGGAGTAGAAAAAATCACTCCATTTAACTGGATGTACAGCACATCAAGCTACTACAATCTGTCAAATTTATTTAATAGATTTTCAACTTTATCGCTGGAGCATAAGGTACAAAGTTGATTGGGAAAATTTGTCAGTTTCGGGTAGCTTGATGTGCTGGCGTCTGTACATTCAAATCTGTTTGGGAAGTCTAGTTAGCGGAACGCATTTTCGAACAACAACAACTTCGTTGTGTTTGACGATGGCTTAGCTTAAGCCGGGTACAGACTTACGAAATGTAACATAACATGCAATGTAACACGCAATGAAAGAATTTGCCGTCAACATTGTCGCAATGTATCATGCAATGTAACAGAATTCCCATAGTGTGAACGCCTTGCGCGCACGAACCGTGCACACTACGCGCAAAGAGAGAGAAGAACAACACAGCATTTCAACTCGTGCGCGCCGCGATCTGCTATTTGTCGGTTTTTTCGCCGAACACAAAGGGCGCGCAGTGTGCACGGAGCGCCAGTGTGGACGGGTTGTGTGTCTGTACTGCCACAGTAAATAAATATACAGTAGGTTATCTAAGGCCGCCCGCCGAGTTATTAGCCTACTCTTGCGTTGATACCCAGGGTTGTCACTTTTACTTTTAGTTAATATTTTCGAACAAGCTCAAGTATAAACGGGATACACTATGCTCAAGTATAAACGGGATAGAATTATTTTTGACGAAATTTGTTTACATTTTAGACGACGATACACGCATCGACTTAATAAGTCGATGTACAGTACGCATCAGAGAAAACGAACCCCGCCAAGACTTAAAGAATAATCGCTCAAGCGACGGCGGGTGCGTCACGTGACTGGCCCCGAGCAGCTCCCTCCCCGCCGCCCGCACCGCACCCATCTCTGTCCGAGCATCCACCGATCCGACTCAAATATTATTTGTATGTTTTTAATAATTAGGTATTGTGGTATTTTTTTCGACTTCTGGCCGAACCGTATACCAAGAATAACTTACAAAAAGACACTACGTGCCGTATAGGATACGAACCCGCATCACCAGGCGCCAGACGATCATTAAGACCGTGCCTTATACCATTAGGCTATTGGCTCAGTTAGTAATCTCAACGAAAATTCGAATAGCATTACTCCTTTTATCGAACAAGTTTGATAACGGTCTAATCTTCTAGACATTAAGGTTTAAATTTCAACTTCCACCACGTGAGATACACCTACCGTCCACAACCTTGTTTTACAAAATGCAATATGTAACTCTTCAATTAACTAAAAGATAAGGTTGAAATTAGCATAGATTTCTTGTTTGGTTGAATAGATTGTGCTTGATTCCGATTGTTGCACTACCGTCATTTTACTTCAGAAACTTAACTGCTGTATGAACTGTGAGTTAAGGTTGAATTTAGAATACTTCTTCGCCCTATTTACTAAACTGTGATTGAGGGTATAATTCTTTTTCAAATCTTTTCGTTTTCGTGCCGATCAGCTTGTGTGTAATGTCTTCGTCGTAAAATTATCCAATTTACGAAGTTTTTGAACAGTTGATTCTATTAACCGATAGTATGGTGCGATTAACAACTTTTTGAAGGCTAAAATAATTGTTGTTCTCTGGGAACAGGAACAAAGCATAAAGAAAATAGCACGAGAAATGTGGGCTTAACGGTAAGATTTATGTTATACACATATATTTATTGTTACAACCATGTTGCATTATTACTTACAAGGTGGATTTTTTATGTATTTCTAATATTATTGTTTTCATTACAGAGAAAAATAGTTCGTAGATGGATACAAAGGTATCAAGCGACGGGTGATGTGAAATGCGATCTCACCCAACTGCTTACACTAATGAATCGGAGCGATACCTTGGGACACACAAAACCTGGGAACTAATTCGAAATAGTGCTGCAAGCTTCAATATGGTTTCGGGCATGAAAAGTCTTCAAGAAGTGATAGACAGTGACTGCCATCGTCTGCGTTATTAATAGACAATTTACTCGGCAGATTGATTGTGTAACTTATCTGATAAAATTGCATTGGAACGTTTGAGCAAGTGTTAATAATTCCCAATATTTGTGGGATCATTATCTCGTAGTTAATCAAAAATAAACAACCTTTATTATTATGAATCCAGTTACTCTTGTTAACAAGTAGTCTTGTAATGTGTTAAACCATCTGACCTCATATACTTTTCTAATGCTGTGTTGAAAGGGTTATCAGAAATTGTGATAAAAGAGAAAGATGTATATTGCTATACTGTTATAGTTTAGCATGTTGGTTCTTCCTCTGTAATTCACAGGCACAAATGACAACATTTCATTTTTTAACCAGGCTTTTTTTCCCATAAGATCATACAGAGTATAAAAAAAATATGTTTTTACAAGTTTGAATAAATAAATATTGTAGTTATGTTACTAGAAATATCTATAAACGAACTGTTATCTAATGTTAAACGTTCTACACCTCACCCAGGGTATATATTTTGTATTTAGTTAATATTTTAAGTAAATAACCCTAATTTAACACAGATAGAAAACTGTATACTCGTAATAACTCTATATGTGGATTCCTAGAAATGTAATTAATGAAATAAATGAATATTGTTTATGCAACATGCCTGGCTGTTCTTACAAACCTCATACTTCACATTTGTTTTCTTAAATATGGATGTTTTCTGAAATAAAGTTACGAAAATCACCTAATCAACTATTAAAGAAACTAAAAAAAAGAAAAAATTAATCTCATCCGCAGATTTGAACTCGTGACCATCGAATTGCTAAGCCGCAGTCCAAACCACTAGACCAACACGCTATTTACGTTACATTACGAAAAACTTAAACGTATGATATCATCATCAAAGGGGGGTCCGGTTTCTTTGAAGCTTACTGTACACACAAGTATTCGACTAAATAAGTCGATCGTCAGACTACCGGAACCATATTTGGATTGAACAACACATCAGACAATAGAAAAAATAATAATTTCAAAAGTAATTAATTTGCAATATTAATTATTGTGAAATTGCCCTTATTACAACTATACCTACGCGACAAATACGTTTACCTAAACGATGTTTCGTACTCAATCCTCTGTTTTATAGTAAAACTAGACTTCTTAAAATAAACTTTAGCTCTAAACATAGTACTTATTCAGAAAAATGCGACTCGGCTACGCTAAGATAAGTCCGGGTTTGCGAAATCATTATTGAGGCACCCGAAAACACTACAATATTTTTTTCCCCTTTTTGAAGTCATGATACTCGTAATTTACGAGTAAGTGGCCGCCGCCGGCGAGAGTTGACGAACGCAAGCGGTCATGTAGCGTACGCGCGTGCTCACAGTCGCGCTGCACAGCCCGCACTGCCGCCACCTTATTCCCCCATATATTATGTTAGCGTGTGCGTGAAATCGCGTGCCGACATGGCGCGCGGCGCGCACGCACACATTCAAACCGAGAGCGGCACGTTTGTATGAAGATGTTTTACTGTATATTTACTGTGGTACTGCGGAACGCGCGCGAACAATGGAGGAAGAAGACAGCTACGACAGAGCCTACCCTTCAATCATGGAGTGAACAAAAAGTAATACAGTTAATTGAAGCGTACAGAACAAGAGAAATTTTGTGGAATCCACAAAATGAATATTCTTACAAAAGACATCTCAAACTGGAGGCGTGGTTGGAAATTGCCAACTTGATGACAACGACGCAAGAAAAATGTAATAACAAAATTATTAGTTTTCTATCATCCTACCGTTGTGAAAAACTGAAAAAAAAAATCCAAAAGAACAGGAAAGGTTAGAAAACACTTGATTATTATATATTCACAATCGTGTTCACAATATTCTAATTACAATCGCTGCGTAGCTCGATGAGCAGAGGCTCGATTTTGCTCTTGCAGTCCGCGAAAAAGTAGTTATGTTTGTGTTTTGGCATGTAAAATTACAACTTTGACAGATCATAACACAAACAACTGTTTTGCGGTTCAGGAGCAGAAACGAGCCTCTAGGTTTATGTTTATGCCTATATGTTTTCGTTTCATTTCCGAAGCTATAAAGCGTTCGATATTCGAATAGATTGACATTAGACAAGAATAAGGTGTTTTAATTTAATATTTTTTTGAAGTGAAAACTTCATTAGCATCATTGTGATTTGAAACCCAATGAAACGAAAAAGCGACAGTAAAAAGAGATAAACACATGCATCTATAGGATTTAACGTGCTATAGAATGAGACAGAAGGCATTATACAGTGTTTCTTATTTATTTGTGATCTCCTCTTTGTGTGCTGTCCGTACCCTCACACATCTTCATACGTTCGGGAATATTCGTAATAGTCTTCGTAGATTGTCGGTACTGCTCTGGGCGCCTTCAAGCAGAAACCTAATACGCTGATAGTGGTGGTACGTGCTCCGCACGACGCTTGGGTCCAAGCGTTGTACGTGTGTGTGCGCCTGCGTATTACGAAGCTTGGGTAAAAGCATCATAACAGCCGTGGTGTATTGTAAAAGTGTATCGTTACATAAATATTTCTTTATATTAACCTCTCTGGTCTGTCGTAGATATACGTTCCAACAGTTTACGGATACAAAATTTGGCGCGTAGGCCTACGCTCCGACACCAGAGGTTAATAAAGTGATTTTTCAAGTATGCCGAAAACGAATGCAGAATATTGTCGTGATTATCGAGAAAAAAAAAAAATTAAAATCATTTTTAAACTTTGTATCAATATCATTAAACCCTACAATTATCCTACTTCTGAAATTCTACATTCATTTCATTAACTTGAAGTTAACATTTTTGAAGGTTTCACTTCTATCGCGTGTGAACTGCACACATATTTTTTTTTAATTTTCATTTTTTTATTGCAAATAAAACTTAGGTACCTTGATATATTCCTCAATTATGGCGGAGCATATTTCGGGAATAATACCACTTGTGGCTTGTTTCGATACTCTTAAGGTATATTGTAAACTTGTGTAAGAGTCACCACAAGCTAAAAACCGGCCAAGTGCGAGTCGAATTTGCGCACGAAGGTTTCCGTACCATTATCTATAAAAACGGCAAAAAAAATCATGTCTGCTGTATAAGAGCCCCACTTAAATATTTATTTTATTCTGTTTTAGTATTGGTTGTTAAAGCAGCAACAGAAATACATCATCTGTGAAAATTTCAACTGTCTAACTATTACGGTTCATGAGATACAGCCTGGTGACGGACGGACAACGGAGTCTTAGTATTAGGGTCCCGTTTTACCCTTTGGGTACAAACTCAAAGCATTTATTTCAAATAAACCAATTACAGGCACTTTTGAATTTTCAAGGGGTCAGTCAGTCAGAAAGATGAAACAAGTTGCCCATTCCAAAGCGTGTACGGAGCTCAGCCGGGAGCCGACGTCCCAGTGCCACCATTGTGGTGATTGCCGCGACGATACGGCGCTGCATACGTTGGCGGAGTGCCCAGCCTGGGCCGAGCAGCGCCGTGACTTGGTCGCGGCCGTAGGTGCTGCGGGAAACCTCTCGCTTCCGGCTGTTGTGTCAACCATGGTCGGAAGCGAGTCAGGGTGGAGTGCCGTCGCCACATTTTGCGAGGCCGTTATGCTCGCAAAGGAGGCGGCGGAAAGGGAGAGAAAGGCTGCCTCCTCTCTCCCCTCCCGCAGCAGACGCACTGGGCGTCGTAGGGTGGCCGACTTCCGGCCACCGTAGGGCGCGGCCTGCGGACGGCAGACTTGGGGCGTCTTGTCGTCCGACCAGCAGCAGGCCTCGAGGCGGCGGCGCCGTGTTCCGCGCGCGCCTCATAGTGGAGTCCTGCGGCCGGGGTGACGGCCGCAGTGGGTGACGGGGCCCGCCTGACCATCTGGCGGGCCAATACCCGTCGGGGGGTAGCGACGAATGCTTCGGCGATACCCGCCCCCTGACACACGGGTACATGAGGAACACGGGTTGGTTTTTAGTCAGTAAGAGTCTGACAGTCCCCTTCGCCCTTCCCCAAGGGCGGAGGGACTCCATGAGGATTTTCCAACCCGATACCAAAAAAAAAAAAAAAATGTGTACGGAGCTCTAAAAATGAAGTTTTATTGACAGTCTGTCTTGGATTGAAATTGGGGCCCTTAAGTGTGTGCGATTCCGATAAATTCTTGGTCCGACTAATCTGAGTAGATTTTCAAATGTCGTTGGGAGTCATCCTTGTGAAATTTTGAAATTCTCCAGTTCTCATGTCGGCCATGAATATTACAAGTACATGAAGAACACATTTGAAAATGTACAGACGCCCCAGCGCATCAAGCTACTACAATCTTTCTTTAATAGATTTTCAACTTTATCGCTAAAGTATAAGGTTCAAAGTTGATTGGGAAAATTTGACAGTTTCGGGGAGCTTGATGTGCTGGCGTCTGTACGCATTAACGGTTGCTTTTACCATTTCACTAAAGCTATTTGGAAGAAATTAATGATCTTAGTTTGATTTTAACTAATAAAGGTCGATACACAGTCGGTTCAAAAAGAAACCGGACTAATGCTATAGAAAAAATAAAATAAAAAATAGTGCTATCTATCGGAAACCACCAGTACTCTTAAGTGTAATCTTTCTTCTATCGGTCACCATTTACCGCGCTTATAAATATGTATCAGTTTGCTGGCAGTGCGCTCGCGAAGTGTACGACGTCGTTTGACTACGTCACGATGGAGCAACGTGCAGCAATTCGATTCTGCTCTCTCACCGGTAAAACAGCCACGGAAACACTAAAACTGATAAGAGATGCATATCGACAGGAAGCTATGAGTCGTACGAAAATCTATGAATGGTTTTGATACTTCACGATAACGCGCCGAGTCACACTTCTATTGTTGTTCGGAGTTTTTTGGCAAGTAAATCAATTAAAGTGATTAATCATCCGCCATATTCACCTGATTTGGCTCCAGCTGACTTTTTTCGTTTCCCTAAAGTAAAACTTCAGTTTTCAACTGAAGTTTAAAATGCATTTTGAAGATGTTTCGCCTATTCAAACTGCTGTGACGAAGACTTTAAACAGTATTACTGCGGATGAATTTCCGAAAGCGTTCCGTCATCTGTACGAGCGTTGTAAAATGTGTGTAGACAGAGGAGGGATATACGTTGAAAACTAAATAAAGAGATGTGCGTGTGAACTGAGGGACCAAACTGGGAATAGCAAAATGAAAGTCCTAGGATTTAGTAGTAGACTTAAAACAATTGTAGACCGAATCTGGGAATTTGTAAGCCAATATATTAAAAACTACTGCCCTTAAAGTGTGGTCCCTCAGTTCTCACAGAACATCAGCCAGATCTCGGAAAGTACCTATCTTAAAAATAAAGGTTTCGTGAATACAGATATTTAGTAGAGAATTTGTAAAGATATACAGGGTTATTTGTAAAACACCAAAAACCTCTTAAGAGGTCATTGTACTCATCATTATGAACAACTTTTACTATGGGACCAAACCTGAAATCGCGAAAAAAAAATCAGCTGTTCCCTACATTTACCTACGTTCGTACGAGTCGTCAAAATGTAGGGAACAGCTGATTTTTTTTTCGCGATTTCAGATTTGGTCCCATAGTAAAAGTTGTTCATAATGATGAGTACAATGACCTCTTAAGAGGTTTTTGGTGTTTTACAAATTACCCTGTATACTAAAATAACAGACCACAAAGCATTAAAGATAAAAAAATATAACGACTGAACTGTGGTCCCTCAGTCCACACAACAAAGATACATATTTTAGTGAATATTACTGAATAAAACCCCTCATTTTCTACATAACGTTTTAGTAGAAGTCTTAAAACGTATTGTTAAAAAGAAATGGAGCAAAAATATCAAAGCATTCTGAAGATAACGATGATTAAGACTGGTCCCTCAATTCTCACCTCCACTGACATAATATGTGCGTGTGCTAGCTGCTAGATGAGAGGAATATCAGAAAGTCTAGTGTTCTTAACTTTTAGTAGAAAGTTTCTACTAAATAATAGGTATCTAAAATTGTTAATTTCATACCTATTAGCTGAGATAATATTACTTTTTTAAACCAATGAAAATAGATAGACTAGTGTGACCACACAATGAAACAAAATGTAGACAGTACTATAACTGTTACTGTTACTTCATTTAATATAGCATTATTTAGACGAAACGAAAATAAGGTTGTACGGTTAATTTAATGGTGGTGGTTTACATTGTATTATGTCCGTAAGGATTGAGGTGCCACATTTCCTATATTCATGAAATTCAATACTTATTTAGTAGTAAGTTTAAAAATGTTGTAGGTTGGATCCTCGATTTTGTAGTATAATCCTTCAAAAGTCATATGAACATAAAGGTGTTGCCTCAATCTAAATGTTTGGATTGAGTAGCCACAAATTACAAGTTTAAAAATGTTGTAGGTTGGATCCTCGAGATCCAACCTACATTTTTAAACTTATTACTAAATAAGTATTGAATTTCATTAATATAGGAAATGTGGCACCTCAATCCTTACGGACATAATACAATGTAAACCACCACCATTAAATTAACCGTACAACCTTGTTTTCGTTTCGTCTAAATAATGCTATATTATTAGGTTGTCTCATAAATTATTGCCAGTTAAAAGACAAATTATTATTAATATTTTTTTATTCATAAAAATACATTTAATCAATTATATAGTCTCCCTCGTTATCAACAACAGTCAGCCATCTACTGGGCAAAATTTGAATACCCTTCTCCCAAAAAGAGGCAGGCGGGGACTCGAAAAAAAATTCAAGTTCAATTTTAATACTTCCAGAATTTTTGAATTTTTTTCCTAGTAAATGAAATTTAAGATCTCGAAATAAATGAAAGTCTGAAGGCGCAAGATCCGGGCTATACGGTGGATATGGAACAGTCAGCTATACTAGCTCCTCCAGCTGTTTATGTGGTAACTTGGCGCAATGAGGTCGTGGTTGTCATGCAAAAGTTGGACTCCAAGTCGTTTTGGCCGCTTAATTTTTAACATATCTGCTAGTTTGCGAAGCTCCTGCGTATACAGATTGGCGTTGATAGTCTGATGAGATTCGAGGAGTTCCCAGAAAATCATTCCTTGCCAATCCCAGAAAACAGACAACATAATCTTACGACCGTGTTCATTAAGTTAAGGCTGGGCTGGTGGATTTTCCCCGCGAGGAATCCAATAGGCATGACGCGTGTTAGTTTCATAATGTATCCAGCTCTCGTCACATGTAATAATGTCCTTGAGAAAGTCTGTGCGGACGAAGTAACAAACTTTGACAAATGGCCACACGAACGGCCCGGTCATGGTCCGTTAACGCATGAGGTGTCCAACGTGACATCACTTTGCGATATCCCATCGATTTGAGATAACGATCTAGTCTTGTGGGATTGTCCAAGCGCCTTCTCTAAATCGCGCGTACTATAGTCTGGATGTAGCTCAAGTTTGTGACGCAAAGCATCTTCATCGAAGCTGGTTGGTCGGCTTGGGCGAGGTTGATATTCGCAGCTTATATCACCGGTGTCAAAACGCTTGTACCAGAAACGAACAGTCCGATCGCTAGTAGTACCCGGTCCAAATGCAGTGTTAATCTTTTTAGCCGTTTCTGTTGAAGAGACTTTAAGTCGATGCTCATATAGCATAATAGCTCGCAGTTGACGCTGATCCATTTTCACTAAAGACTAATTATTGCGTTGCGTCCGCGCCTATTTATACCCTCACCTTAAAAGATACTCATCCTTACTAGAGAGATAGAACTTTCTTGAATTCACTTTAGTTTAAATACGAGAAAATTCGAGAAAAATAAAATATGGCAAGAACTTATGAGACAACCTAATAAATGAAGTATAATAGTACTGTCTACATTTTGTTTCATTGTGTGGTCACATTAGTCTATCTATTTTCATTGGTTTAAAAAAGTAATATTATCTCAGCTAATAAGTAAGAAATTTACAATTTTAGATACCTATTATTTAGTAGAAACTTTCTACTAAAAGTTAAGAACACTAGACTTTCTGATATTCCTCTCATCTAGCAGCTAGCACACGCACATATGTCAGTGGAGGTGAGAATTGAGGGACCAGTCTTAATCATCGCTATCTTCAGAATGCTTCGATATTTTTGCTCCATTTCTTTTTTACAATACGTATTAAGACTTCTACTAAAACGTTATGTAGAAAATGAGGGGTTTTATTCAGTAATATTCACTAAAATATGTATCTTTGTTGTGTGGACTGAGGGACCACAGTTCAGTCGTTATATATTTTTATCTTTAATGCTTTGTGGTCTGTTATTTTAGTATATATCTTTACAAATTCTCTACTAAATATCTGTATTCAATAAACCTTTATTTTTAAGATACTTTCCGAGATCTGACTGATGTTCTGTGAGAACTGAGGGACCACACTTTAAAGGCAGTAGTTTTTAATATATTGGCTTACAAATTCCCAGATTCGGTCTACAATTGTTTTAAGTCTACTACTAAATCCTAGGACTTTCATTTATGCTATTCCCAGTTTGGTCCCTCAGTTCACACGCACATAATAAAGAGATCTGCGGAAACTCCATTTGCATTTATTATACAGCGTTAGTCCGGTTTCTTTTTGAACCGACTGTGTATGTTACTATGATGTGTTGAAAGTTAGCACTCCTTCCACCTATACTTATCCCAGAAGCATTTCTGGCAATATTAAAACAGGCTCCTGAAACGAAAGAGTTTGAACAATTGCAACAATATTTTACTCATCAATGGATTAAAAAAGTAACATGGAATATTTTTACCTCCTACCAAGAAAAACAGCAGACTACAAATGCTATTGAAGGTTGGCACCACCGTCTGAATGCATAGATCCCAAGAAAACCAACATTGCATTTATTTTTGAGTCTAATAAAGAAAGAGGCTGCGTTTTATGATGCAAGGATAAAACGTATACAATTACATTGTTACATCAAAAAACGTCGTCCAAGTGATGTCCAAAATGATAAACAAATTGATCGAATTGTATCGGATTACTTAGCAGTAACATTTCCGCGATCGATTGCTGAGCGGTTGTGTAATCTTGTTTGAATATAAGTTTAAGAAAACGAAACCTGTTTTTTTTTTTAAACTGTATTCCGGCGATGTGAGAATCCGACTAAGTGAGAAAAGAAAACGAAATCTGTTTTTCTTCTTAATTGTATTCCGGCGAAATGAGAATCTGACCAAGTGAGAACAAATGGAATTTTTGACTTATAGATCTATAATTTATGTTATGTCAATATTATTGCACATTTGCAAATGGTTTATTTTTTTTTAATATTGTAGTAGTGGCCCTTGTTCTACAACGGAACAACATGTTCTTATTTATACTATACGATTTAAACAAAACTATACCACGACATATTATATCATACAATAGTTATAATATTAGAGCAAATAATCTAGTTCGTATCTCAAATAGTGATTATTTGGATCATTCTGTATTCTTGGGTATCCAGCGACCAACGCGTCTTGTCCTCCTATGTAAAGGGTATTGTATATTTTCCAGTACACGTCACGAACTTTTCTTGCAGGATGAAATAGTCCCTGAAAAATAATAATTCATGTACAGTATGTTTGAAAAGCTTGTGTTCATGGCGCGATGTTTGCTTGCGCCCAAATCTATTGCAACTCAATGACAATCGGTGTTTTTAGTTTTCAAGACCATGAACAGCTACTTTTCTAGTCACTAGCTAAATAACTAGACAGTGGTGACACAAGTTATTCGGGCGCAGTAAGTCCTCAATCTACTTTAAATCTTAGTTGACTAAATTGTGGAGGTAGGTATAGTCGTATCCGTTTCGACTACTCGGACACAGTGTCGTAGAATAAAAACGACTACGTCAACATTACGAAGGAATTTGTAAAACACTAACAATGAAAGTCGCAAATTCGTAGATCCAATATTCAGAAAGTTGTAAAAGTAACCATGGCCGCACGGTCGACACATGGAGAACCGCGTGGTCGACACATGGAGAACCGCGCGGCCACGCATTTCTCTTTAACGGAGCTTAGTAGAGGTCCCATTCTTTTTGCTAACCACTGATACGATTTCGAAAAAAATGTAGTATGAATAAAGCCCTAATGTTTGGACTTCACGACCTACAGAACTTAAAACCTATAATGCTAGATAGAAGAAGGGTGACCAAGATTTATGTTGCGTAAATCAAACATTGTCAATCTCGTGATGCTCAAGATGGTACAGACGCCAGCACATCAAGCTACTACAATCTGTCAGATTTCTTTAATAGATTTTCAACTTTATCGCTAAAGCATAAGGTTCAAAGTTGATTGGGAAAATCTGACAGTTACGGGTAGCTTGATGTGCTGGCGTCTGTACCTAAATAAAATAAAATAATTGTATACAAATCTTATGACATTGATCATTAGGGTGGTCCTTATTCCTAAGAAAAAAATTTTTTTTCTTTAATTTCGCGGGGCACCACGTAATTTGATTATATACCATAAGAAAGTATTTC
Organism: Eremobia ochroleuca; assembly: GCA_949629135.1. Classification (NCBI taxonomy): domain Eukaryota; kingdom Metazoa; phylum Arthropoda; class Insecta; order Lepidoptera; family Noctuidae; genus Eremobia; species Eremobia ochroleuca. The sequence continues at coordinate 11,256,812 of OX451396.1, forward strand.
AGTATTTTTTTTTGAATTTTTTAAATGACATTTAGAGGTCGCTACCAACGTTTGAATTTTAAATAAAAACTCGAATTTTTTCTTGTTTTCTTTATTTTTTTTTTTAGATTCTGCCATTCTTTGAATAGTTTTTCAATTTTACTGATGACATGTTTTTTTAATTGAATTGGTATACTAGCTTTTTCCCACAAATTTATAACTCCACAAGCCGTCAAAGTCGCAGATTCACGTATGCTTTTCTGTTCTTAATTTTTGTAGTAAAAAAAAAAACGCAAAACTTCACCGGTGGATGGCAACGTTGATTGGTTTAATTCGGATAATAACTGTCCAATAAGCCAAACTTTACTTTGATTTCTAGTAGCTTTACTGAGTCCGCTACTTGTAGACGCCATTGCAAGTTGAAACACGTTAATATGATTTTTACAAATAAAACACGTACGCTCTCGTTAATGACGTATTAGATCTGAAGTGTAGTAAGAAGTGAAGTAAGACGTACAATTTGAAACATACGCAATTACGCATGCGCACAAACCAATTTTTAACGTATTATGATGTTAGTGCGCACGCGTACGTCTTATCTTTTTGATTGTGTGAACGGTCTAAATCTCGACGCGTCGGTACAGAAGAGAGGTCGAGAGGAGGAAGGGATAAAAAGCGATTGTCTATGCGAGTTTTACTTGCACGGAAAATATGATATAAACACCTAAATGAAACATTAATGAAACCATCATTTAATATGTTTATCAATGCTTTTTGTAAAAATTTTGACAGCTGGTAGCGACCTCTAAATCTTAACAAAAAAAAAAAACAAAAAAAACTTATTTCATATTTAGAAGTATATAATCAAATGAGAAAGTGCCCCGGGGATAATTTAAGAGTCGAAAAATAAGGACCACCCTATTGATCATACTCAATTAATCATACTCAATTTACAAAAATATAAATGAGTGTCTGATTAGTGTTTTCTTTAGCAAAATGTTAAATTTATAATGGTGTTAATATTTTCGAATAAGTACTTCCCCATCCAATTAACCATACTTAGTCCCTCATTATGATAATAGGTACCTACGTGACATAAAGACGACGCTTTTTTTGTGAAATGTCCGATTGACGCACCATAAATCTTGGTCACCCTTATTCTAACTAGCATTATAGATTTTAAGTTCTGTAGGTCGTGAAGTCCAAACATTAGGGCTTTATTCATACTGTCTACATTTTCCTGATCCATTTGTTTATGTTTTCATCAGATACTTTTGGAATAGACTATATTTATACATGTTAGTTATGCCATTTTTAAGAGACTAGTTTAAATGGTTAATCTAATGTAAATACACGTACGAAGAACAAACGAAACATACCTGTAGAGCGTACTGTAGGATCTTAACGGGACCAAGAGCTACTCTCATGCCCTCCACAGCGTCCATGAATGCTTGCACTAAATGCGGCGAAGTTTCAAAGATGTTTGGCCACACGTGGTTGAGCAGATGCACTAAAGCATCTTCGCATCCAAATCCGTACACGCCCAAAGCCATATGTTTTATGGCAGCGCATGCTGTCTGTCGATGCACGAGATCTCTGTTTTCAAATAAAATAAAAATGAGTCGATAATTTCATTGCTTGCTATAATCATCAAATACTTTAGGAAACAAGACAACATATTAACCCCTTTACTAATAAACGTTGTATAGCGTCTGTATAGTTACACAATGCTGTCTTCTTCTCTCGAAAGTCAAATTACTGACGACTGAAAGAGAGAAATCGGTGTGTAACTATTCATAATTATGATATAATACGTTTATTAGTAAGGGGATAAAATAATTTAGCAGTACCTGTCCATAAGTGCATCTTCTAGCAAAGGACAAACCGCGTAAATGTAATCTTTGCCCATTTCTCCAATGTACTCAAATAAGAAAGATAATGATTTCAACACTCCATTCTGTACATTTAATTCTGGTACCCGGTATTCATTCATCAGAGCCGGTAATACTGTGAATGGCGAGCAAGTTTCCGCGACTATGGCGATAGCAACTGTTGTACACACTCTAAAAATAAAAACATACATGTTATTAGGGAATTATCATACACAAATATTCAAAAATGGACACATAATATTGTTTATTTTCATTACCGATTCTGTCTTTCCTGTACTTTCAAATTGTTGAGCAAAGTCGCTAGCACGTCATGGGGACCGATGGCTTTAGCAATATAACCGAAGGTATTTACAGTCGCCCTTCGGATTGCTTTTTTGTGGGCCTTAAGAAGTTCTAGAAGTTCAAAACATATCCTCATCCATTCCCTTGCAGAGACGAACTCGGGTCCTCTGTCTGCAATACGTCCAACCAAATCGATACAATTTTCTTGTACTTTTTCGTGTCTAAAACAGACAACAGAACGACATTATAATAAGATTATAACAACGAAAAATACGCAATAAAAATAATTTTAAAATCTTTCTTAATTTAGGCCACTTACCTGTTCTTGAGAATCGGTGTAAGCCTAGGTAGTAGATCTTTAATGGGCGGTGTCATTTTCGTCATACCAATCACATTAACAATAGCTTTTAGAGCGCCCAGAATGGAACCCAGTACTTCCGGATATTCTTCACCCAAGTATTCATACAGTACTACGCCAAGATGTCCCATCAATTTTTCCTATAACATAAATTAATATTGAAACACGTGTCAAAGGACTATTATGAAGAAATAAAAACATAAAAAAAGTTAAAATAAACTTGTAGCATATCAGTTTAGTACAGACCTCTTGGCAGGTTTTCATGACGACAGCAATACGTGAAATGAGATCGGCAGCTTGTTGACGGACTTTAGCGGATTTATTGTTCATACGCCACAATATTATACCGCAGATCTGTGGCAGGTAAGGCTTCACTCGCTTACCCAATTGGTTCACTATAGTGCCGAACCCGTTCAACATTACTACGTCCTGTAAAACGTAATATAATTTTTAATAGTAATAAAATAATGATTATTTAAATCGAATGCTAAATCGAGACCATGCCACTTGTCATCAGAATAAGTTGAACAAAACCCATACATTGCCACAACCAGGCAATACTTTGAATATTCTTACCTCAGTAGTCTGTTCCTGGAATGCGTACAGTATACCGTCAATAAGAGCTTCTTCCAGCTTAGAATCAATGTCAGCTGCGCCTAAATTGGCGAGAATTTTTTCAATTGACTCCATCACCATTTTTCTGTATTGCTCGTTGTCATCTTTGAGATCATCCACGATTCTGTTAATTATTTCAGATGCTCCGACCTGTGGAATAATTTACGAATGTTACATAAATAAATAACTGCAAAATAATTACATAAGTAAAGTAATCAAAAATAAGGAAGAATGCATAGTCTGTTCTTATCGGAGTTCTTACTTTGTTGGCGATTTCAACAGTAGTGTCTACAAGCTGACGGTAATTACGCCTATCGAGGGCCATGCGGTGGTTCCAGAAATGTTTGAAGAAGTGTGGCAGTATCTCATCCATTATGTACTGCGGCTCCACACCGTCTGTACCGCAACACTGTTTCACTACCTGAAAGTTAACACATTATATTAGAAACATGAACATTTATTGAATTTGTCTAAATATCACACTATTTTCCACATACCTTCAATACAATCTTCTTCATTTCCTCATCTGGGGACTGGAACTCACGGATAAGAATGAGCATCACTTCACGCGTATAATAGTTGGCGTATTCGGCGTCCATGAGCGGGATGAGATAACCGATAGCCTTCAGGAAAGCGGCTAGACCCTTGCCTCTGTGGGTCCTGATACCCTTCCAGAGAGGCTTGAGCACGGAATCGAAGGACTCGATACCGTATGGAGTAGCAGCTTCAGCGAGAGCCGCGCTGGCTAAGGCTGTGATGGTACGCACTTTTTGTTGTTCATCCACCAATCCTATAATCAATTCAAATATTAACATTTAAGCTTAACCTAACCTACAGATGTGCAAATTGCACTGTAGATTAGCCCTAAAAGGCATACTGTGTGCATACATACAACACAAAACTGGAGACAACCAATATTAAAAAAAATATAGACTTACCATGTTCAATAATTTCCACTAAAGATTTGAGATGGGGCAATATAGCACAGCCCATAAGAATAGCAATTTGCTGAACTATTTTTATTCCAGTATGTCTAGCTTGCCAAGATTTCTTTGATCTACAGACAGCCTTCAAGAACGGAAGAAGAGATGGAATACCTGTAATGAATGGAGTTAGATTAGTATAAAGTAGAACACTTTTATGATATTTTTTTTTTTTTTGGATTAGTTACCCAAAGCAGATGCGACAACAGCAAAGGCTCTGGCAGTTGTGTTTCGGACGTATTCATCAATGTTGTCAATATCAGGTCTCATTGTAGAGATCATAGTAGCCAGACCAGCAGCTTTAGCCAGGTTAGAGATAATCTCTCGACCTTCGACACGTGCGTAGTAATCTTCGTCAATCAACAGAGGTTCAATTACGACAAGGATCTGTAAATAACAAATAAATATGAATATTTTCACATATCACGATATAAAATCTACCATCTAAGTAGTGTCAAAGAATGGTAATAGATTGTGAATAATTTAGCATTTTATTTTCATTTTTTAGTTCCACAGGACAATTCTCAAATCTTATACAGGCCTTATAGTCTAAAATTCAAACTTCATACCTTGTGTACGTAGGGACGGACCAAATCATCCAATTTGTAGAGAATTCTATCAATAACTTTGACAAGCAAATGTCTCTCTTGGTCTTCTAAAGTTGGACTCATAAGGAGTGGTAGGATCTGGTTAAAAAGGGGCCCCGCGCCGAATTCACGAGCTTTGTCTGTTATTTGACGAAGTGCAGCTTTGCACATGGGTGGAGTTCCGTTCTGAAAACAAGAAAAACATTTTTGTAATAAGATTCCAAAATATCTTTACTGGCTCTTTCATTCTGGCATAGACTTCCGGCAGTTTGATATTATTCGTCGTTTCAGCGTGTTATTATTCTTATTCTGCAATGCAATAGGAAAATAAACCATACCTTGATTTTCAATAGAAGTTTCATGATCTTCCTCTCTTTGAGTTCTTCTGGGGAGAGAGTGTCTTCGTCGACGTCAATGAGCAGTTTATCAAAGTACTGTGCGTCTTCTGGTTTCATGAAGGGCAGTTGCTGGCTACCCTTGGGCTGCGGGTCGAGCAGGCGCGCGGCGGCGGCGGCTGAGCCTCCCAGTTCCTCCGTCTGCATGAAAAAGCCGATAGGGGTACCACCCAGTGGAGTAGGAGTTGCGGTCAGCTTTCGGGCCGGGGTCCGAATCGGAACATAACCTGGGTAACAATGCATCAAGTTAACAAATTGCTACAGTCGCATGCCGCAATGAATACTAAATATCTTGTAAACATGCAGTTTAACGTAGTACACAATCAGCAACTGACAAAATATTTAAGCTCAATCTGGCAGTATATCCAACGGCATGAGACTGTAAAGCCATATTGTCATCATTCATCTGAAAGAAAAATTGAGTATTAAAACGTAGGTATAATATTCTATCATTTCAAATTTGAAACACATGTGTTGGACAACACTTAGTTACGTCGATAGATTTCCACATGTCGTAGGCTTTGTATAATACATGTGTCCTGAAACTAAAGTGGTTATTAATAACTATGTGTAAACCCTTAACATTGTAAGTCTTAAACATAGCAACTTAATTGGCGTAATCCCGCATTAACGTGTACATACCGGCAGGGGGCGGTAAAACCTTGTACCCAGGTGGGAACATGGCATCTAACTCTTCATCAGTGTAAGGACGGTTTCGCTCGTCGATTTCTTTCTCCCAGCGGTAGGCTTGCAGCTGCTCTGGGGTCATCGCGGCCACATGTCCAGGCGTAGGAGTTGCCATTGCCATAGCCTTCATTCCCACTGGTGTTGACTGTAAAACAAAAAATATAAGTAATAATGGTTCTTAAGAATCTCGTGTTTTATTTGTTTAATTGCTTTTTATCAGACAGGTTCTTCAATGAGACAAAAGCACAAAAAACATTACTCACTCCTCCAGGTGTGAACATGGGCGTATGAGGCGTATGAGTGGGCGTCGCGTGTGAAGGAGTCGAGTGCGAGGGCGTGGTATGTGTGGGCGTGGCATGAGACGGCGTGGGCGTGGCCGCGGCCGGAGTGGCGCCGGGCGTTTCGTCCCAGCGCGAGCGCCGCTTCGTGCCCGGCGTAGGCGTCTCTTGGATAGTGTCCACGCCAGTGCCGCGGTCCGTGCGGGGTGTTTCAGCCCAACCGCTGTTATGTCCAGGAGTTTCTACACACAAAATTTCATAATTATGTAATCAATTTCGAAAGACCGAAATTTCTGAACTTTTATAGTAAACATGCAATTATTTTCAACTACAAATAGATTTTTGTCCTATATCTAAGTTAAATATTAATCTACACCAGTGTTCAAAAGAGGTAAAGTTTGGATGTAGGATGTTCTTTCCGAAGCTACTCATCCGATTTCAAAAATTCTTTCACCAATATTTAGAATGGATCTTGATGGGTGAACATAGGCTATACAGGTAGCAGGGACGACGCGCAACCTGTTACCCGTGGATTCAGTCCATGATTCTGGACTGCTCAGATATGTTTCAATGGTTATTAAAAAAAAAAATTGTTGTTTCATACATTTTGACCACTTTTGTAAGAATGAATAATTAAAAATCAGAGGTCCAGAATCACGGACTGAAATTATGGTAACGGGTTGTGTGTTGATGTCCCTGCCACCCGGTATATAATCTCGTTAAAAAAGGGCTTTTCGTGGAGAACAATTTTGCAATATAAGTTGACGAAAAACCGGTCGAGCGAATGCGTTTCTTACGAACGCTGCCTTAACAGTAAGATATATGCTCTCTATACAAATTTGTTGAGTTAAAAAAGTCCGCGACGACATAATGTCTATAAATGTAAAGATTCATTCACAAATTGATAAAATGTGATTAAAAGATATATTTAAAATTAATTTAAATAAATAAATAAATAATAATAAATCCCTGGACATTTCACACAGCACCATTTGTCCCAAGCTAAGCAACCTAATGCTTGTGTTATGGTAACAAGATGGCTGATAAACTACTTATATACATTTTTTTTTGTAAATACATACATATAATAGATAGAAAAACACCCAGACTCGGAACAAATACATGTAGGTCATACAAATATTTGTTCCGTGCGGGAATCGAACCCGCGACACGCAGCGCAGCAGTCAATCGCTTAACCACTGCGCCAATTTAAATCTGTTGGGGAATTTAAGTAGGTAATGTTAAATTATTATCACACAGACAGAGAAATTTTATGTAGATAAAAATTGCCTTTTACATAACATTGTTTCTAGTTTCGATTTCACGATCATGCTTTTGCAAAAAAAAAAAATACGCGTTGACTGAACATTTGCCAATTTTTCGCTTAAAATAATGAATATATTTTGTCCCATAAGCGTTTCTAAAACATTCTTAAGAATTAAAAGATATTATCAAGGTCACCGTTATATTTTTGGTGTAAGCGGGTGGCGAGGGGGCATGACGCGAAAGTCTACGAAATACGAGATATAAAAGAACTGGGTGGGTATGTTCGTAAGACTCGCACAGCCCAAAGTAGTAAAGATAGAATCTTGAATTTTGAACAGTAGTTGTAAGAAAGGATTTTGCGAAAACCAACCCTATGGGGGTGAAAATAGGGGAATTCTTTTTTATGGAACTTATTCCTTAGGTTTATAAACTTGAAACCTGGCACGAATACATACATACCTTAGTAAATGAAAACGTTTGACATTATTAGATTTTCAAAACTTCCCTACAACAGTGGTTAAGAAGACGTAATTAAGAATGCCGTGTTATTGGATATTTCGTAAATCGAACCCTAACCCGGTGATAAGAAGTAATCAAGTTTTTAAGGGCGGATTTTACTGCTATACATATTACATTAACTCGAAAATTGGTATTAATAATGGTACTACAGATTGTATGAAAAATCTCAATTTAAAAACTTGAAACTTGGGACGAATACTTATCTAAGTAAATTATAAAGATTTTATTGATTAATTATCCAAAACCACCCTTTAAAGGGAGGGTTGAAGTTCGAAGGGAAAATATGAAATCCACGCAGACGTTGTCGCGGGCGAAGTGCTAGTGTATTAAACATAAACCAAATGCTCTAAGTCAGAGGTTCCCAACCTTGTAACCTTAGAATCACTGCTCCCTCAGTTACTTTGTCGACTTATGCAGAAAAGTTGAAGAATTAAAAGAATGTAGAATGCAAGAGCGAGCGAAGAGAGTTCGAAAATTTAGGCACCCGCCTTGGATACGTTCGGTTTTTCAACAACCATTCCTACAGAAATAGGAAAACTTATTTTGTACATATGCAGAAAAGCTATAGCTCATTTTACAACACCCAAGTATTATAAAACTCAAACCTTTTATAATACTTGGGGTATTATAAAACATTTGAGTTTTGGAATCAAGCCACCGTGTCTGTCACTCTATTATACTATAGTACATATGTATAGATATATGTAGCTGTCTTTAATGATGGATCAACAACCTCTGTCTGTTTTGGGCGTCTCGTCCCAGCGATTACGCCTGGAGGCATGTTGCGCTGGAGTGTCTCTGCCGGGCGTGGCGTGTCCTGGGGTGATGTGTCCAGGAGTGGCGTCCCACACACGCGCTGATGGCGTCGCTCCGGGGGTTTCACCACCCCGTCCCGGGGCACTAGGTGTTTCCTCCCAAGTACCCCTCTGTAACAAATAATTATACATTTTATAACTTTTTCCATAAAGACGACGCGTTAATTATATGTTGCATTCTTCAAGAAAATTATCACAGTACCTCTTGATCCCAAGATGGTGTGGTTTGAGAGGTTGGCGTGGCTGAAATGGTCTTCTTAGCTACTGGAGTGTCTTCAGAGCTCTGGTCCCAGCGGCCCTTGCGCTTAGAAGGCGGTTTTACAGCCTCGCCATTGGATTGAGCCACTGGTTTAAGAGTGCCTTCCCTAGCCCGTTCTAGCAGCTTTTTCCTTAACTGTAAACAAAAAGCAATGGTTTAACATTTCAAATTCACTATAGGTGTTAACATAACACTACAAAGTAACATATCATCATGCCTATTTCCTGAATATTTAGGCAGAGATACAGTACATCCACATTTTGCTGCTTGATCATCTAACATCTCTAGTGCTAACATTATCCGTTATGTTTGTAACATAATCTTCCAAATAAATCTATATCTATATATAGAAAAATAGAGATGTGTTTTGCTATATTTCACTTTGCAGGTAAAACTGCATGTTGCAGATGCATAGTGTTTATATGTCGCAATAGGTACAAGGCTCCCATCGTGCACTATGGTGGGAGCAAGTTGATACCTGTAAGGATGTAGAAGATATGGGGGTTGAAACATGTAATTTCTAAAAATATGTTATTATCATCATTAAAAATGTTTAGTATATATGAAAAAAATATACAGTAAGTGGTGATACTTTATTAACATTAACAAATAACTATACAATTAAAAATGACCCAGCGAAGCAGGTATTCACAGCTAGTTTGTTATATAAGTTTAATTGTTAAACCTCATAGAATAGGGGAGGATGTAAGTAAGCTATAAATTATTATAACCTTGTTGATGAAAAAATATCATTTGTACTAATTAATGTCTCATATACCTCTGTTTCTTCAGCTCGCAAGTACTGCTCTTTCATAATTTCTGTATATGTCCTAGACCCAACATCTGGTGTTTTTCCACCTGAAAAATAAGAAAGCATTAAAATTACATATTGACTTCCATTGATGCCTGCTCTCCAAGAGTCCCAGAGCATGGCAGCTTACAACAGCAACGGTTTCAAAATGGTGCAATTAAAAATGCAAATTAAACTTCTTTACTATTCATTCCTTTGTTAACCTTTAACTATGGACATTACATTTTTGTTACACTACTATGGAAGACTGCTATCTATATTAAAGGCCGAATTTTATCTAGTTAAGTAAGTATTGTACCAATTTTTGTTTTTATTCTTTTTAGGAGTTACTAAATGTAAATAAAAGCTCAACAGTCATTTAGCCACTAGAACTGAAGCTACTGAGGCCGACAGACGTGTGAGACTGCACGTCCATAGTTAAAGTATAAGGTCTGAAGTTAAGTAAGATGAAATTGTTAAACAAATCCAGTATGGCTACAATAGATATGTTTGTCAGTTATTTAAGACTGTAATATTTGTGTTATTTATAGTCCTGGTAGCATATTATAATGTTTCAATGCCATCACAATTCCAGTGGGAGAGAGAGATGGAGCTATACATGACCTATAGCACAATGTCTTTTTTGGACTGAAATCTGGACAGCATTACTTCATAATACGGTCCCTGGCTATCAGTAATTCTGTATCAGATTTGTTTCTGTAAATTAATCTAAATAATAACCTTCTGCAAATGGATCCGTGCGCTCTGGAGATATTATCATCCTACGCCTCTTTTGACGGTACTCATCTTCTCTGTCAGCAATAGTTGGTCTCCTTTTATCAGCAAATGGGTCATAGTCCTTGTCACTCTAGAAAAGTAAAATTCTATGTTACACAAAACCTATTCACTAAAATAAACATGTAAATGACTTGTTGATGAAAAATATGAAATAATTTACTACTATTACTGAGTATTTAGATTCAGTTATTCCAAAGAGTATAAAAGTTTCTAATAAGTATTATCTTAAATGGTTTTGATTGCATTACACAATATCATGAAATGTGATAGTAAAGAAAACAATACCTGTGCAATATCATTTAACAATGAAGCTGGTGCAGTATATCCTGATCGCTTTTGAGTGATTGGTACATTTTCCACATCATCATCTTCCACTTCATCATTAGCGGCAATTGATGTCACATAACCATCATAACGTGACTTCCCTCCTTGCCCCGCATTATCATAAATATCACTGTCATAGTATGTTTCACCTAGAGATACACCTTTATTGGCGCCATTCTCTGGTAATTCATTTTTCTTTGCTTGGATTTCTCTTATCTGAGCTTCAATAGCTGAAACACAAACAAATGGTTATGTTGTAATTTATTTATTTGAGTAAATATTAAAAAACAGGGAAACAACTTTAGAGTAAAAAGTTATGGGACATGATACCTAGTCAGATGTTAGGTAAAACCAAAACAAATGAAATAATAAATAAATAAATGCAAGGTAGGTTATGATCAGTGATTAGAAGACATTCCTTTCTGAATAAATAAGTAATCCCGGGTTCCCAGGACTGTTTTTTTTTTTTTACAGCTATAAAAAACATAATAAAACTATAGCAGTGGTTATTTTGACAAAATGATAATGTGCACAATGTGGTCAAGTAGTGCAAATTGATTTATCTATCTAACAGGTTTCAATTCCATAAGTGGTTAATGCTGCTAGCCTGTTACTAAACCAGTTCTCATAAAAACTTTGATTGTAAATTAATAGTTCCATTAAAATCAGCTTTTTAAATGTAAAAAAATTACAATGGCAATTTAACAAGGAACAACCGTCTTAAAAGTATGAGTAAGTATGTAAGCATAAATTTTTCATTTTCACGAGTTCTAACTATATTTTGTATGCAGGTAACATTTTTAACAATCTCAGGAATTTAAAACAATTCCGGGATACGGGATTATGTCCGTATTATTCTTTCGTGGGAATAAAAGTGAAGTTTAGCTATATTAGCGCCCGACTATCCGATCACTGGTTATGATTGTTTATCAGATAGATTGATTTAATAAATATTAGACAGTTGTGTCAATAACAATACACTAAATAAATATCAACGAATTTACAAATAAAACTTTGGATCCAGTTTCAATGCCTAAAGCTTCAAAATACCAATTTATAGCCTGCAACAAAAAATGTGTGAAAGCATTTCATCTTCATCACACGAGTTTCCCTGTCTACTATTCAGTCTTCAAAAGGCGTGGTTATCAATAGCATTGGTTAATCAACGATTAGACGTACATATAAACCCATAAAACATTATGTTTCTTTGAATTGTAGCATATTCAAGCTATATTGTACTTATCAGTTAAAAAGACGATCGATTCGGAAGGTGTAAATTGCAAAATAGGCTGTACACAACACAACAAAATATGGCTACACAACAGAATCGATTAATTACCTTCGTGTGTCCTAGGAATCTTATCCATTATTCAAATGACATGAGGAACAATCACACTAAAATAAATACAAGTGCAAAAAGGACGCTCTTGCTAAAATTCAACACGAATTTCAACAATACCATCCACAATCAGTACTCAAACCTCAAACTCTAGCCATCGAATAGAAATAGTGTTACCATTTCCGGCCATTTCGTCGCAAATTAACAATAGCCTCTCGGTCTCAATAGTTTATTATCTATGCAAAAGTTAATTTAAATAGTATGTCTATGGACAGTGATTATTGCATGGAATTAGTGTATACTACAGGGTTGTACTATTGACCGACTTTCTCCTAGGTGGCAGTCCCATGTTTTACTGGTGGAGGTGAGGTGGCGATAGGGGACGTATCGAGGGGTGGTTACAAGTATGCGGGTAGTGGGACTTCTTACTTCGTGGTGGGAGCATCACCCGCAAGTCGTCGTGGCAGGCGGCAACCCATGTTCTCAAATTCAAGCGCGTCTCAATACGCACATGATATTACTATTCAAAGATGGAAAATAGTATTTGAGGACAAAACAAACAAAATAAATATTTAGGCATCAAAATAAACTACAACTATTACCTACTGAAAGAAAAATGTACTTTTAAAAAAATGCGGAATAAAAGCAGGATGTAATATTATAGCTTTATAATCTACATGAACGATATACTGAACCTCACTCTTCCAAACGTGGAACTAATATCTTACGCAGGCGACACGGTTACCACATTCCAAGCACCCACCTGGGAACAGGTCTACCGCCTTGCGGAAAAAGGATTAGCAAAAGTAGCGCAAACACTGGACCTTACAAACTTAAAACACTCAAAATAAACAAAACCAAACTTATACCTAACATTTTCCAAAACACATTTATGTAGCCCTCCTCCCAGCCTAACTTTGTTTCACACATGTAGAACCATTTGAACACATCACGCGAAAACTGCTCATGCGATTGTATTAACCAATTCGTTATAACAGCCACACGGGTCGACTGATCAGCTGGTGGTGACCATCTTAACAGACCAAGACCCCTCCGTGCCTCGGAAAGCACGTTAAGATGTTAGTCACGGCTGTGATTCGTAGATCTTTGGCAGTCGTTATGGGTCGTCAGAAGCCCGAAAATCTCACAACCAGTCTTACTAAGGGGTATCGTATTACCCAGTAACTGGATTGTGGCGGTCAGATAGGCAGTCGCTCCTTGTAAAATACTGGTCCGCATCCAGTTAGACTGGAAACCGACTGGAAAAAGCTAGGCAGATGACTCATTGACGAAAATCTATCATTTATAGCCCGCATTCCATTTCTTTCTGGCCCAATAAGGAAACTTATACATATAATAACCAATAGTAACACATCCTGCGAATGGTTTATTTCGCAATGTGCCAGTCCATTATGCAAGATATCGTATCTATTTGGGCTGGAGTTGAGAAAATAATAATGAATGAGCTTGAAACATCCCAGAGAGCTGTTATAAAACTTATCTTAACCCTTTACTGCATGATATATTAAATAAGTGACACAATTTTTTTTTTATGTTAATGTCTTTATTAAAGCTTCAGAATAAATTTTAGTGTATTTTTTTTTTATTTTTTATTTCCAAGTGGTATGTGATGATAGACAAAATAGTTGTGTTTTATTATTGCTAATGATATGAAAAACAAACCCCATTAGGATTTATTCGCTAGTTTTTTATTTTTTTAGAGTAAAATAAAGTGTAAACATGTCACACCATATATAAGGTCCCATTAAAATAGGTGGACAAACTTTTACAAATCATTCAGACCACCGAAATAAGGACAATGGTAAAAAAAAAAAAATAAGAATATTGCATTATATACTTTAAAAAAAAAAATCAGTTAGCGAAAATGCACTAAACATTTTGGTTACCCAATGCATAAACACATCCATGTATGCTATCTCATAAATTCTGATTCTACGAAATAATGGTCCAGGCGCACGTGGCCATGTCACTACCCGCCGGTTTCATTGTTCAACTCATGCCATCTCACTCTAACATAGCCCTTCGCCGCGGGGATGCCCGGGGCGAAGGGCCGCTGACGTAAAATATGACAAATTGACAATGACGCCATTTCAGTTTTCGTCGCGCAACCGAGCCAACAGAACATGTTACATGAAGTCTGCGTGTGTGTTGTTACGTAGTTATCACAATCGACAACAATGCCTTATTACGCGTACAGCAACCAAGAATACTTGGAAATGGTCCTGTGTTATCGTGAGTGCAACGAAAGCTTACGACAAGCCCAAATCCTTTATCAAGAAAGATTTGGAAGGCGACCGAGCCTCACCATAATCCTGAGAGCAGTACAGCGCCATCGTGAATGTGGCACCTTCATGCCACCAGCGGTTGACGCAGGAAGACCGCGCTATCCGGTGCGCCTTGAAGAAGACGTTTTAGATTTCTTTAGAATACACCCCACGGCGAGCACTGCCGATGCCGGTCGTGTATTCAACGTCAGCGATTTTTACGTGTGGAAGAAGCTCCTTCGTGATAAAGGCCTCCACCCATATCATTGCACTCGTGTGCAAGAACTGAAGAGTGAAGACTACACGCCACGAGTAACATTTTGTAGGTGGCTACTGCAACAACCCCAACGTCACATTCTCTGGACTGATGAATGTACTTTTACACGTGTTGGGTTATTTAAGATACATAATTCCCATTACTGGACAACTACTAACGCAAATAAAGTGAGACCGGACTATTACCAAACACGGTTTAGTGTAAATGTGTGGGTAGGAGTGCTAGACAAAAAAGTTTTAGGGCCTGTTTCTTAACCGTTTAAACAATAATACGTACATAGACTTGTTACGTAACGATGTTGAAACAATGTTAGACGATGTACCCCTGGTAGTCTGGCGTGACCTCTACTTCCAGCATGATGACGCGCCAGCACACTTCGCTAGAAACGTAAGAGACTATCTCAATTCTCGGTTCGGAGACCGGTGGATTGGTCGGGGTGGTCCTGTCCCGTAGCCTGCTAGGAGCCTGGACTTGACTCCGCTTGATTTTTATTTCTGGGGTCGTGCTAAAGATTTATTGTACGGTGAAAATGGACACTTAATAGCCAGCGTGAATGAGCTATGTACGCGAATCACCCTCGCATTTGAAACAATAAAAAGTGAAAGTGACACTCTTTTAATAGTGCAAATAAATTAAACGCGCTCGCAAGTGCATCGCTCAAAACGGTAGGCACGTTCAACAATGAATGTAATTAGGTACCTATCCACCTATCGTCGTAGAGTAAGTAGTATTTATATTCATTATTGTAAATAGGGCTGATTCTAATTTTTAACCATGACTGATTCAGTGTTTTACTGTTATCGAACATTAAATAAATAAAAAAAGATTCATAACACTACATTGTATCCACTGCGCGCTTGTTTGTTTACAACTTTCTGCATTTGCTTTAATACTTTGATAACAGTTCAGCACGCAATTAGACAGTCCAAAGCCTGGTAAAGTGTGATGGGAAATTAGAATCTTTTCTTTTCGTACCTAGACGGTTCATAATCATGTGTTCAAGGAAAGTTTATTCACCCCCAATAGTAGCCTGTTTTCGAATTGCGCGTAAATACAGAATGATGTTAAGGGTCGGCACTCATATGGCGAAGCGCAACGCAGCGCGGTCGTCGCTGACAAACAAATATTGACCTTGCTGTAGTTGACATAAGGTTGAGATTAAATAAACTTCCATTAGCTCGAAAGCGTTTCTAAGCGGAAAAAGGTGCACGTCTTAGGTTATTTATTTTCGACTTTATTTTAAGGCTCACAATGTTGATTTTTGTTTGACACTGACAACCGCGCTGCGCAGCACCTCGCCATATGTGTCGGCCCTAACAGAACAGCTGGCTGCTACCTATTTACGAGCACGCGCGCGGGGCGGTGCGTGAGTGCAAGTACCTACCCATAAGGATGGGTTTATTCTAGAGTGCCGGCTGTGGTGCCGAACAATTTATTATTTTCGATCAAAATAAAATCACTTTAATCATTGTTTTTTTTGCTTGGATATCTTTGGTTAGACGTACTGAACGCTATATTAAAATTTGTCCAACTATTTTAATGGGACCTTATATAGTTTCCTATGCGGTAAAGGGTTAAAAAAACATTTTTCTACCCCACTGACTCCCTGTACAAGGACATTCAAGTTCTAGGTGTCCGCCAACTATTTATTCTCAATGCATACCTTCGCATACACAAAACCCTAAAAATCCAACCTGACTACCTCTCATTGACTTCCAAACGTGTCTTTCATATCTCGCTACAACGAGCCACATTTCTCCTAACAAGATGCTGCCCTGCCTACCCACACACTTGTGAGTATAATAAGGTCACCAGTAGTTTGCCTTGTGACCCAAAAGAACTCTCCCTCTCCACATGCAAAAATGTTGTCAAACAATGGCTATTAGGTCTTTCATACGATGAATCGGAAACCATTCTCACATCACTCAACTCACAGTCGGAATCCTACCACATGCGCATATACTAATACACCTACACACCACACGCGCAGACTCTAACACACCTACACCTTATTTTGGATTATCTAACATTTTATTTTTCATTGCTTAGCATTTTATTTTGGATTGCTTAACATTTCAGTTTAATATTTTTAGTTTTGGGCTTTGTTCAGTGCAATTTAAGCTTTACCGGTGCCTTACGTCACTCAAATGTTATTTATGAATTAGTGTGTTTTCCTAGAATAAGCCCGGGCAGACGACAACCTCATAGGTTGAACTGCGAGATGCCATTCCCAAAAAAAGTGTTTTCCTAGACAGCATTTTTGACACTGTAAAGTCTCTTCCCCACAGGTGTGTTATTATCGCTAGATAATATCGGATGCGTTATTGCGATAATTTACCACACAGCTGCGTTTTTATCGTCCAATATTTCTAACGTGTGCGTGTAGCTTATTGGGCTTTCAGTGAAATCCCGCTGCCCAAAGATTTTAATCTTACCACACTTAGATTTGCCCTTACCGCACTTTTTCACGAGAAAAAGTGTCCATATTAAGAAGAGTGAGCTGACACACAATGACAAAGTGACTTAACTTGATTGTTACGGAAACGCTACTTAATAATGTGTGAGCTCACTCTTCTCTTTATGGAGACTTTTCCTCGTGACTAAGTACGGTGATTATGCTAACTACTTTTTTTTTATATTGGTATATCATTTTGTTTTATTTATAAACTATTGTAAATCAATAGTTTATACATATACAGGGTGTCCGGTAATTAATGGATAACCTTGAAATGGCTTATAGCAGAACTAATGGCCGTTCAGAAAAAAATAAAAAACCAAATATATCCTAAGTAGTACCGAAGATATGTTTTAAATTAATTTTTCACTGAAGTTTTTTTTTTTATTGCAATAACTAGTCATACTATTTACTGCCTATCTATCGGCATAGTTAGCGTATAACAGAAGAACAACAAAAACCGATGGAATTCATTCAATTGATGTCGTAGCGTACAATAATATAAAAAAAAGGTTAAAAAATGTAGTCCTTTTAAAAAAAAAACATATAATTGGTTTTGTATTTTTTTCTGAACGGCCGTAAGTTCTGCTATAATCCATTTCAAGGTTATCCATTAATTACCGGACACCCTGTATATATTTGTGTGTGTCAGTTTTTCGATCTAGCTAGATATTTTTTTTACAAAATCTCAACCACCACCCCGCCCTTAGGAAAAGTAAAAAATAAAGGTGTACCAGACACAGTCCGACATGTCGACATTCAGCGCGTTTTTTATAATTTTATTATCAAAAATGTTACTACATTATAAAAAGATAAGGTCTATGTTCATTTCTCTTTATAATCTGTGGGTATTTCTCTTGCTACTGCAGCTGGGTACGTGCGTGTCCGTCTACAGAAATTTAATTTTAATGCTTTTATTATTAGTTCTCTAATAATTATGTCAATTTCTGCACAGGAGAAAACAAAATCGATCCTGGCGACTAAAGGGTAATCTTCCAGATTGATTTGCTACGGTACTTTCGGTGAGTGTTATTGTATTTTGTTAAGACGAGTTCCACGTCAAATGTGCTGGAAGGTGACACGTATTATCAAAATCGGGATGCCAATTTATTAAGTCTTGATTTTTTTTTTGCGTATATTTTGATGTATTTTCGAAATTAATACCACACATAACAATGAATTTATTCATGTTAGGTATGTATTTGTGTCAGTTTTCGATCATTGTAAGAAATATTGATATTAGCTTTGCTTATGCACTCCTCGTACCTACATGTGTTGAAGAGTAAATATATCACAGACAGAGGATCATACAGGCTATCCTTCTGATTCAGATTCTGTAAATTATATTCCTTATTATCCTTTTCTACTTTTCAGAGGTTTATACTTTGTATCAAAGGAACTTTATTACTTATACTTCTTATTAGATTTAATTCCAGAGCAAAAAAGTTATTTTTTTCTGTTTTGACCTTTATGGTTGGGAAGTAACATAAAATTGTTTTTTTTTTTATAATATGGCACCATAGTAATCTATCTATTTAGCCCATGATGTCCGACTGCTGGGCTGCTCTTGGGCAAATGCCTACCTTTTCCACAATTTCATATCTGTCCTCTGCCATTCATCATCATCATTTCAGCCCATTTTCGCCCACTGCTGGGTATAGGCCCTCCTTTTTTCTGCCATACTTCCTGGTTTTTTGTGTCCCTCGTCCAGGTTTATCCTGCTACTTTGACAATATCCTTTGCCATTGCGGGCCATAAATAATATTCAGAGACTAAAGTACTTGAGAGCCCTTTCTAGTTAAATAATAGAATAACTTGGCATTTTTTAATCTTAAAATTATTTTATCTAAAGTTGGAGTTGTGTGTTGACATAAACATGTTTTCAAATTAGAATAAAACATGCTCACAACACAATGGCTTATTAAATATTTTGCTTACTGGTAATAAGTTAAAACAATTTGGTTGAATTTGACATAATCATCATATTAATTTATTTTAAACATTTAAATCCAAAAAAAGTAGCACCTTAAACAAAAATGGTACCTGTTCACAACATGGTAGGTGTAAACCTGTTCACAACATGGTAGGTGTTGTGAACAGTAAAGTTAGCTTTTTCCATTTAGTGTTCTGTGAATACGATATGATTTAAAATGTATACTAGCAATCTTTTATATTGTAACATGTGATTATTTTCTTGGGTATTATCATTACAGTAAAAATGCTTATCACATATCCATAATATTTAGCATATTACTGGCCCATATTATTATAAGATGTAACTATAATTAATTTCTCCCAATCAAGTATTTATAAAATATTAGTTTTGAAAGTACACTTATTGTTTGTTCTTTTGTAAATTTATTGTTTAATTAATAATTTGTATTGTATTGGCAGTAAAATTAGAAAGCAAATTTTAGTACTATTCTGTTGTTTCCTACATTTAACTGATATCATTTTCATAGTATGCAACAAAAAAATAGCATCCTTCATTATACCTACCTTAAGGGCTCTTTCCCACAGCAAGATCCCGTTTTTTGCAGGATCCCGTTTAGTAGTATACTTGTGTGAATATGTATATTTAAACATGTACAGTGTTTAAATATACATATTCACACAAGTATCTGGAAAACAGGATGCCTGTGTGAATATGTATATTTAAACACATACACCACTAAACAGGATCTTGCAAAAATGGGATTTTGCCATGGGAAAGGGCCCTTATAGTTATACAATCCAAGTAATTTTGTATTCAATAATGGAAATAATGAACACAAGTTTAGTATGAATGGGTTTTGAAACAATTGTTCAAATAAATGATAGTGCAAATAAAATTAAACGGCTGGTAGGTATTGTGTGAACTGACTTCATTATCAGTAATAATGTGCTCTATATTAATTGTTCAGTACTGTAACGACTTGGCGCGAACAAGGACTGCTGGAGGAGACGAAAATGATGCATCAGCAATCCATGATGGTTGGAGATATGATTCCTGTACACTCTGAGATACCCGTGCATGTTGAGGAGATGAATAATGTGAATGTGACCTACGAGAATAATGCTTCCTACGCGTATGACGATCTGTTCCCGGCGCTGCCGCACTCGCAGCCGCCGGTCCAACGCAGCATTCAGCAAGCTACCAATAAGCTTCGCGTGGGATCGTCACTGCATACCCAGGTAATATTACAGCTTTATTCATGAAATTTTCTGTTTTACCATATAAGGTCAGTATGTTAATTCATATTCACATTTAACACCACCTAATACAATAAGCTCTTAAAAATAATATTAGGTATATACACGTGGACGCCACATGCGTGATTAAATCTTACATAATCAGTAATGGCTAGTGATAAGTGTAATGTATGTTGTGAATAATATTTCAGTTCTTTCAGATAATAAAAAGCAAATGAGTTGATAACTTACATTATTATTGCTAAACAGTTGTGCTGCATTATCATTTGTAAAATAACCATTTTTTTTTTCTAGTAAGTAAATCTTACAATTTTCAAGATTCCAAATCAACCAAGATGACTTATCATAATCTGGTTGTAAAAAAGTCAGCCAAATTTTAACCGACTGATAATTTGAGCTTAATAACAACTATATTATTATGTAGGTAAACAAATTATCTTCATCAAAATAAACAAAAATGGTTGACATAATTTTTTGACATCAGATTTCATAACATTCATATTGAATTTAAAGACATATTACATGGTTGTAAAAATATCAATCATCCCCTAATTGTATTGTTATTACATATAATTAAATCTCCATCCATAAGGTTTTCCATGTGCCATATGAAGAGAGGAAATTGGACAACGCTAACACTTTCGGCGAGGGTGAGTCCTTGAGAACCTGTCAATCCATCACTAAGGACACTGGAGCGCACATCGAAATATCTACTAGCAAAGATGGCAGCTTGACTTTCTTGATAACTGGCAAACATAGTGCAGTGCTTGACGCAAGGCGCCTAATCTTGACCCATTTTCAACAACAGGTAAATATAACAATACTATTAATAGTTATTTATGCAACTGTTGTATAATAAGGGATGTTAAAACACGAATGTAGGTTATAATAGATCACATATGGGTTGATAATAGTATCACATGAGTGTTTTAATACCTAATTATGTACAGTTGCAAACAAGACTTTATCTACACCCATGATATGAATCCTCTATAAAATGTTCTGAAACCACAGGGTGTTGTGCAGTGTTGTAAGAACTCTATGTAAATTCATGGAAAGTTTAATTACTGAGTATCTAATACAAACAAGGTCTTAAATTTTTGCAATCCTAACATCAAACAAAAATTGCGTGAATTTGAATTACCTATAAGGCTTTTTTTAATTACGGCGCTGTGGTAGTGAAACGCGCGTGCATGATAATGTTCTTTTTTTGAAATTCATAAAGATACCACGAATTTAGTAGTGAGAATGTGGTTGTTTGATGAGTAAAGAAAGGATAGAAAAAAGCAAAGGAGTTGCATAATTAAAGTACAATAATATTATAGTTTGGATGATATTATGGTTACTATGACACCGGTGCTTTTAATGTTGGCAATAAGCTGTTTCAGAAACTTTATAGAGGATATATAGCATGGGTGTAGATAAAATACTTTTTATCATTATAAGCGCGATTCTAATGAACTTTATTTCTTTAATAAACAGGCCAGCAAGCAAATTAATATCCCGAAAGAACACCACCGTTGGATATTAGGAAAACAAGGCCAGAAGTTGAAGGAGTTGGAAAAAGTGACGGCTACAAAAATCAGTGTACCTGGTATTGCCGATACTAGTGAGACCCTCACTATTACTGGTACTAAGGAGGGCATTGAGAAAGCTGAACATGAGATCCGAGTGTGCTCTGAAGAACAGGTAAACTAACTTATGTACATATTGTTACTATCGAATTATTGGTAGCGAGAGAATATGTAATAAGTGAAATAGCTTAATCGTCTTAATCAGCGCTAACTAACTGATTTATTATTTTCCAGTCGCGTAAGGCTATGGAGCGCGTCAAGATCCCGAAGATCTACCACCCGTTCATCCAGGGTCCGTACGGCGAGCGTGCGGCTGCGCTTACCGCAGAGACGGGCGCGCGCATTCACATCCCGCCCGCGTCCACCCAAAGCGATGAAATCGTCATTGCTGGCGAGAAAAATGGTGTACTTGCTGCCAAAGCGCAAATTGAGCAAATATATGAAGACATGGTAAATATTAATATGAATCAATCAAATCAAACCAAAAGATCTGTTTATTGATTTGTCTAGTTGCTCTCTAAAAACATTCACTAACTTGATTTTTTACAGGTAAAGAAATGTTCAACTGTTCGTGTTGAGGTACCTAAATCTCAGCACAAATACGTGATTGGAGCTCGTGGAACGACTATTCAGGAGATTCTGAAGGAAACTGAAGTCTCTGTAGAGATGCCTCCTCCAGACTCTCCTACTGGCACCATCACTCTCCATGGACCTCACAATAAAATTGGCCTGGGTTAGTAAAATTAACTGCTTATTTTTCGTATTAAACTCAATAGAGTGAGGGCTAACAGGAAAGAATGGAAGATATATCGTATTGCGCCGGCCCCAAGTAACATGGGACGAGGGCGGAAGAAAATAATTAAATATGATTTTTATCCCAACAGCTCTCTCAAAGGTATGCGAAAAAGCGAACTCTGTCAAAACTGCAACTGTGGATGCGCCTACTTGGATCCATAAATATATAATCGGAAAGAACGGCTCTAATATTAAAAAGATAACCCAAGACTTCTCTAAGGTATGATTTATTTTATTACCTTTATTATAATGAACTTTATTATTTTGCATTTGCATAATATCACGAAAGATAATTGTTTTAAAAGGTTGATTATGACGAATGGTTTTTTAAAAAAATAACATTTGGGCACACAGGTACACGTTGACATAACGCATTCTGAAGACAAGGTGAAGATTGACGGTCCCCCAGAGGAAGTGGAGCGTGCTCAAGTGGAGCTGGATGACTTTGTGAAGAACTTGCTAGCTACTCTTACCTATGTTGAACTATCGGTTGACCCCAAATTCTTCAAACACATTATTGGAAAGAATGGAACTAACAGTAAGTTGGACCTTTCATATGAAAATACTTCGATTTATGTTGCAGATTAAAATTTTAATAAAATTTTTTTTTTTAGTTAATAGACTGAAGGATGAGACTGGGGTAGTTATTAACATTATTGAAAACGAAGGCAACAATATTATCCGCATTGAAGGCAGCCATCAAGGTGTAGCTGACGCTGAAAGAGAATTAAGAGAAATGGTAATGAAATTAGAGAATGAAAGGACAAAAGACGTCTATGTTGACCATAGATATATTAAATCTCTTATTGGAGTTCGAGGAGAAAAAATAAAGGAACTTCGCGAAAAGTTCGAACGTGTGCTTATTTCTCTACCAGATCAGGGGCAAAAGAGGAGTCCCATTAAGCTAAGAGGTCCCCAAGAAGATATTGAAAAATGCGAAAAGTATCTTCACAAGGTTATAAAAGAAATAGCCGAGTCATCTTTCGTCCAGGAAGTGCCGATTTTCAAACAATTCCACAAGTTCATTATTGGTAAAGGTGGCGCGAATTTGAGGAAAATTCGGGACGAAACTCAAACTGTGATCGATCTTCCAGCAGAAGGCGATGATAGCGATGTTATAACCGTACGAGGTAAACGGGAGAATGTTGAAGAGGCCGTTAAGAGAATTCAGCAAATTCACAATGAAAAAGCGAATGTTGTAACAGAGGAGGTCACTATTGCTCCTAAATACTATAATTCTTTGATTGGGGCTGGTGGAAAACTTATTCATTCCATTATGGAGGAGTGTGGTGGAGTACTGATAAAGTTCCCGCCTGCGGAAAGTGACAGCGACAAGGTAGTTATTAAAGGGCCCATCGAAGATGTTGAGAAGGCTAAGCAACAATTACTTGCGCACGCTTCGGAACGAGAACTGACCTCCCACACTGCTCACGTGCGTGCTAAGCCAGAACACCACAAATTCCTGATAGGCAAAAATGGTGCTAACATTAAGAAAATTCGCGAGCAAACTGGAGCTCGCATTATCTTCCCGACTGAGAAAGATGAAGACAAGGAAGCTATATTTATCATAGGTAAGTTTGTGTGCTGCTGTTTTTTATTTATTTATTAAAACTTTATGCACAAGTAAAAAAAATACTCTACAAAGGCGGACTTAATCCCGTAGGCATTTTCTACCAGTCACCCTTAGGGTGATGCAGAGACAAAATATGGCAGGTGCAACATACGGGATAGATAGCTAGGAAATTACTATAAAATCATACACACACTCACATCTATACTTATTATAAAATTAATGTCAGTTTACATCTCTGTCTGTGTGACCGCAATTTTCTTCGATAAACTATGCAATGGTTGTTTGTTTTTTTTTTTTTTTAACTAAGTTTTCACCTATACTACGAGAAATTATTCTGGAAGGTTTATTTGTATAACACATTAATATTAGACTTACGTACAGGCTGGGTCACGAAACGACGTCAAAAGATTTTTTTAGAAGCCTCTCATCAAAGATAAAAACCATCTAGCTCCTAAACTATAAATAATCACAGAACATACATAGAAGTGTTTTGGGAAGACACCTCCATGTATGTTCAGCGATTATTTATAGTTTATTAGCTTCTAAAGTCTAAATAATTGCTGAAAATACATGGGGGTTTCAGGAAGCCCTTTGAGAGAGGCTTCAATTTTTTTTTTCTTTTGACCTTGTTTCGTGGGTCACCCTGTATAATAAAAAAATCTTGATGTTTTCTTGTAAAAACCGTGCGAAACGAGGGTGGGTGGCTAGTAGTTTAATACAAAGAAGTCTATAGGAAAACGTTACTTTACGAGAACGTGACTATATTCTTAATTCAGGTCGCGAGGAGCAGGTAGAGGCAGCTCGCAAGCAGCTAGAAGCAGCAGTAGCAGAGATCAGTAACGTGTCTGAAGGCGAGATGGCAGTGGCGCCGCGTCACCACCGACACTTCGTGGCGCGCCGCGGCGAGGTGCTGCGCCGCATCGCCGACGACTGCGGCGGTGTGCTAATCTCCTTCCCGAGGCAGGGAGTGAACAGCGACCGAGTTGTCCTCAAAGGCCCCAAGGATTGCATAGAAGCAGCTAAAATTCGCATCAGCGAAATCATAGAAGATTTGGAAGCGAAGGTTTTTATTTTTCAATATATTTTTTGCCTACTCATCACACTATATTTTGCTAAACATCTGATAATAATAATAAAACATTTATTTTCGAGTAAGATGGACTATGTTAGTAGTATTTATTATGACTTAAACAACTAGGTTAAGCACACCAAAATAAAGTTCACTGGTCACATGCAAATAAAAACGAAAACAGTACAGATAATTATGATGTCCTGACTTCCAATGCTATAATTTACACAGGTAACAGTAGAATGCGTGATATCTCAAAGGCACCATCGTACAGTGATGGGTGCCCGTGGTGCTAAGGTAAAGGATATCACAGCTGAACACGACGTGCAAATCAAATTCCCCGAGCGAGACACGACTGAGGGCGAGGATGTTCCCTTAAAGGAAATCAATGAGAACAGTGAGCCCGGCCCGAATGACATCATCAGGATCACTGGTCGCCCAGAGAATTGCGAGGCAGCTAAGAAGGCTTTACTGGAGCAGGTAACGAGTTACACAAACCATTTCATTTACTTGAATGTTTACCAGTAATTTTGGAGTAAAAAGCAAACTACCAAACCGATTTTGATGAAAATTCTATGGGACCAATCTGAAAGTATATACTTTCAAATTAAAAAAAAAAAGAATTTTGCATATCGGCTTATAAATAACAGAGTTCTGAGGTAACAAACATAAAAATATATACATATTCAACCAAATTGATAACCTCCTCCTTTTTTTGAAGTTGGTTAAAAATATACTATTAAATTAAAAAAATTCTTTATTAGGTGCCAATCACGATCGACGTAGAAGTTCCGAATGAATTGCACCGTTTGCTTTCTGGTCAGAAGAGGCGAGAACTGATGCAAACATATGATGTGCACATTCTACTTCCACTCAATGATGACCCTAGTGACTTGGTTAAGGTAAGAAGTATCATCAATGGAGTTTTTTAATTTAATTATAATTAAGTTTTGTCTGTACTGAATAATTATCGTATAATAAAGGCTAAAACATTTCTAAAGTAATTAATAACTATTATTTTTGTTTAGGTAACAGGCACTCCTACAAATGTTGAAAAGGCCAAACTTGCTCTTGCTGACAGAATTGTTGACATGGAAAAAGAAAAAGAAGACAGACTTCTCAGGTGAGCCGCCTGCATTTCCATCAAACCAGATTTTACATTTTTTTTATAGTGTGTTTGAATGTTACCTATCCATGAATATTAATAATAAATATACAATAATAATTACAGGTCATTTGAACTGAAATTCAAAGTGGATCCCGAATATCATCCTCTAGTTATTGGTAAGGGTGGGTCTGTCATCACAAAGATTCGCACTGATTATGGAGTACAAATAAACTTGCCCAAACGTGGTGAGGCTGATGATGACATCATTACAATTCAAGGTTATGAAGACAAGGCATTGCAAGCCAAGGAAGCTATTATGGCTATCGTACATCAACTGGTGAGTCCCTATTCTTTTACAATGCTAAGAAGCGTTCATTATTTGAGCCCTGATCACTTGCGTACATCTTGTTGCTTAGACGTTTGAAATAATCACTCTGAAAGTTTAAAGTAATCAAACATCTGTGCAACAAGATGTGGGCAAGTAAATGGATGTCACATGATCAACTTTGGATGTTGATATGTAGGAAACATGTCTTTTAAGGGTTTGGTCTTATTATGTTTTCTGTTTGTATTGATGTCATCTATTGATTTATATAGGTTTCCTGCCTGGCCGCTATTTCGGAAAACACCGCCCTTTCACCACTTCCTTGGTAAAGGTACTTAGATAAAGAAGTGGTTAACGATTTGATGACGTAGGACTTGATGATTAAGTTGTAATCTGCTTAAAGGCTAATTTAATAACACCACATTGCATTGGTCTTGAAAAGACTAGTATTTCCAACATCATGATTCAATCAATTTTGTTTGATTGTGAAAATAAAGGCGATTGACATTAGTTAGAGTGCAGTACCTTACATGTTCTACAAGCTGAATCTTCACCTCTTTTTTTTTACATAACACTAGCAAATAATGTTACTATCTCATAAATGTACTATGTTGCTGCAGGACAATCAATGTCGAGAGGAGGTCGACATTGATCCACGAGTTCACAGGAGGTTGATCGGCACCCGAGGCAATAACATCAGACGCATTATGGACGATTACAAGGTCGATATACGTTTCCCGAAACAAGGTGATGACAGCATCGTTGTCATTACCGGAGACGAGGATAACGTACTTGATGCGAAAGACCATCTCCTCAACCTAGCCGAAGAATACGTAAGTATTCCAATATAAAACAAACAATTGTTGAGTGGTTTATTTTTTATGTTATGTTCCTAATTTAAAAATAATCTCCAGATTCAAGATGTCGCCGACCGCTACACGCGACCTGCGGCGCCCTCTCTGGGTGACTTTGGTAATGTGCTCGAGCAAGCGAACAGCAGCGCAGCGTCCGCTGCCGCCGCCGCCGCAGGCCCCGGACCCGCGGGCTTCGTGGTGAAGGGGGGCCCGTGGGAGCAGCGCGCGCCCGACACGGCGTCCACGCAGGAGTTCCCCACCATGCCGGGGGGCCCGCGCGCCGTGCAGCCTGCCGCGCCCACGCCCTCAGCCGCATGGGGCCCTCGTCGCTAGTAACTCCCGACGACTCGTCCTATGTACTCGCATGTGTGCATACTTTTAAGCCTATAGTGTATAGTGGATTGTGCCGCGTTTTATTTCGGCTGTTTCGACGCGACGACGAGTGCGTCAAATTAGGTCGTATTGTCGTCGCTTTGCGGCACCCGCTAATAATCCTTGTAATCTTAAAACTGCAGATATCACTCGTACTCGCTCATATTATTGCAAAAGTGGGTAGCCAGCTGTATTTTTCTGGTGATTTATCGGAGGAAGTCGCTGCTGTTTGTGGCGATGTCTCTGAATTATAAATAACGCGAGGTTGACCCGAACGATTATCATATAAGTATTCGGTTACGCGATTTCGTTATTTTTGAATTATTATTATGTATTTATGAGTATAAATGCCATTCAACTAAGTTGTTATTTACTTTGATATTTATAATGAAATACACGCCGATGTATTTTTAATGTATGCATCTTTATAGTATGCATAATAAACTGATTCCGTGTACTTATTTAAAATTATAATGAAATTTATATTTTTCATACATAATAGTTTTCACGTTTTTTTATCATGTTTATAATGTTGCCTATAAAATAATGAATCAATAAATGATAAGACAAGAATGAATATTTTTACAAAGTAATGTGTACATAGTAAATAATTGTGTTTGAAAATATTAATAAAATCTTTTACATGAATACATTTTTTTTTGTCCTCTGTTCCATTGTTATGTAGCTGCTAGTCAGGGAGAACTCCTCTGTCTCTCTCTTTGTTTCGACTAATAGAATTGAAAGTGAGTCATCCACTTTATAATGTTTTTGGCGGTTCTGCGGTGAACTAATCCATATGACGTCACCGGCTCGCAACGCATTTTTTATAAACGTTTACCTCATTGTGTAAACTAGAAAAGGTACCTTACCTTACATAAAGATGGTAAGTATCTACTTTACGCGTTTTTTTCTAATCATGATCTGGGGCTTTAGAGCCGCGGGTGGGCCTTAGCCTGGTTAAGTATAAAAACAAAACTCCAACCTGTGCTATTTCCGGATTGTTCTCCTATTTCACACTACAACAGTTCTTAAATCTAGGTTTTTTTTTTTTTTAAAAGCGTTGCCCCACACCAGGAATTTCTCCTGTATTGTGGGTGCGTTAACAAACATTTAAAGTCACATACACAAACAGCCAGACCTGGAACAACTACTTGTAGATCATACAAATATTTGTTCCGTGCGGGAATCGAACCCGCGACACTCAGCGCAGCAGTCAAACGCTTAACCACTGCGCCAACCGTGCCGTCATCCAACTAATTATCTGAACTTGGGCCGGCCTAGACTTCTCCAATAAAGTACTATTTAGTTCCCAGTAAGTAAAAGTTTGGGTGCTCCTGGTCCTGTCCATTCTTACGGCATGCCCTGCCCATCGAAGACTTACTATTTTAATGGTCTTAATAACATAACATTTTTAATAATAACATTTTTACTTGTTAGGCTCGTCGTACATCTCGTAGAGGTCATGGTTGTACCGTGTTCGCCATTGTTCGTTTTCCAGCACTGCACCAAACAAGCGCCTGAGGATTTTCTGTTCGAATACCAACAGAGAGTTCTCCTCTTTTTTGCTTAGAACCCAGCGTTTGGAGCCGTATGTCAGTATTGGTCATAATAAGGTCGTGTAGTGTAAGTTTAATGCTTCTCGAGTATTTTTAAACGAAAACAGTAGCATAGTTGAAATAGTATTTTGGCTGCCATTATTCTACTACATATTATTCAGAAGATTAATCGTTTCAGTCCGTTTACAAAGAGCCGAGATGATACACGAATTCGCTGAGAGGCAAAGGTGTTATCGTCAATGGTAATATCGTGCGGATCATTGAAATTCAATGATCCGCACGATATTACCATTCATACACGACCAAGACTATTAGATATTTAAAAGTATTCAATACTTTTAAATATCTAATAGTCTTGGTCGTGTTGACCCGAAGACCAGCTTCCGCAGATGATTTGCTCGGAAAGCACACTACTGCAGGCTGGCTCGATCACATCCAGGTCGTCGGCATATACAGCGTGTAACGGAAGGGGGGTATCAACCCTGAAGGAGGTGAATGTGCTCATGAAACTCAACAACTTTCCCCAAAGAACATAGGTCGAAATATGAAAAAAAAATTTGGCCCTCCCTTACAAAACTGACTACCAGCTGATTGATTTACTATGGGAGGGCCAAATTTTTTTTTCATATTTGACCTATGTTCTTTGGGGAAAGTTGTTGAGTTTCATGAGCACATTCACTTCCTTCAGGGTTGATACCCCCCTTCCGTTACACGTTGTGTATTCAGGTAGATACCTGAATGAATTTATAAAATACTAGCTGTGAATATCCCGCTTCGCTGGATCATTTTTAATTGTATAGTTATTATTTGTTAAATGTTAATCGTGGTCCGTCACGCACTTGGCCGGTTTTTCAAGTTATTGTCAGCAAGCCGTTTCATTTGATACCCATATTATAGGAGTGCTTTAAAAATAACTAGTCCGCCATTTTAGGCTTTCCGCCGTGTTGTATTTAGTGACGGCACTTTATTTTTCGAGTTACCCTCAGCAAGCCCTTTCATTTGATACCTATATTGAAGGGGTGGATTAAAAAGAACTAGTCTGCTATCTGGGGCGTTCCACCATGTTGGATTTAGAATGACGCCACACAGTTAGGTAACCATAGTTTATTAGTTTGTACATCCATAATCGAGACTATAGCACCATACTTAGCTTTAGTATTTAATTTGTGTGTAGATCAAGGAGTCTTCCCAGATTTAATGAAATACAGTAAGGTTATTCCACTTTTTAAATCTGGGGACAGCAAAGACACCAATAATTATAGACCAGTATCCGTGTTGCCGGTATTCAGCAAGGTATTCGAAAAGGTAATGCTCAATCAAATGCTTAATCATTTTAACATCAACAAAATCTTACACGACCAGCAATATGGTTTCACCAAAGGCTGTTGTACAACCGACGCCGGTGTCACTTTATTAAAACACATATTTACAGCGTGGGAGGAGGCCCATGATGCCATAGGAATCTTTTGTGACCTCTCCAAGGCATTTGACTGCGTTAATCATGAAACCTTGCTCTTGAAACTTGAGCATTACGGACTAGGTAAACTTGCGCTCAGTTTAGTAAACTCTTATTTAAATGATAGACAGCAAAAAGTTCAAATAAACGGGGTCAATTCACTTGGTTTAAAAGTAAAAATGGGTGTTCCACAAGGCTCGATATTAGGTCCTTTCCTCTTTTTAGTGTATATTAATGATCTACCCCATTTATTAAAAAACCAACCACAAATGGTGTTATTTGCTGACGATACTTCCTTAATTTTTAAGATAAATAGACGTGCATCAAATCTTGACGACGTAAATAACGCCTTACTGCAGGTGCAAAATTGGTTCACTGCTAATAATTTAGTCTTAAATGAAAAAAAAACTAAATGCATAAGATTTGCTTTACCGAACGTTAAAAGTATTGATTGTGACATAGTATTGAATAAAGAGAAACTAGAATTCGTCGATAAAACTGTTTTCCTGGGGATCATCGCTCGACTCAAAGCTACAATGGGGTCCTCATGTAACATCTCTTGCAGGACGGCTAAGTTCAGCAGCATATGCTGTACGAAAAATCCGTCAATTTACTAATGTAGATACCGCGAGACTAGTATATTTCAGTTACTTTCATAGTATCATGTCTTACGGTATTTTACTATGGGGACGGGCTGCCGATATCGAGTCTATTTTTATTCTGCAGAAAAGAGCCATCAGAGCAATATATGGCCTCCGCGGGCGCGATTCTCTAAGGGAACTGTTTAAGGATATTAATATCATGACGGTACCTTGTCAATATATCTATGAAAACATCATGTACGTAAGGAAAAATCTAAATCTTTTCACTAAAAGAGGTGATAGACACCTATAGGACTAGAAATAGGGACCAATTAGTTCAACCAGGTTTCAGACTGGCTAAAGTAGACTCATCCTTCATGGGGTACTGTTTAAAATGCTACAATAAAATACCTCCCCACATACTCCAACTCAATGAAACGAAATTCAAATCTTACATAAAACGCACACTATGCAGCCAAGCATATTATAAGTTGGGGGATTACATCGCAGACAAAAATGCTTGGCTCAACGCTGGTCCTGCTCCACAAGGGCGCATAAACTAATTAATTAGCATTCGGAAATATATAAATATAGTTGGAGCTGCTGAAGACTGCTGAAGATTGAAAAAACTATTTTTGTATTGTATAAATTCAATCTTCTAATATTGTATAATTGCATAACACACATGTGAGCACTGTGTACCTAAACTATAAAGCTACCATTTACTGGGTACGTCTTTCATTGACTTGAATGTGCCATGGCGGCTGAGGGTATGTCATGCTCACTCAAATGTCTCGCTGGTGGTGGCGTGTGTGTTGGATCATTAAGTTCCCTTCAAAATGGTTGAGCTAAATGGTGCTGATCCCTACGTCATGTTCGTGAACGGGCGCCGCCAGTAGGGACTGGTCATCTCTTAGCTGCCATGGCTTATTTTAATTTTAATCTAAGTATTTTAATTTCTGAATTGTTGTTTTTTTTTTTGTTATCTTTTTTAGTACTGACGCTTTTAACGTGCACGTCTTTCTACATCGTTCTCACAGGTATAATTTCAACTTGAATGATGTAACCAAAATGTTGTAACAATTTTTATGATTTAAAAGAGTGTCCGTGGAGTTTCTTGCCCGTTCTTCTCCACAGGTACCTACTTCGCTTTGGAATGGGCAACTAGCTTCATCTTTCTGACTGACTGACCCCTTGACAATTCAAAAGTGCCTATAATTGGTTTACTTGAAATAAATGCTTTGAGTTTGAGTTTGAGTTTGAACTACATATGCACATAACCCGCTTTTCTTCATACATTTAATTTATCCGGATTTTCGATTTTCCGAATCCCTCACAACAACAATTAGTCCGGTTAATCGAGTTTCCACCTTAACTAAAAAGCGTACTACATTTTATTCGATATCGAAAAATACTAAAATACTTATAGTTCGTTTTTTAATCCCAGATACTAATCTGACATTTAAGCCTTTTGTGTTTGTTGCGTTTTTTTTCATAGAAATAGAAGTTTTTTAGTCTAGAAGTTTGACATTACACTTGTCAGATTAGTCTCTGGGATCATTGAGATGGTCTGGGATTGAAAAACGAACTATAGTCGAAATATCTGTTCCGAGTATGTACGAAATATGTATTTACTCAAATTCAGATAGACTCACGTACAGTGGGACGTATCATATCTGTCCTTTATTCCGTTTCTATATCGTACTAGCTATTGCCCGTGGCTTCGCCCTCAGAGATGTCGGAAAATATCCGAAACCGGAACGTACTACTGGGATTAAAAGTATTTGGATTAACTTCTGGGTTCTAAACTATCTGTGTGTCAAATTTTGACCAAATCCGTTCAGTCGATTTTGCGCCAACCCGGAACATACACTCAACTCAGTTTAAAAAGTATCGGGAATGGATGATTTGTCTATGGTTCTATGCTCAATTTTTTTTTGTTACATTGGCACAACTTTTTTCCATTTTGGCGCGGAGTTTGAGTTACATTTCTGTTATTTAGATTAAATACAGTGCTGTTTTTAGTTATATTATATCGGGTGTGTATTGCGAATTTCACAATGGATAAAAACATAGAACAAAGAGTTTTCCTTAAATTTTGCTTCGCCAATAGAATTTCGCGTTCGAAGTCACGGAAAATGTTACAGAAAGCTTACGGTGAATCGTCTTTATCAAAAACACGTGCTTATGAGTGGTACAAAGCGTTGAAAAGCGGTGGAGATGTGATGGAAGATTCACGTCATCGGCCATCAACGTCTGCAACTGAAATTAACATCGCAAAAGTGAAGGAAAGAGTGACTGAAAATCCTCATTCAAGTTTGAGAGAGATAGCCTCCGAACTTTCTGTGTCTCACGAGTCATCTGTACCAATTTAAATAATCACTTGGTTATGAAACATGTTGCCGCTTGGCTAGTTCCAAAAGACCTGAATTTTCTCCAAAAACTCAATCGCATAAGAGTCGCTGGGGACATGCTAGAACGAGTCAATTCCGACCCATCTCAAGAAACGAATTGTTACTGTTGACGAGACGTGGGCTTACGAGTCTGACATGCAAACTAGTCAACAAGCTTCGGAGTGGCGCCTTCCAACTGAACCGAAACCGAAAAAACCACGCCAAAGTCGATCAAAAGTCAAAGTCATGTTGACTGTTTTCTTTGACTATTGCGGTGTTGTGCACTCGGAATTCTTGCCGGAAGGTCAAACGGTAAATAAAGAATATTATTTGAGCGTTATGCGGCGTTTAAGATGGCAAATTAGACGAAAAAGGAGATTTGTGGAAAGAAAATTCTTGGATTTTGCACCACGATCATGCGCCGTCGCACAAGGCTATCATTGTGAACGAAATTTTGACAGAAAACTCAACAAAAACTACCGAGCAACCACCTTATTCACCAGATATGGCTCCTGCCGACTTCTTCCCTTTTCCCAAACTCAAATTACCACTTCGTGGCACCCGTTTTCATTCGGTAGAAGACATAGAGGAGAATACAAATAATAGCACTATTGATAACATTTTCGATGTATTTCGTACTTTATGCGTCGTATTAGGTGTGGCCTAGTCCATAAAAAATAACGAGTGCGCATACCTGTTCTAGTAAATACGTCTCATGTCTACTTCACTGTTTGTTCATTTGTTGATGACACATGATAATTTTATTTAGATTAATAATTTATCTTTTTGGTTGTAGATAATATTTAAACCAATTTAAACCATAAAATTTATATGAAATTAAAAATTACCATCACCAATCTACCTCTTTTACATGCCCATTTTTTTTATAAAGGTACGTGAAAGGTGAAAGAGTTGATGTTATGAAAATTTTGATGTAACCTAAAACCTAATAGGAATAGGCAGCTTCGTATTGATGCCGATCTACACAATCGTATTGATTTCAGATTAAAACATGGATATGTGAGTATAACAAGTTGAAGCTTAAAGATGTATCTTATTAAAACAGGTAATATAAGGATTTCCTGCTTGAGTCCACTACTAGTTGAAATATATAATTTATACACACTATACCATATAATGTAGGATGAGCTGGATTAAAGGATTGTCCCGCAATTGCAGTAGACTGGTAAAAGTGGAAAAAGGGAGGGGGGCCTTTTCCCTGCAGTGGGAAACAGGCTTATAATACTGATACACCATGTAAACCTATTAAAAGTTATCAGTATTGTTTGTACACCCAATGACTGTAATATTATCTTCGATTTCAGATGTGTGACTATTCCTTTTCCTTCATCGGAGTCTGCTTCATTAGCTTGTGATGTACTAAATGTTGATAAGGAGTTAAAAAGAAGTGGCGTGCAGAGAAAAATAGAAACCAATTCAGAAAACCTTGTAATGTAAGTTAGTAACAGTTTATTTTCTGTGTCTTCAAAACAACAGGTGGTATAAGTATCGGTAGTACCTATCAGATATTGGTGCATTGGAAAAGAATATAAGATTAGTACCTTACTTACATTCTGTATTTAAAATAATAGAAGTCAGCTCTTTGCCTAAGCATAACCAAGGGTAATTATGCAAAAATAAACAGATCAACATCTTATTTCTGCATGTTTATTTATTTATGATTTCCAACAACTTTTAGGCAATTTGAGATGGTTTACTAAATGGACAGACTACATTTTAAACTAATCTTGATGTGCTCTGGTATGAGCACTTATTAACACTGTGAGACTTGCACCTGAACCTCAACCAGTCCGTAACATGTGAGCTGGTTGAAGTATAACTTAAAGCCCTTTTTTATTATTGTAAATTTATATTGTATAGGTGTATCCTTGGTTGGTGACCCTCAATAAATAAATTATAATATTTATAATAAAATGTATAAATATTTCTTCATTTCATCTGTTGCAGAATTTTTAACGGAGAGGATCTGAAAAAGCTTCGGGTAGCAGTAAATGGGTTAATTCAAAACATTTTATTAGTTCTCAAAACAATAGATCAGTTTTAGAAGCAGAATAAAGGTTTTGAAAATGCCAGAGCACACGCCAGCCCCAACCCCAGCAAGATCTTTATATGGGTTTTTCATGTATTTGTTTAACAAAACAATGTTATTTATTTATTGCATATGGGCAATCACACCTGATTCCTACCTGCATTACTTCAATATTTATTACTATCCACAAAAATATTGGTCCACAGCCATTCCCATACAATGCTTAGTTGCATTAACAATTTTTGCTTTTTTGATATATCCTAGTTCTAACCTAATGTTAACAGCTAATATAGATAGTATAAATACGATAAGCGATCCTCACGCTCATTATGCATGCGAAACAAATGAGACTAACAATAATATACTGGAAAGTTGCATTTGTACTGATGCAAATAAGTGTGTTAAATACTGTCATGTGACGTCGCTAGAAGAGCTGGAAGAGAATACAGTGCCTCAATTGCGTGATTTAAATATACGCTTAGTTTGTAAGAAATTGTACTTTAACGATAGTACTTAGAGACTGGTGTCATTAAATACTTTTGTGCTTGAAATTACTTTATTTTACGTAATAATAGGATAACCATAGAAAAATAAACATCTACTGGAGATGCAGTTGTTTATTTTTAACTTCAGTTACCTACCTTCCACCTCGTAAAAGCAGTCACCAGAGCATCCTCCAAGCTTAGAAAATTAACACCAAGTCTGTTAAAGGATCCAATAAATTCGTTTACTCTGTTTTACGTAGGTATCTATTGACACATAATTCAAGCAAATATGATGACTTGAAATATTTACATACAAAACAGGTATAATAAAGTAAGGGAAGGAAAGATAGTTACGTCAAACAACTGGGCTGAGTTTTAGGTAGGTAGTTTTTATTATGAGTAAGTACCTAGGTTTCATTCCTTTTTTTTTTTTTTGTTTTTTTTTATGTTTCAGGGGTGGAAAATCCTTATGGATGTCCGCCGCCCTGGGGCTGGCGGCGGGGTCTTTCAGACTCTTACTGGCTAAAAACCACCCCGGTGTTCCATCTCACTCCTATGCCGGGGGTCGCGGGAACGCACGATCCTTCCGCAACCCCCGACTGGTGCCGGCCCGCCGCTGCAGGCCTCCTCGGGTCAGAGGGGAGAGTGAGGTGTTAAACTCCCCGCGACGTCTAAGAGGGGCGCGCCTGAAACTACGCGCCGCCACCTCGGGTACTGATGTGTGGGGGCGACGGACGTCCCCAAGTACGTCGCCCCTGGACCCATTTAGGCGGAGGGCGGATAACGCATCTTCCAGCCCCCCGCTGGAAGATGCGTTATCCGCCCTCCGCCGACGTCCGGTGCACCTGCTGCGGATCGGGAGATTGGTCTCGACCTCTCTCAACTTTTCCGCAACCTCCTTCTGTGAAACGATGGCTTCACAAAAGAACATCACCGCATCCCACGACTCGGCGCTCCCTACCATCGAACGAACGATGGCCGCCAGCGACAAGTCGGCTCCGACTTCGGATACGAGGGCACGGCGCAGCTCCTCCCGTGCGGCACACTGCCAGCGTATGCCACGCCGTGTCCTCCCGAAAGTTGACGCAGTGGGAGTTCGATTCCTTTAGCCTTTGTTAAACCATTTTTTTGCGGTAAATCAAACCGATAGTTACTTGTTCCTTGTTGTTCCACGTTAACTGAGCTGCCGCAGTAAGTGAAAAGGACGAATATTGGCCAAAAATGTAAAGAAAAATAAACCTTACTAAACAAAAGAGGTGCATTCATTAAAAGGGTCATTTTTCTCCATTCCCTTTACTCAGATGCGCCCCTTTTACTTACGGTGGCAGTGAGGGGCAATAACTTCGTCTGTTGCGGATCTAGCGAAACTAGCGAAACTATAACCGTTGAGGATTTCCCTCGTGAGGAGACTATCCTGTCTGCAGCAGCAGTTTATGGTGAAGAACATGTTTAGAAAACAAAATTAAATTTAAACACAAAGTTTCGAGTCCATGCTACTAACCGTTAAAGAGTTCCCTCGTAAGGAGCCAATGCTGGCTGCAGTAAAAAAATAAAAAATCGTGGATAAAAATCGTGTTGAATTATCAAAATTAAACTAATATACAAAATTTCGTGACCGTGCTACTAACCGTTGAAGAGTTCCCTAGTGAGGAGAGTGTGTCCCAGCAATGGTAACATTATTCTGCTTGCGCTTGGCTGTTTCAGTAGGAGTACCTACTGCAACAGCCAAGCGATTATTTAATTGAAGATCGAAGATTTAATTTCAGAATGACTAGTATAGTCATTCTGAAATTAAATCTATTTACACTTTGTATGTATTAATTTGCCTATCTTCCGTCCTCGAGTAGTTGCTGACCTTAGGTACAGATGCCAGCACATCAAGCTACTACAATCCGTCAAATGTCTTTAATAGATTTTCAACTTTATCGCTAAAGCATAACATTCAAAGTTGATTGGGAAAATTTGACAGTTTGGGGTAGCTTGATGTGCTGGCGTCTGTACCTTTACCAACAGTACACTTCATTATAATGAACTGATTATGATTTAAATAAATACGTACACTTTATTTTATACGTAGGTAATGTATATTAAATAATTAACCGAACCTTGTTTTCCTGGTTGCTGCATAACAATATCCCAACAAATACCTACCTTCAGCTCTTATCTGTGTAAACTCTAAATATAAAAGTGCCATGCCAACATTGCCAACTGTACTTACTTATTCGATTTCGATTTTTTTAATGTTAAGATTTGGTTTTTTATAGATTCGATGAACGAACGTGGCTATTGAGTCTACCTATAACTGTATATAAACGGTAAAATAATTAATACCAATTTACAAGGTCAAATTAAATTAGTTAGCGAAACTACGCAGAGTTGATGGGTAGGTAGGGTATAATGATACCTCAACACGATAAAACCCATTACGTCTGGGAAGTTCCCACAAAAATGAAAAAAAAAAAAAACTTGTTTTTAAACTGGTAGGTATTTTAAGTTACTACAATAACTACGGTCGTTGAATCCAAAAAAATGTATAATATCATTTTTTTCTTTTATCATTTATAGATATACAGCGTGTAACGGAAGGGGGGTATCAACCCTGAAGGAGGTGAATGTGCTCATGAAACTCAACAACTTTCCCCAAAGAACATAGGTCGAAATATGAAAAATAAATTGGCCCTCCCTTACAAAACTGACTACCAGCTGATTGATTTACTATGGGAGGGCCAAATTTTTTTTTCATATTTCGACCTATGTTCTTTGGTGAAAGTTGTCGAGTTTCATGAGCACATTCACCTCCTTCAGGGTTGATACCCCCTTTCCGTTACACGCTGTAGATCCTCATCACGTCTGCGGAGTTTCACTAACTAATTTAATTTGACCATGTATTTTTATTTTGTATGAACTCACTCAAAACACGTATAAAAAATGGTAGGTAGTACTAGGTAAATTAAGCCAAAGTAGTAAGAAGGCCAATAAGAATAGACACTATTAACCAAAAAGCGCGAATCGGACTCGCACACGAAGAGTTCCGTACCATCGTTATCATACTGCATCGCCTGGGGCGGCAGATTTGACTTTGTATCAGTTTAATTTTAACTTATTTTAATTTTTGCTATAGCGGCCACATCCATACACTCAAAAGTGTCTACCTATAACGGTTCAAAAGATACAGCCCTGTGGCAGATGGACTGATGGACGGACAGTGGAAACTTAGAAATAGGGTCCCGTTGGCACCCTTTTTGTACGGAATGCTAAAAAGTATGTAGGTACTTACCCATCTACATTTTTAGGGTTTCGTACCCAAAGGGTAAAACGGGACCCTATTATTAGGTTGTCTCATAAGTTCTTGCCATATTTTATTTTTCTCCAATTTTCTCTAAAGCGAATTCAAGAAAGTACTAGATCTTTCTAGTAAGGATTAGTATCTTTTATGGTGAGGGTATAAATAGGCGCGGACGCAACGCAATAATTAGTATTTAGTGAAAATGGATCAGCGTCAACTGCGAGCTATTAAGCTATAAGAGCATCGACTTAAACAGAAACGGCTAAAAAGATTAACACTGCATTTGGACCACTAAGCGATCGGATTGTTCGTTTCTGGTACAAGCGTTTTGACACCGGTGATATAAGCTGCGAAGATGAACCTCGCCCAGGCCGACCCACCAGCTTCGATGAAGATGTTTTGCGTCACGAAGTTTAGCTACATCCAGACTATAGTACGCGCGATTTAGAGAAGGCGCTTGGACAATCCCACGCGACTATACAGTGTGAGTCTTCATAAAGTGCACATATTAAAAAGGGTGAAAATATAAACAATTTTATCGACGGAAAAAATGTCAAAAAAAATCTAAAAAAAAAATTGAATTTTTTATGGGCTTTTAATTTTTTTTATTCTCGTCTTGGTACCCCATGCAAACAAACTGTTACTACTTTTAAACTGAATGTGATATTAAAACAAAACAAAATTAATAATGATCTCTAATAATAGGCCGAGCTAATAAAGCAATAATTTTTTGAAAAATAAACCTCATAAATTAATTATTAATGATTTTTTGAAGAAAATTTACCATTTTTCTACCAATTTTTGCAATAAATGTAAAATTTATCAAAAAAATGTCCCCTTTACCCTACTTTTTTCTTATTTTATGTTATTCTACATCGTATTAGCTATGTTTTGGTAAAAATCCCATGGTTGTAGCTAAAACACAACATTTGCTATCAGAGGCTAAAAAAGAGGCTCACCGGGTGTGTTATTAATTCGAAAGGATAAATTACTTTCTTATGAAGGCTATGTGATTCATAAAACAAAGAAGCGTAGGTTAGGTTAATCAAAATCATTTATTATTTCACATGAAACTTAAAACTAATGCACTAATTGCTCAAAATGTCCGCCACGCTGTTGTAAACACAAAAACGCGCGAAGGGAAATTTGTTGTGTGGCCCTTCTTATCATTTCGCGATCATTGCGAATACCATTCGCGCAGTTTATTATGCGATCTTGCAAATCAGCCTCGGTTTCGATTGGTTATAAACTCGTTGCTTAGTGAAAATTACCCTAACCGGTGGATCGGCCGAGCAGGGCCCGTAGGGTGGCCTGCACGTTCGCCTGACATGACGCCACTTGATTACTTTTTGTGGGGGACAATGAAGCAACGAGTTTATAACACCCCTATCGAAACCGAGGCTGATTTGCAAGATCGCATAATAAACTGCGCGAATGGTATTCGCAATGATCGCGAAATGATAAGAAGGGCCACACAACAAATTTCCCTTCGCGCGTTTTTGTGTTTACAACAGCGTGGCGGACATTTTGTGCAATTAATGCATTAGTTTTAAGTTTCATGTGAAATAATAAATGATTTTGATTAACCTAACCTACGCTTCTTTGTTTTATGAATCACATAGCCTTCATAAGAAAGTAATTTATCCTTTCGAATTAATAACACACCCGGTGAGCCTCTTTTTTAGCCTCTGATAGCAAATGTTGTGTTTTAGCTACAACCATGGGATTTTTACCAAAAAATAGCTAATACGATGTAGAATAACATAAAATAAGAAAAAAGTAGGGTAAAGGGGACATTTTTTTGATAAATTTTACATTTATTGCAAAAATTGGTAGAAAAATGGTAAATTTTCTTCAAAAAATCATTAATAATTAATATATGAAGTTTATTTTTCAAAAAATGATGGCTTTATTAGCTCGGCCTATTATTAGAGATCATTATTAATTTTGTTTTGTTTTAATATCACATTTAGTTTAAAAGTAGTAACAGTTTGTTTGCATGGGGTACCAAACCAAGACGAGAATAAAAAAAATTAAAAGCCCATAAAAAATTCAATTTTTTTTTTAGATTTTTTTTGACATTTTTTCCGTCGATAAAATTGTTTATATTTTCACCCTTTTTAATATGTGCACTTTATGAAGACTCACACTGTAGATCGTTATCTCAAATCGATGGGATATCGCAAAATGATATCACGGACACCTCATGCGTTAACGGACCATGATCGGGCCGTTAGTGTGGCCATTTGTCAAAGTTTGTTACTTCGTCCACCCAGACGAGACTTTCTCAAGGATATTATTACATGTGACGAGAGCTGGATACATTATGAAACTAACACGAGTCATGCCTATTGGATTCCTCGCGGGGAAAACCCACCAGCCCAGCCTAAACTTAATGAACACGGTCGTAAGATTATGTTGTTTGTTTTCTGGGATTGGCAAAGAATGATTTTCTGGGAACTCGTCGAATCTCATCAGACTATTAACGCCCATCTGTATACGCAGCAGCTTCGCAAACTAGCAGAGATGTTAAAAATTAAGCATCCAAAACGACTTGGAGTTCAACTTTTGCATGACAACGCACGACCTCATTGCGCCAAGTTAACACATAAACAGCTGGAGGAGCTAGGATGGCTGACTGTTCCACATCCACCGTATAGCCCGGATCTTGCGCCTTCAGACTTTCATTTATTTCAAGCATTTATATTTCATTTACTAGGAAAAATATTGGAAAAAACTGGAAGTATTAAAATTGAACTTTTTTTTCGAGTCCCAGCCTGCCTCATTTTGAGGGAAGGGTATTTTTGCCCAGTAGATGGCTGACTGTTGTTGATAACGAGGGAGACTATATAATTGATTAAATGTATTTTTTAGTAGTAAAAAATATTAATAATAATTTGTTTTTTAACTGGCAATAATTTATGAGACAACCTAATACTAAGACTCCGCTGTCCGTCCGTCCGTCCGCCTGTCACCAGGCTGTCTCATGAACCGTGATAGACAGTTGAAATTTTCACAGATGATGTATTTCTGTTGCCGCTATAACAAGAAATACAAAAAAACTGAATAAAATAAATATTTAAGGGGGCTCCCATACAACAAACATGACCTTTTTGCCGTTTTTATAGATATATTTTTTTGTACAGAACCCTTCGTGCGCGAATCCGACTCGCACTTGGACGGTTTTTAAAAAAAAAAATTATTATAAGTACTTCTTGGAGTTCGTGTACGAGTTCGCCTTCTTATAGGTATAATGTAATGTTTGTTTACTTACATACATACAGCCTCGGTAAGCCTAAGTTTACTCTGAAACACAGTGGTTCATGCTTTCTGTTGACACAATTTTAATGTTATGCCTTGTGTCTAAAACATTATTTATTATTAATTCGCTAGTCGCCAAGACAAAAATTACGTAATTTCGATACTAATGCTTTCGTGGGGATTATGTCATAATTTAGTATCTAACTAATTACTTTATATTCTTCTGGATATTTGAAGTTTGTCCTATAATACCTTTTTAACATATTGACCTAACCCCTTAGTCTGCCACAAGTTCGAAAAATGTGTCTGCTCAAAAACGTAAATAACGCAATTAATGTTGTTGAACTGAGGGGCCCGTGGCTAAATAATAACAGCCGCAAAGGTCGATCGATCAGGTTAAGCTATGCTTGCCGCGGTTGGTCTGTGGATGGGTGAACATCTTTACATAGCGAGACCCCTCCGTGCCTCGGAAAGCACGTTAAGCCGTTGGTCCCGGCTGTCATTCGTAGATCTTTGACAGTTGTTACGGGTAGCTAGAAGTCCGAAAGTCTGACAACCAGTCTTACTAGGGGTATCGTATTACCCAGTAACAGGGTTGTGGAGGTCAGATAGGCAGTCGCTCCATGTAAAATACTGGTATTCAGCTGCATCCGGTTAGACTGGAAGCCGACCCCAACATGGTTGGGAACAGGCTAGGCAGATGATGTTGATGAATGTTGATGAACTGTCAAAATTAAACCCATTGCTACTGATAGTGTATTATGCCATTGCCCTGCTGTTACCTGCCTGCAGATTACAATTCGTGTAAACGAGTTTGCATGTGTGTGAGCTGGCCGACCATTTTTTCCTAGTTGAAATACCGTAGATATGTTATTACTAATAATAATATGTCTACTGTGAGGTGACCCTGCTTAGAATAGCAATGGAGCGCTTACCAGCCAGGGCGCAGCGGGCGACATAGATTATTAGTAGGTAACGGGCGAGTGTCTTCGCGTACGTGCATTCCGATGGCTGCGACCGACATAGACATCGCTGAGGGCGAAAGTTCATCCCCAGCAGGTTCTCTTGATCGACAGCAGGAACACCCCATGCGCCTTAGTGTGGGCGGCAGACGGGACGCCGCCGATGGAGTAGGACGAGTGTTCTGTGGTCCCAGTTCCGTAGGATAGGCACCTGACTACCGTTACCTACAATTTCCGCTGCAGCTCGGTTATGGCCGGAGTTGGGCGCACACCATGGACATCGGAAAGGCTTCGGATATGGGCAAGCTAAATCAACCATAATCCATACTTAATCGTCAGACATTTTAAATGAATATACAGGTTCAAATTAAATTAGCAAGCGAAACTCCGCATACATGATAGGTATTGACCTCTGACCTATGATAAACAAGTACGCTGGACTTCATAATATCGATGACAAGATGAATTGTTTTTCGCCATTTTGGCGCTGACAGCAACGTGAGCGTAAGTGGAACTAATATTTCTGATAGCTAGTTTTACGTGATGCTCATACTCTCATGATGAAATTATTCTAAATATCTCGTAGTACCTAAACACAAAATACACTAAGAAGTCTTATTCCACGATTTAGACCTA
The DNA here is from genome assembly GCA_949629135.1 of Eremobia ochroleuca. Lineage (NCBI taxonomy): Eukaryota > Metazoa > Arthropoda > Insecta > Lepidoptera > Noctuidae > Eremobia > Eremobia ochroleuca. The sequence continues at coordinate 11,301,523 of OX451396.1, forward strand.
AATCACCAATTCATCACACCGAAACAAAACGACGGCTATTTGCGGCAATGTGTCAATTTTAGTTCCTGAGACGCTTGAGTGGGGCGCTTTGAATTGGCACAAAAAACAACTGTCATTTCGTATAGTATATCTAAAACTATACGAAAATTTGACAGTTGTTGTTTACGCTAGTCTAAGCCAGCGTACGTGTATAATATAGGTCAGTGGTATTGACCCATCACGTCTGCGAAGTTTCGCTAGCTAATTTAATTTGATTCTGTATGTAGGTAAGGGTAGTTAACGACAATCGGCTTTAGACACCTATTACAACTACACGATATTTAGGTGATGTGTTTTTTTACACTATCCGGATTTAGGGAAAGGGCCCCAGAATATTGAGTAGTGTAATCAGGCTTTTAGATGCGGTGTGCGGTGTAGGTAGATGTGCATATCTAGACTAGAATGTGCACATAAATAGAGACCTTATGTCAGAATCGCTTGATAACAGAGACCAGTGTTTTGATGTATCACTTTATAGCAATGCATCGAAGAGTCAATACAAAGAGTAAGTCTTAAGGGTCTCTACAGATTTGCCCGTTTTTTGACGATCGAGAATGTCGCTCTATATATGCTGAGTTTTGACGATCAGTAAGATCTGTCAGCTTTTTAAGACTTGCTCGATATTATCGTTCGACATAACATGAAAGTTAAAATCGACAGAAACGATCCACAGTGGCGATCGACATCGTATTTTTTGTCAATCGCCTCTAGGGACCGTTTTTGTGGTTTGTTGCTTACACATTTATTCGATTTTATTTGATCATTCAATCGTCAAAAATTGAGCAAATTTTTAGGCACATTTAGAGGTCTTCTTATTCTAACTGGTATGTATTCTGTAGCATAATTTCTAGTAACCACCAAGCGGGACCTACCAGAATTCTATAAATAGACTTATGTAGGTACCTACTATCGCGGCGCCAGCGTGGAAGACGGAAAACAAAACTAGATACCAATTACAAATCAAATAATACCTATTTACCTAATGATCATAAATCACTGCTACGTTATACCTTGCGCCAATCGCCACAACGCCAAAACGCATTATTTATCTGATAATATCATCTAACACCAGTCAATTATCTACCAATCAATAATTTCGGATTTAGAATTCGGAATACAACATAATCGGACTCAGTACCTACCTACATAGCCGTTTGATCATACCCCTTATTTGTACCTATATCTGCTTATTAAAGAGGTCACTCTGTCGGAATCACGGGATCCACTAAGTACTTAGTTAGCCACACCCAATCCCACTTTTAAAGATATTTATACAAATAGCTACATAGCAGAAAATTTTATTGAAATCGTCCAGCCGTATTCACGTGACGCTGTGGCAAAATACGCGACATGATATTTTTTTAGATGATCGATTTGAGCCAGTTTTCTTGAAACATTTTAATTATGAGCGCAATAGACAAAATTAAAACTGAAAGGAAGGTAGATCTACTTAGAACAAGCATTCTGAATTGATTTGGCGCAATGTCCATACTATCTTAAGGCAGCTAAATGTAGGTCGTGGTCTCATTTATTAGGTAGGTAGTAGTTCAAGTTTTCTTTCAGCTGTAATGTTGGTACAGTAGGTACCTACGTGAATGAAGTCGCTGAATTAACTATTGTCTATTACACATATTAAAACGACCCTTGCAAACAATCGTAGTAGTTATTTAGATAAGTACCCATTTACGAGCCCATTTTTTATTTATTATTTAGCTCGGTAGGTACTTTAAGTTTGATAAGTCGTAAGTAACTACCGAAACAAATGTCAAATATTTGTAACATTCCGCCATAAAATACCCAAACAATAAAAATAACTAATGTAAATGACTACAAACGATGCTTAGCATAACAACAGTCTCCATCGTCAAGGTTACAGCGTTAAGATATTCGCGCGCTCGAGTTTAAGATCGTTATTGTCCACATTGCCCTGCGCGGTTGTTAAATCTTACTGTACGCGAGACATCGTCCGATTATGTTAACGAGTCACGATTTATGTAATAGTAGTGTCTACTACTACAATATTCAAATCCTAGAAGATAAGTCAAGTACGCGACTACTAATGAGATTTCTCCTTTGCTCAATATTTCGATCCCTTTAGGCGCTTACTCACTAGCATAATGTTATCTGAATACATATTTATATTTAGTGTTTTGTATTTATTGCGAAGGACTTATTGAAACCATAATATTATGGAGCTCAATGTTAATATATTTTTAAGGATAAAACAACACTTCCCATGATTAGTACAAAATAAAATTAAATATATTGTTAGTTTTTTACATAGGTAAAATTTATTTAAAAGTACAGAACATATGAAGGACTACACACTGAATTGAGATAAAATACGTAGTACTGACTTTGAAAATGATGTAAGCCACTTTTAGTATTCACAATATGAACTTATTGCAGCAATTAATGATTATTTGGCAGACCAAAAGAGATTTTCCAACAGTGCACAGGTCATTAAACCTTATTTTTATTATATAAGTGAAATTTGGAATAGAAGCTGTAAGAAAATCTGCAATTAGACCAGCCACTACACCTTATATACCGAAACATTATGGCTAAGAAACTTTAATATGTGATGTTCCAGCATACAAGTTCAGCTGCATGCAGGCAACAAGGGGCCAGCATACACCCAAATATATTATTATAAATTAATTTTAAGTAATATTTCATAGATAGTAATTTTAATATATTTTGTACAATAAAATACAATTAAGTACAACTTGTAGCAAAGATATTAAAGAGAGTAATATTTATCTCAAGTGTTAAAGCTGCAATAACGTGTGTGTACGCACAAGGCATATTTACACAGCACACACGCACGGCAACAACACACCATGTGCTGCACACTATAGTACATAATTAATTTTATTACTTAATAGAATATAAAGACACGCCCAAGCTGAGAACTTCTCCACTTCTTTTACAGATTTCAATGCATGATTAGCCAATGAACATGCCTGTACTCCACTAGCAGATTGCTATTAAATAATACATTGATCGTCGCTTAATATCACAGCTAATTATGCTTTGAAAATTATAGACATGTCTAATTTTCACTAATGTAGATAACAATGTAGAGTATAAGTAGACAATCTGAATTAATTTACATTACAATATCATGTCTTTTCATATGAAAAATTTAAAATTACATTACCAAAAATTAAACAGTGCAGCGCATTATAAATAAATGTGCATACCTTAATATTTAATTGACTAAATAAATTTGTTGCCTGCAGATCTGACATATTATTTTATTTAAATATCGAGAGGTAATATCTTAAGAGAAATTTTAACTTCAACTATTGAAAAAAAGTTAAATCCAAATTTAAAAATATTTTGTATTTATTATGACAATTCCCTTCAAATCCACCTAGTTAATATGAATGTGAAATATCATTCCAAAAGCTGAGTCTCCGTCACACATATTTCACTACCACTATAATTGTGGATCAAAATGTAAGGATCGAAGAGAAGTAGAAGCTAGCACTTCACGAATGTGCGTTGCTGTTTACATGCGCCTTCTTTTCCTGTGCATCTGGCGTACGCTGACCGTCACGCCTAGGAGGCATGCGCTCATTGATTGCATCCAGCCCCTTTGCCTCAGCAAATGAAGTTATCTTATGATTTGGAGAGAAGCCCTGCAGGGCATTCTTGAGAGATGTTTTACCACCAGAAAGAGCACCCAATGGCAAAGCACCAGTGGGAGTGAGCCCCTTCAGCTGTAGCACAGATTCACTTTCCTCGCGAAGCACAGAGAACACATGAGCCATTTTGCCAATAGCACGAATTTTGTTACGGATGACTTCTTTCCTGAGATTTGCTTCCTCCAATGCATCATCTCCTTCAGACATCAATTCATCATCAGAACAAATGTTTAGCACATTGACCAGCATTTCTGTAACTTTCTCGCCGACAAATGGAAGAGACCAGGTAAAGACATCCATGAAGTTGGGCAGCCAGTATGGGTGGGGAGAGCAGTTAAACTGTCTAATGTTCATCACATTGTTCTCATACTTTAGAACAGCAGCCTTGTTATTATAGACATCCAAGTAGTTAGGTGCAGAAAAAATAGTAATGAGACTGGGAAATCCTGTGGTCTGGCTTTTACGATACATCCGATAGCCAGCATCTTGAGCTTCATGAGCACGTATGATGGAAAGTAAATTGTTTCTTTGTAGAAAATCACAACAAGCTGCATAGCTATAGAAGTATGAACAACCTCTGACTGAGTTGTGCGAGAAGTGTTCTGCATTTTTTTCATTTCCAAAGTCTTCCAATGGATCAGACCAAAGCAGGTCACACATAGCTCCAAATGCAGGTGGTTCTTTGAATCTATCTAGTTTACGAATATCATCTAAGCTGTTGATCTCAGGAGAAAGCCCTCCATGCACACATAGGAACTGCTGGTTCATAAGAGCAGCAAGAGGTAAGCAGTCAAACGCGTCCATACATGCATCATACACTTTCTCAGAATATTTGATTTTGCATTCTTGTTTGAAAGTGAAATACTCTGTCAAATGTCGGCATTCATGGTTACCGCGTAATAGGAATAACGTCTTCGGATAACACAACTTCAAAGCCCAGAGGTAGAGAACACATTCTATACTGAAATAACCTCGGTCGACATAATCACCTAAGAATAAATACTTGGTACAAGAAGGAGAGCCTCCCACCTCGAACAATTTCATCAAATCATAAAACTGACCATGGACGTCTCCGCACACAGTCACCGGTGAATCGATCTCGATCATAGTTTTTTCTGATCGTAATAAGGTGGCACCATCTTGGATGATTCGTAAAGCTGCATTTTCCTCGATCCGACCTTCTAAGATAAAATGTTGCTTCAACACCTCAGGTAGAGGCTTTCCACTTTTTTCTTCGAATACTTCCGATACAGTGAGCTTGCGACTGGGAGGGAAAGCAACACTTTGAATCATACGCTGCGTAGTCGACACTTTATCATTGCTCCCGGACATATTTGTCACATAAAAAACACTAGGTCTAATCCATACACGCCACTATTTTCAAAATGGCAGAATAGATATAATACTAAAACAGAATCCCGATTTCACGACAGAGAAACTACTGCGCACTGGAAAACAATGCGCAAACATCTGGCGAGTGGTCAATAAAATAAACAGGGATATCGAGCGCGTTTTATTACTTTTGAAAATATCATTAAATAGTAACACTGGCAATTTAAGGAACAGTTGCCAGTATGGTCTTTAAATAAACCATTACAGGCAGACGTGTGTTTATGTAACACACAAATTCATAAAATACTAAAGGAACCAAGTTAAAATTATCATAATTTTTTATAAAATTATTATGTAAACCTTGTTTTTTTTTTTAATAAAACGACTTAAATATTGAAAAAAAAAAAACTATTTCGCTCGTAAGGTTTGTTTTTGTTTTTTTTGTAATATCTTAATCTAACATTACCTACTTGTTGATTTTTTTTCCAATAGTTTGTCTATCCTCAGTGATAAATGCTCCAAAACAAGTCTAAATATTTTTAAAGGTGCAGCCAGACAGTGGTCGGTCAACGTCGACCGTCTTCAACATACATAGCTGACCCGGTGGCGGAAAGAGGAACTAACTAAATCACTACCTAAGTAAAGTCTGTCAACTCACAGTCTGTAACAAGGTCTGTCAGTTGTCGTTCACCGACAGCGCTGCCCGCCTTCACGATTACCGGGCCAGATGTCAGTTGGTACAGTCAGTACTGTACCAATTACAAGACTACATTATATCGCACATAACACATGTCATCGATAGACTGCGGTCTGGGTGCACCCTAATACCGCGGTGGCAACACGCAGTTACACACAGGATACAGACCATTATTATTTGGCTATGTATATCTATCATGTGTGTACAGTGTTTAGCTGGAAATTCTGTACATATTCTGTCTATAGAGACTGATTCCTCATCAATCTGACTGATTATTATTTGGGTGGCATGGCTAGTATTATAATACTACATTATAATATGTAGTGAGTGGTGGTGGGTGTAAGAGCAAAAGCAGCATAAAATTTTTTTTTAGTTTGAAAGGATATGGAGGAAAAATTATAATCTACGTGGGGTGTTTCAAATATAGCCTTCTTTTTATTTTGAAATGATGTAAATAATTAATTTGCTTGTTCTTATTATTTGCAGAATACGTAAAATCTAATGAAGCACAAACCAAAGTTATTAACTTAATGTCTTGGCACCAGTTCTCAAAACTATGAAACTATTCAGAATAGAAAAAGATGAAAAAAAAAAACCTAAAAATAACCACTTACCTACATGACAGCCGTACGATTCTGTAACCATCTCACCGTGAAAGCTTGGGTGAAGTGAGCGTGGAGTAAGCTGTCATTCGCTAGGGATTAACACTATTAAGTGCTCACTTCACTTATGATTTCACAGTGAGCTTTTTACAGAATCGACCGGCTGGATACTTGTAGTTCCTACTATTTTCTAATGAGTCATATTTACCACCCTTCGACAAAATGTTTGGGTCAGAAGATTGCTTCAGGCTAGCAAACATTTTGGCCATTGGGCCTGGTTTTCGGATGTAACAAAAAGTTGTGTTTATAGCACACAAACCCCTCTTATCGCATTACGGTTGTGCGTGCATTGCAAGATTTTGGATTATAGTAATAATTTCTTTTCATACTATTACTATCCATTTCAATTATTTTGAAGCATATTGCTCCATATGTTAGAAAAATGTGTTTGCTTAACAACGTAAATAACGCAATAAATGTTGTTCAAATTTCAAAATGAAACCCATTGCTACTGATAGTGTATTACGCAATCACCCTGCAGTATTGACTGAACAACCTAATCGAAATCAGCGTAAAGTACCTGCGACAGTCTACATTTTAATATTTTAAATCAGCTTCTATGCGATGCACGGTATATAGTTTTTTATTTTATATCTATGGTTTAACCTCCTCTGACCTTAGAATGGGTAACTCGAACTCTCATTCCAGCCCTCTCGGCAACGCCCTTGGACCATCCAAGAGTGTTGCTATTCAAGAAATTCACTTGGTCAGAAAAAATGCTTCACATCATTTGCTATTATGAGGGTATTAGTTTCAAATAACTCTATGTAGTAGGTTGTATTAAAAATAAACGAAGTTTATTTATATTTAAAAATAACCTTTTTAATAACTATGATTATTTTATGGAGCTTGTTATCCACTATGGATTTCATATTACTTGCTTCCTGTCTGCCCGACCGCCTCAAGCCCTTCAGAATTTCAGATGAACCCTGTAGACCAATGCTGTACATGTAAACGGTACGCTTGTAAAGAGTGTAAGGAATAGGTTCACCACAATAGGTAGGGTAACGGGTCTGGGTTCAAATCACGATTTTTGCTTCGTCAATCGTAGGTACTATTTTTTCCTACTTTTTCACATAGCTAATATTAGAAGTAATCAAAACCAGCATACGAACCTACAATAACTTGCTTGGTTGTAATAGAACTTGTATCATTGTATGATTCAATTTTAAATACCTAATAATACGCTTGCTAGGTAATAGATAACACTAATAACATTTACCTGTGTTAGTACCTTAAAACAAATAGATGACACTTGATGCTGAATCTCTAATAATGTGGGTCAGTCGTAAGTAATGAGAACTATAGTTAGTTGGTTATCGGCCTGATGCCCAAACAACAGCTAGATACGTACCTACCTACTAACATTATTTTTATCGCTGTAGCGACTATTTTTACATTTTATTTCAGGGGTATGTAGGTATTGCATGTACCGAACAATTGTTTGGTATTATTAACTGTCAAATGTCTATTCTTGTCACTATACTGGGATGATACGGGTTACGATGTTATTAGGCTAAAATTAGAAGGGTATGCTGGACAACACCGTAAATTATTGACTACCACTATAACGTTGTGTAGTTATTTCTGGACATTGGTCCCTAGACGTGTAGTGTGTCAGCTTTGATTAGGCCTGACTTCATTGATCTATAATGTCGGAGTTACCTGAATGTTAATACTTTGTTTGTGGTGTGTTAATTTTTGACAGTGGAGCAGACTGCAAATAGGCATGTGAACAGAAGACCAGTGCTGCTAATTTATGAAATGAGTAGGTGACAGATGGACCGTTTTTGTACTTTTGAAAAGGCTCTAGCGGGGATACCGAGCAGGATATTGGAATGAAACCAAAAATTCGCGGTTCTTTGGCTCTTGGAAATTAAGCTTCGATGCTTTACGAAAGAATAACGGGAGGTATAAATCCCTTTTATAAAAACCATGATTTCTACGTAGCTTAAGACCGCTTTATGAATTACACAATACTTCAGAGCTGAAGTGAATGAACAGGACCATCAATTTAAAACATACAGAGCCGTCAGGTCACGGAGCATGAAGAGCTGAGACAACGTCACGGAAGTTCACGCGTCTGATCGAGACGATCTGAGATTGAGAACGCCCTTGCTCTCAGATGCTCGGATGATGATCAGAACAGTGAAGTTTAAAAGTAGTGAAGGATGAAATTGGATTTAATACCTACTGCATCGGTATAAGGTAGTTGAATTTCAAAAAGAACCGTAGTCCACAAAATTTTTAAAAAATCGTGGACTGTTCATTAAATTTAAAGATTCTACAAATCGACCTCGAGTCAACTCAATCCTAGGACAATTCGGCTCAGGCAACTCGACTTCCACATTGAAATCATTTCTATTTTAATTATAATCGTCGGCTCGAGTACGGCCAACGTGTGAAGGTAAGGAACCTAACACGAAGAGAATCGAATCTAACCTTTCCGTGTCGGGATGCCCTAAGGCCCCAAATCACTTTGCTGGCTCTTGGACTGATTAGTTCAAGAGCTGTTGGAATTGAATTCTTGAGTTGGTCGAGTTGTCTCGGGGTCGAACTGTCGCGATACCAATTGACTATTTTCTTTTGGACGAAATCGCTCCATTTTACCTAAACGGGTATGTAAAAAAAAAATAGATAGGTAACCTAAACCAGCGACAATAATCTAACTTATGGTGAAATTCTTATAGAGGTCGCCATTAAGGCGCGTTTTCACTAGGGGACATTTGTTCCACGACTCTGTCGCTCGACACGAAATTCACGTGTTCCGCGCGATGTCGCCCGACGTCGCTTGGGACATTTACGGGTCGCGCAACTTGTCGCTAGTCGATGCTCTGCGAGCGTCGACACGCGCGACTTTCGTGTCCCCCGACAGTCGCCGGACAGGCTTTGAGTAGTGAGAACGTGTGTCGCTAAAATGGCAGTAGTGTGGTCCAACGAGAATATAATCCTGATCGAGTTATATCAAAATTCCCAATTGTGGTGGGAGAGAAAAAAAATGGCGAGCTCAAAATCTACTGGAAGTGCAAGTGGGGATGTTCACAAAAGTAGATAATAGTAGGTCGATAGATTTCCGAAACTTTGTATCTTGCTTGACTATGGCTGGCCCAACCATATTTAAAAGTACCTATCTCGAAATCGGTTCTTTCCCTTTGTAGCAAATATTCTCGAACCCACCACTTTTTTTTACGTTTTGCTACTGTCTTCCGAATAATTATGTAAGCAGCACTGAACAACACTACCTCCTCGGGCGACATACTGATCACGACTGGCTAATGTGAACAAGTCATATGTCGCGGGACATTGTCCCACAACTTTTGCAGAGACAACTACGTGAATGTCGAGCGATAAGTATCTGCGACATGTCCCCTAGTGAAAACGCGCCTTTATACTTTTCTGTGTATTTTTAAATACCTATTGTCATAAGAACCACGAAATATCGAACCCAGGTTTTGAGATACGGGATATTTTCGATTACAAACGCAAAAATATTCTTTTTTTCAGCTTCTTTGACAAAATAGATACTATGATGAAACTTGTTTTTGCTGTCGATATAATCTAATATTGTGCATGTGTAACTATTCACCCAGACTACAGAACCCTTCACTGTGCGTGGTAATGGTAAGACAAATATGAATTTATTTTTATGGTGGGTACACAAAAGGGTTAACTGAGTGTAACATCTAAAGATATCTCAGTTAAGTATAATAAATTCATAAAGTTCTATCGTAAAAAACATATTTGCAATTGTCAAACCATTTACTTACTTATAACAAAAATAACTTAAACATGAGGAAACATACAATAAAAACTGTATTTCTAGAAATATTTGCATACAATAGTTTTTAATTTAATTAAACTAAGACTCTTCCAGGTTTTTATTTTTTACACAAACGTATATCGTCAGTTCACAGTAATAGTAGAATCAACAGTTTTGTACTTTGGTTTGCTATGAGTAAAAGGTAGATACCGGTACTTGATCATATGCTGTGGAGAAAAAAAAAACATGTTAATGAATGCATTTCTTAACATAATAACATGTTATACGTCATATTTCAGCTGCTTTTTAGGAGTAACTTGCTGAGCTGCCGCCTTACACAGAGGAATAAAATGACTCCCTGATTCTCCATATTATTTGTCTCTGAAATTTCTTAGGAACCTGGGGTCCCGAACCTTTGGAAGGCGTACGAGGGGCCGAAGCCGACTCGTAGAGTGCCATCAAAACCGTCTAACGGGAGTTTAGACTTAATGGAATGAGGCATCAACCGACGAAGTTTATCTATATACAACGTGTAACGTTAAATGCGCAAAACCTCAGACACTCCAACTGATTTTTAATTTTATAGAAAAGTTAAATGCGCAAAACCTGAAAATAGTTTGATCAGAATAACGAGCAGAATTAATTGAACCACTTTTTAATATAGGTCACATTTTTCAAAAAATCTGCATTAAAAACGTTGCCGTGTCTATTTATTAATAAGTCAAGCAAGCCAATGTCAGCGCGGCGCAGCGGCCCGGTGACGACTCCTCCCTCGATAAAGCGTCGTCGCAGACGTAAGAAACGATCAGAATGGCCAGTAAAATTAAAACAGCACATAAACGCTTTACAATTTTTTTAATGACTTAGTTTGTCTATGAAATAGGTCAATTGAATTAAAAATCAGTTGGGGTGTCTGAGGTTTTGCGCATTTAACGTTACACGTTGTATATGAAAGTGCACCTCCAGTTCGTGTAGTATTGTAGGATACAAAACAAAGATACTGGACGATGGGTTTGGGTGGCTAAAATGGACTGGTAACCTAGAACTATGATCACTGCCTGACTAATTTATTATACAGAGTGTCCCTGGAAGTATGAATTTTTTTTATGGTTCCAAAATTAAGATATTTTTTTTTCAATTACTTCACATAGTGCTCAAAAAAAAAAAAACTATCAGGGTTATCAATTCAATTTTGTTTTAAGTAGGTATGTTGTAGAAAAGTGGACCTTTTCTGTGGTAATACTTTTACGCAGCTAGAAAACATGTGTTCAATAAGAAAAAAAACATTTAAGTACTGCAAAGGCTATGTTCTGGCAAAAATTTTATTCAATTTTCGAGCAAAAATTTTATTCAATTGCACCGAATTTCTCAGGGTTAAAACGTTTGAAAATGACCTTGCCCACGCCCCTATTCGATTTGATCCATACTTCCAGGGACAGCCTGTATAAACATAACATGGCAGGAGGTAACTAGCACATTCGCAAAATGTACCTCCTGAAAAATGTCGCTAGCAGTGACGTAGTAATATCTTGATGTGCTTGAAGGCGTGGAGAGGTATTTTACTGCAATAAGGTTAATCTCGGAAGTACGGTCAAGATCCCTACCCGCATTTTACTAAATCATGCGGATAGGTACTTCCTTGCTTCGAGGAGATTTGCTCTTGCGAATCTCCTCTCAAGCGGGTCAATAAAAGCAAGCCAGAGATGAGGAACAAGACTTCTCGCTGGACATCGGATCCGTGGGATCGTTCCTGCCCAACTGCTCTGCAAGTTTTTTTTTTTTCGTAAGGTTCCTGCTCGTGACCTATATCTTGCCTGAAGGAAAGTGATAGATGAGGTCTAAGATGGAACGAGCATGCCCAGAAGATGGCCTGCTGAAGTACGTCTGGTAGTCCAGTAAAGGTGGGATCTGGTTGTGAGGCTCCTGGCTTACTCTCTAAAATACTATCTGTAGAAGATCTAATAACTCATGAGTATTTTAGGATAACTAAAGAATAATATTAAATTGAATTATAGAGCACGGAGACGCCTCGACGGCCGCAGCTAGAGACGGCATTGTCAGCATTTTCCATACAAATTGAGCGTGTCACCGTTAAGACGGATCTCACACTACTACGCGCCAATTGAAAAGGTGCAGGAAACGAAGCCCCGCGCGGACACGCTTTTTTATTGAATTTGTACATACACTACCGACAAAAAGTTTGGAAGCACTTCTTTTACTCCTAATTATTTTAGAAATAATATGCCATATAGTATTATTTAATTAAGAATTATTATGTACCTAATTAATAAACAGATAAACTATAAAATAAAATCATTTTTTTATTTATTAGGCACAAAATAAATTTATAATCGATTTTCATCTATATGACCACCCTTTGCCTTTATAACAGCTTGGCAGATTCTAGGCATTCTCTTTAGTAATTTATTCAAGTACTTATTCAGCGCTTATTTCTTTCCAAGCTTCCTGTAGATATTGCCACAGTTCTCTAGTGCTCTGCGGTAAACGTTCTTTGGCTTTTCGATCCAATTCATCCCATAATTTTTCAATAGGCGATAAGTCTGGCGATTGCGGCGGCCACACCATCAATTCAAGAAGACTTCTAGATTCTTGTTCTTCTAAAAAGGTTTTGCATACTCTTGCTGAGTGTTTGGGATCATTATCTTGTTGAAACACGAATGGTTCACCAACAATACGTAATCATGAGGGCAAAGCATGATTCTTTAATATTTGCAAATATTGCTCCTTTCTCATGATTCCATCAATTTTAACAAGATCTCCGACAACAGTTTCAGCAAAACAGCCCCAAACTAAAACATTACCACCGCCGTGTTTTATCGATGATACTAAACAGCTTCCAGATACTCTTTCATGGGATCTGCGGCGGACAAATACTCGTCTATTAGACCCAAAAATTTGTAATTTTGATTCATCTGTCCATAGTACAGTTTTCCATTGTTCCATTGTCCAATGTTCATGCTGTTTTGCCCATTGCAGACGTTTTTTCTTATGTAATGCCCGTAGTAAAGGTTTTTTCACTGCCACACAACCATGCAGACCAGTAGATGAAAGGCGATTCTTCAATGTAGAAATTGACACTTTTTTGTTTCGATTTTTATCCAACTCCCGAGTAATAGGTATCCGGTGCTGTAAGTCGACGATTACACTTTGATGTTATTACTATAAGTCTGTCTTCTGCTGCAGAAGTAACTTTTGGTCGTCCACTCCGTTTTCTATCCGACAAACTGCCAGTTTTCCGATGTCTCACAAGTGTATAATGAACACCCTTAGGCGATATATTGTTTTTTTGCAATATTTCTTTCAGAATAACGTTCATTATTTAAAACACTAATAGCCGATCGTGTTTTAATTGGTAACTGTTTTCCTTTTCTCATTTTAGATACAAAATATTGAAGATATTGGAATTTTCAAAAAGACGAAGTTAAAGTAGCAAAACTCCTATTCAACTGCACAGAAATAATTAACCACTATTTTTTACACAGTTCTCAATAAATACTGACTGTCAATTATAAACCATGACGTTAAAAAATCTGTAAGAGGGTACTCAGCAAAGTGACAGTCAAAATTGTGTTTTTTTGATTTTTACAAAAATGTTTTAGAAAAGGACACTACGATTATTTATAATACAGTAAAATTTTTTTTATAATAATATATTATTGTATTATAACATCGGTAAAATTAGTTTTTATCAATTTAGTATTTTTTTTTTTTACAAAAATTACTGGTGCTTCCAAACTTTTTGTCGGTAGTGTATGTAAAAATCACATGTGGGGGCGCATGTCCCGCTCATCGGAGCGGGGCGCGTGATAGTGAGATCCGCCTTACTCGAACTACGACACAAATGACGTATAGAAACTGAGAGCTTTGAATGGGAGTCCATGACAGAAATTGTGCGCTTATCGCACTTTTAGCGTCACCAATTTTATTAGTACTGCTGTCTCTCTTTATTAGTACTAATGTGGTTGTGAAATTAAATCAACCATCAAATTTTTTTATGGTTAAAAAGTAAAATAGGATTTATACAAATTCTTACCTTGATTTGTCTCTTCATAGTAATACAGAACAGGGTTATAAAATACATAACTAATATTGGCCAAAATACTGGAATATTGAAAGCATCTATGAATGTACAGCAGAAACCTATCAATGTGCTTTTAGTAACAGAAAGCCAAAATTTAAATTCTGGCAATCTCCGGATAAATGGCCGGAATTCTTCAGTAGCTCTGGTTGGCAAGGCAGGACCATTATCATCATCACCTAAAACATTGCCAAATTATTAATTACATCCTGCAGTTTGATTACTTTATTTCAGTAAGATTACAACAGGTAAAAATATTATTTTTTTATAGAAAATAATTTTTCATGTTGTGACTACTTTCAAATAAAAAACTAATATTATTATTTTTAATAAACCTTCCAACCAAGCTTAGCAAATGCTTGCGCAAGGCCAAGTCACTATAACAACAGTGAGATGTTTGAGGTTCAAATCACAACCTCACCTTTTGAAGGCCAATATTAATCAGTGGACTAGTGCCATTTACAAAACTGTATGTACACTCAAACTTTTGACAGTTGAAAAACATAAAATATGTATAACAACAAATGAAAAATCTTACCATCAAAGTCCATAGCAGGATCAATCTTCGGTGTCAGGAATGCAATAAACAAGTTTAAATGATAAATACCCAATGCATAAGTGACTATATACCATCCCTGGAAAATATAGAAAATATGTATAAATATTATATTATGTGTATAATAATATATTCAAATGAAATCTTCTGGATAAATACTTTCGCCGAGATGATGTTGAGTTGGAATCCAATTAGAATCAACGTTTTGCATGTCATGTGGGCCCATTTTGAATACATTATAATAAGGACATGAGGAAAACTAAAATATTGTTTTACGTTTTAAAATATTTAATCTAATTGTTATTATTAAAACCTAAACTAATATTTTGTCAGCAGCATATGAATAGTGATAACAGTAGTCTTTAATAATAATAATATTGAGATATTGATTGGATTAATCAACACTTTCCTAAAGTAATAAATGTATGTTCCCAATGGCTTCATTGCCAGTCTCAGTAAGGCAATGAGTGAGACCATACATTCCTTTAATATGGGCCTCATTTTGTTATCAATCAATTACATACTGAATTGAGTAATAGAACAGAAGAAGCTGTTGAGTGTAATGAAAATGTCACTGTGTATGTTTTTATTTTAGGCCTCGGATACACTAGGGGACAAATGGAGTGACATGTTGCGGAACATGGCACTGGACCACTACGTGAATGTTGAAAATAAATAACATAAGGATTTCCTTCTAACAATGACATCAAATTTATCAGCATGTTGGTTGGTTTGGGTTGAAACAGTACAACACAGATAAGATAAGCATAACTCACTTGCTTTGTGAATATTCGGAGCATAAACAAAAGTAGGAGTACAAAACTTCCAACCCATCGAGACCTGGTGTGGGGTGTCCATCTATCTAGTGTTCCTTGGTAAACCTGTAATGAGAAGGATATTATTGTTTTTCAATAATACATATATATTAGGTAAATAGAGGTACTGTTACCTATGTATTAAATAATAGGTGTATGTATTCAAATATTTATTGGCTCTTGTGTTATCTTAGTAAACATGGCATAGTGTTTAAAAGCGGTCTAGCTCTTTAGCTAGGTACTAAGAATCAATTTCACTGAAATCAGGGTCTCAAGAGTGATCTAGATATTATAAGTAAAAAGACAATGCTATGAATATTGAGAATATTACAATTACTTATTGAAATTCTTGGACATTTTTGTAATTGGCGGTTTTTATACATGACAACTCACGAAAAGATTAGTGTACATAATGTAAGAGTGTACTGTCATCATCTACTCACATAGTATGCAATAAGGTAATAACCCCAAAAATTAAAATTACCTGAGAAATCCGCGTCCACGCTTGTGAAATAATACCTCTTCTTGAAGGTTCAGTAACTAAATCATTTCCGTCCATCATTTTATATTCGTGAGTTTCCTGTTTCGTAAACTGTTTCTAATATTTGATGTACATTACTGACACGTTAAATTAAAGGCGAGTAGGGTGATAACATATACACGTAATGATAACTTACAAGTTGTATTTACAACTCAAACTTGTATTTTAGCAATAAGTTTCCTTTTTTTCTATCAAAAGTTAGAATAGAAAAGGCTAGTTGGAACCTAGTTTTTTCTCTGTGGTCAATAAGGATGGAACATGTATGAAAAGAATCGATGTTTGTTATAAAATCGAGTCTACTATTTTTTATTTAAACGAGTTAAAAAATTTAAGCTGTTCACCAATATAGTTGCTGGTTGCCATGATAACATTGCATTTGTACCTATAATTTATTTAAAACTAGCGACCCGCCCCGGCTTCGCACGGGTGCCATGCTGATCACTACATAGTATAAAACAAAGTCGCTTCCCGCTGTCTGTCTGTCTCTATGTATGCTTAGATCTTGAAAACTACGCTACGGATTTTGATGCGGTTTTTTTATAGATAAGAGTGATTCAAGAGGAAGGTTTATATGCATAATACATGCATAATATAATAGAGAAACACTGATAATTTTAGAGCCATTATTTCTCGGCCGACTCCCCGGCCGGTAGCGCCCGCATTTTATATCTGTCATATCTTCGAAAATATTCATTTAAATTACATGATCTATATGAAATGCACAATGTTTTTAAGGTACTTAATTGGATAAGGATTAATGCTGTATTGCCTAAAATTGCTTCTTAGATAAGCCATTATTTCTCATAAAAAGTTAAGGATAAAAAATGGTTATTGTGGGTTATCCCTAAGATATAGACATATACCATCGCGGACTTTTTTGTAGAGCTTTTTAAATTGTACAATACTGTAGTACATTATTTTGATCTATCTCGAATGGTTCAGCCAGCGTTTACAATGTA
Source organism: Eremobia ochroleuca (assembly GCA_949629135.1). Classification (NCBI taxonomy): domain Eukaryota; kingdom Metazoa; phylum Arthropoda; class Insecta; order Lepidoptera; family Noctuidae; genus Eremobia; species Eremobia ochroleuca. Next base: position 11,318,636 of record OX451396.1, read on the forward strand.
AGCGCAAAAAAATGTGTTTATTTACGACATCACATTAGAAACCTCTAAAATTATCAGTGTTGCTCTACTATATTATGCATGTATTATACATATAAACCACCCTTTTGAATCACTTTATTTATTAAAAAAAAAACCGCATGAAAATCCGTTGCGGAGTTTTAAAGATCTAAGCATAAAGAACATAGGTCGAAATATGAAAAAAAAATTTAGCCCTCCCATAGTAAATCAATCAGCTGGTAGTCAGTTTTGTAAGGGAGGGCCAAATTTTTTTTTCATATTTCGACCTATGTTCTTTGGGGAAAGTTGTTGAGTTTCATGAGCACATTCACCTCCTTCAGGGTTGATCCCCCTTCCGTTAAACGCTGTATAGGGACAGACAGACAGGGAAACGACTTTGTTTTATACTATGTAGTGATGTATTTTGAGTACTGTCGCTACGCGCCACCCGGCTGCTTTGCCACGACTTGCTTGCTAAAACAGGTTTTGACAGCCGATTTGTCGCAAGCGATGTTGAAATATCTGTGTGAACGTGACAAAGCCGCTGCGAGTATAATATCTAGCGAAGGTTGTTTTTGTCACTCCTTTAGTTTATTTAAATTTACAGGTTTCCCAAAAAAAAAATTGTGATAGAAGCGATTAATACTAGCGACCCGCTTTTTTAGTAATGCATCTTGGTACCAACACTAGTAATTATACGCCTTGACGTCGACAGATTCGATTTGAGTCGGGAAGATGTATGATGTTTAGTGTTGCCATGAGTATCATATATTATCTTGTATTAAGGGAGACTTTAGACGATCAATCTGGTATAAAATATTTGCGGCCTCTTAGACGTCTTCGGTTCAGCTTTTAACTGAGATACGATTCACGTTGAACACATTGTACGGTCGACTGCACGTCAGTGGTAACACTTTGACCTTTCTCGGGCCTAGCTAAATGTTCGGCGTTTATTTATTTTTATTTTTCCCTGTATGGAGTTTCAAAACAAAACAGGCCAGCTTATAATGGTTTTGTTCCACGGAGGAAAGAAAGAAGTTTGTTCCTACTGACATGCGGTGGCTTACTGTGCGTGAACATATCAAAAGCACAAGCTAGTTCCTGCTATTATTATATTAAAAAACCAGTCAACAGCGAGTCGGACTCGCGCACCGAGGGTTCCGTACCATCAAGCACTAGGAAGTGATGAAGGGCGGGCGTTTTGGGGGACTGTCTTTTGTAATTTTGACGTTCGAAAAGTGCTGATTCTCAGCCTAGTTTGAATAAATGACTTTTGATTGATTTGATTTTGATTTTGATCATATGCACAAAAGTAATGAGACCCTCTACAAAACTCTATACATTTCCTTTTTCAAGTTAATTGTTTTCGATAATATTCTAGAATGTTGTAGAGCATTCTAGGTACTTGTGATTTGGGGCTATATAAAGCCGGCCTCAGGATCGGTTTAGTCAGTCTGAAAAAAAAATGAACGAGCGACAAGTTCGAACACTATACTTATACGAGTACTTGTTAGGCCACAGTGCGCGGGCTGTGGCTTACAATATCAACACTGCATTGGACGCTGGAAGCACAAGCCATGTGATGGTGTCCCGATGGTTTGACCGTTTTAAATCAGGTGACAGGAGCCTAGAAAGTCAGCCACGCTCAGCAGGACGACCACCCGCAGTGAATGGTGACAATTTACGTCGCGAACTGCAGTCGAAACCGGATTCTACCACTCGTGAATTAGCGGAAACACTTAACTGCAGTCACCACGCCGTGGAATACCATCTGCATGAGCTTGGGTATCGAAAAGTTTTGGAACGGTGGGTACCGCACATCCTTACAGACGCCAGTCGTGCAGTCCGTGTCGCTATCTGTCAAACACTTTTGCTGCGACGCCGACGTAAAGAGTTTTTGTCTGATCTGGTTACTGGAGATAAATCATGGATTAATCACGAGAACGACACGTCGTACTTTTTGGCTGCCTCGAGAAGAAACGCCACCAACTCAACCGAAGTTAAGTCAAAAGAACCGCTTAAAAGTTCTGCTTTGCTGTTTCTGGGACGCGCAAGCCCCATCTTTGAGGGAGTGGCTGGAGAGGCGCCACGGCATCCTCACCTTCCGCTTGACTCAGGTCCTCACCGGATATGACTGCTTCGGAAGGTTCCTGTTCCAGATAAGGCGGAAGGAAATGCCTGGGTGTCACCATTATATGGATCGCCCGGAGGGCACGGTAGACTATAGGGTGAAGGTCTGCCCAGCTTGGGCGGAGCACCACCGCGTCTTCACGGCGGCGATCATCCGCCAATGGTTTTGCACACAGCCGCAGAGTCTACCGAAGAGAACGCCATCAGCGTCCCAGAGGTGGCACAGGCAGAGATGGGGGCAGCCGTGATGCGGCTCCGGGCCAAGAACGTAGCCCCGGGGCCCGACGGGACCCACGCCTGCGTGTTAGCCCTCTCTCTAAAGAAGCTGGAGCCCCAACTGAGAGGACTCTACACAGCGTACCTTGAGTGGGGCCAGTTTCCCACTTTGTGTAAATCTAGTCGTCTGGTCCTGCTCAGGAAGGCGGGGCGCCCTGCGGACTCGCCGTCCGCGTACCGGCCCATAGTGCTGTTGGTGTTGCAGTTGGTGACGAGGTGGGTAAGCTGTTTGAGCGGATAATCGCAGCCCGCCTCGTCGGTCAATTGTGCAGAGAGGGGCCGGACCTGGACGAGAGCCAGTTTGGTTTTCGGCATGGGCACTCCACCATCCACGCTGTGTTGAGGGTGAGAGTCAACGCCTTGAACACCCTGCCCTGGAGTTATACAACGTGTAACGTTAAATGCGCAAAACCTCAGACACCCCAGCTGATTTTTAGTTCAATTGACCTATTTCAGAGAGAAAATAAGTCATTAAAAAAATTGTAAAGGTTTTATGTGCTGTTTTAGTTTTACTGGCCATTCTGATCGTTTGTTGCGTCTGCGACGACGCTTTATTAAGGGAGGAGTCGTCACCGGGCCGCTGCGCCGCGCTGACATTGGCTTGCTTGACCTATTAATAAATAGACACGGCAACGTTTTTAATTAATATTTTTTGAAAAATGTGACCTATATTAAAAAGTGGTTTAATTAATTCTGCTCGTTATTCTGATCAAACTATTTTCAGGTTTTGCGCATTTAACGTTACACGTTGTATTCGGGAGGCACTGTGGTATCTTCGGGTGCCTCCCAACCTCCGCCACATCGTTGGGGCTTATCTATAGGAGAGGTGTGTCGCCTACATGGGACGTGATGGCGGAAATCAGCGCCACATGTCGTGCGGTGTTCCACAGGGTTCGGTCCTAGGTCCGCTTCTGTGGAACATCGGGTAAACGGGGTGCTGAGAGGCGAGCTCAGACGGGGGTAGGTTCACAGTGCCAAGCCGGCACCAGTCGGGGGTTGCGGAACGATTAAAATTTTAAAACAGAATAAGAGAAAGAATACCGCCTTGAGCAACGGTAGTTTCCAAATCAAATCACACCAGTGTGATGAAGAATCCCCAACATGACTGGTGACGTTTATTAAGAGGAGAACTATTCCAGTGCCTCGGGAGAGATCATAACATGGGCCAGAATGGCTAACAGGATGTTGTGACTGTCGGTATTAAAGGCATTCGAGAAATCGACCGACACTTGTGCAGTAACTTTGGTGTCTTCCAGTCCTGCCCTTATATCACCAGTAACTTTAAAGAGGGCAGAACTGAGAGAAGTACTTTGCACGGGCCTGAACCCAGATTGAAGAGTAGCCCTCTTCCCTATGAGTGAGTTACGATGAAGAAAATTGGAGAATTGTTGTCAGTCGACAGTCTGTTTTAGACTTACGAGCCTTCAGAGCTCGAGCTTCGAAGACTCAGTAGCTTCGACTCGGAGCTCGAGTTTCCGCCTCAGAGCTCATTTCTCACAACACTAATTTCAGCCCATTCGTCGTTCGTAAATAACACACTCATACATAAAATCTCGTCACGTCCTGTCTAGGCATTGAGATCTTTTCCTATGTCTATGTAAGTAAATAGGTAAGTAGTTGCTTAAACCATTTGTACGCACCCCATCAAAATTCAATTATAGTACTGCCAATTTAAGAAGGTTGGCACAATGTACTGTGCGGCCGCTTTTATACAGTCATTCGAATTTTTTCGGTTAATCGTGTGATTTCTCTTCCTAGTTTAGTTGAATCCTATTTACCGTCACTTAATAATAACTCGTGTATTGCAGCGTTATATTATATCGTAGCCAGATTTGAATTATAATGGAATAACTCTCTAGCTAAGGAGTTGGAATAGAAACATCTAATTTCACATGGTGCTTTGAGTTCACAAAGGGTACAAACCACCATAATTGGTAAGTTTCTAGGGTTTCTCATTGAAGCGCAAGTATCAATTTTAGGGTTTGTGAAAAAAATAGATAGGTACCTATCTAATTTTCCAACAATGTCGATTATAGAAAAAATAACCACCGTTGTAAAAAAAAAATCGTAGTTTAAGTCATGCCGTTTAAGAGATACAGCAATTTGCTAAACGATACCCCAGCGGCATCTTCAATAACTCACTTCAAGACGCACAAAGAACAATGCCCATCTGTCATACATCGTTAGGCCCAGAAATGGACAGCTAAATATTAAGTACACTAATATTATTTGTATTAGTAAGATAAATGTCTAGTAAAATAAAAAAAAAAATCTAAAGAAAAGTCCGCCACGTTACTAGTATCACCGAAGATATCAGTAAAAGTAGAGTAATCTTACAATAAATAAAAATAACAATTCATTAGATATTCTAATAAATAATAACGATTATTGAAGTACTTTTAACAATTGTTAAAAAATATATTGTTTTAAGTAAATATAATTGATTACATGACTTATTAAATTTTATTATACTGTCCACGCGTGGGCCGAAAATGGGCATTGTTCTTTAATTTTTTGGGCTCAATTATGCACAAATGATATTTATCTAAGTAGCTAGTTTGTATTTAACTACGACCACCGGTTAAAAAACGATGCCGCTGGGGTAATGTTACTCCAGTGGAATCTGTTTTTCGTGAATATCTTTGGATCGGCTGGAGGCACTTCGGGCACAATTACACGAGATGAGGTACTAACTATCTGTCAAGCCGAAATCCTGAAAAGCGACAACATTCCGCTGGCGAACGCACACACTATTTTCGACATTATTTTGCTGGGGTAACGCACGCGGTTTATTTACACTTTTGTGAGATAATTTTGGAACAAACTACCTACATCTATACATTGCTGCGTCAGCTGAATGAAAATGACCAACTGTGTGACAGGTCAATCCAACTAACACACTACTCTGTGAACACCCTAGGCATGGATGGACCCCTCCATAGTGTTCTAGTGCAGTTGTGGGATACTGACCAAGAATTAAACTATAATAAGACCTTACAGACTAAGTATGGTTGCAGGCAGTTTCAGGTGCATGATTATTTGAAATTTGATGATGTTAGTGAAAATAATAAAAAATGCAGTATATGCTGTTTAAGAAATTTAATGGAATCACTTTTCTAATTACAATTTATACATTGTTATATTTTACATTTTTTAATATAACTTTTATCTAATTAGGTAGTTCTAATGAGACTACTAAATAAATAACATGAAATAAAAAAAATATGCCTTATGTAGTCTCTACGTCTACGTCTATTATTGCGAGTGTTTATATACAATTACATCACTATATCATAAGGTATTGGACATACAATTTGATACAATAAAACATATTTTATCTTAAAATATTATCATCGCTTTGAATATAAAGAAAATTTTGGTCCAGCTAAATCCTATCATACTAAACGCAACTCCTAGAGAAATGGGTAAATATTGCTATTAGGTTCATAGTTAGAAATTTACAATGCAATAAAGTATTAAATGTAATTTGCTAATTATAACCATAATGTATTTACTAAGTTTACGAAAAATACGATACAATCGCAAAATTTATCGTCAATATCCATATTAACAATTATTATAACTTCACCCATGCCATAATAGGTGCTAATTTCCGAATCTAAATCGGCGTTCGCTATATAGCCTCAACAACAAATTTTATTGTGACGACGATTGGCATTTAAAAATTTTACAAGAAGAATAAATGCTATATTTTAAAATAATAATTTAATAATCCTGCAAATTAATAAACAACAAGTTTAATAAAAATGCACCGCCTTCTGGATTTCCAAGCGACTTATTTAATTTACACTAAGATTTTAGAATAAGTATGAAATTAATGGAAGTATTTTTTAGCACTCATCAATGACCGTTATTGCATTCAATTAATAATATCGATCTATTTTAAGGTAAGAACATTATTATGAAACATAGTCTTATCTAACAGTCCTTTAATATGAATATTTCGGCTAACAACCGAAATATTTTCGGTAGTTTAAGAAGTATTTTACACTTTACTACATTGTGCTTTGTGTTTCACAGCAGTACTTTGTTAAAAAAGATACCTTGTAAAGATATTCATAACGAGAATATCTATACTTGTAGAGCTAAATTTAAATGAGGTGGGGTGTTGCATTATTTATTCCTGGACAGAACAGTATTCAACACAGTACTGCTCATGAGTGTTACCAGAAATGTGTATTTCATTACAAATGTATAATATATTTCCTTTAATAAGTAATACAATTATTGCTGGCGTACCAGTTTCACTACTCCGAATGGAAATTCGTTTATTATAGATAAGTAAATAATAAGTTCTACCGAATTTAGTAAAATTAATTAATAGTAAAAATGTACAAAATATAACTTAGAAAAACTGCTCCAAATGAATGTATGTTAATAAAAGATGCGTCTTAGAATTGTATCACAAAATATAAAATTAATAATACGCTTAAACAATAAATTCAGGATTCTTAGAGTAAAGATTTATTCCGAAGTTACTAGAGTGGATTTATTAAATTTGATATGTACCTATATAGTTATGTTGTTTATTTCACTGCTGAGAAATTTTGAATTTGGTTACTGTTATTGGATGCCACCCACGAACTGAAGACGTCTCTGGAAGTTACAAAGTAAATTATTGAAAGTAGAAAGTAAGTAATATGTTATACTAAAGAGCTTTTGAGCAAATCTTAGCCACATGTTGCATTATTTTTTGAACCAATATTTTATGTCCACAGATTGATCATTTTTATAAGTAATTCCCTTGTAATTTAATCCAAAGCTATCAAGTAACCCTCCATAGGTAAAAAAATAGATAATATTACCTGCAGTGGCTAACAACACATTCATTGGAGCAGTATTCGTCTTCCCATTCATTGTTTGCTATAGCCGGGTTAGTGCACCCCTGCCGGATGCATGATGGTGTACTTCGGTTTTCATTTTGCTGTAATCACATATTTCTGTTAATTCATTGTGAACAATTATTTTTCATCTTGTGAAACTAACCCTATACCGATAATACTTTTAGTTTCATTTATGATGATAGTATTTCAATTCTAGAATGGATTGTGTTGGAGTTTCAGTTCAGGGCTTTAGGCAATCAAAGTCACTTTAGTGACATTATGTGTAAAAATAGTCAGTGCAATTTGCTATTGGGCAACAATTAATATTAAATGTTACATATAAACCCGTGTTAAGAGAAAGTTATTTACATCAGATGACTGTTGTGGAACACCAGAGTTCCCATTGCTGTTAGGAGACTGTTGTTCATTTTTTGAAATTTGATTTTGTGGTTGTTGCTGTTGTGTTGGTTGCTGTGACTGCTGCTGCTGTTGCTGCTGTTGTTGTTGTTGCTGCTGCTGCTGTTGTTGTTGTTGTTGCTGCTGTTGTTGTTGTTGCTGCTGGTGAAGTTGCTGCTGCTGCTGTTGTTGTTGCTGCTGCTGCTGCTGCTGCTGTTGGTATTGCTGCACTTGGTGCGCCTGTTGCATTTGTTGATGAGTTTGCTGCATGTGCTAAAATAATAAAAATACATTAAATGCTACATTTAATTTGTATGCACATTATTATAAACTAGCGACCCACTCCTGCTTCACACAATTTTACAACTTGACCGAACATGGAGATTTCTTTGTTGTACATCAATTTAATAATTATGTTTTAAACACAAAAACATTCCAAAATGAATTTTGTAAATGATGGTGAAAACCGCATTAAATCCATTGCATAGTTTGACAATGCGGCTACACAGTCAGACATGAAAAGCGACTTTAATTTATAATAGAAGATTAATGGAGGTTGAGTTTAACAACTAAGCAATTATGGTGTAAATTACTTTCCCAGATCAAAAATACTATTTTAGAACAGGCTGCATTTGGGCAGTCGGTTAGATACATACCTGTTGTGAGTGATGGTATTGCATTGCAGCGTGTACTGGGCCCATCGGAGGCGACTGAGACTGTACTTGTCTGTATCCAGGAGGTGATAAGGCTGAGTTAGCAGTGTAGTTAGTAGGGGGCTGTGTAGGCTGGTAGTTCCTTGGCGACTGGGCAAGATTAGGCTGGCAACCTTGAGGTGAAGTGGATGGGTTCACTTGGTATCCTTGAGGGGATTGACCTGGCACACCCTGCTGAAAACAAAACGTGATTGAGAACAATAAACAATTGACTATCACAGTTAGGATACAGAATATTATTCAATATAGTAGAATTTGTAACCAATCACTAATTGAATAAACTATAAGAACAAAGCAAAAGTGTATAGGTTTACGATGACTTGAGAAACATTAATAATGGTTAAAAAAAAAAAAGACTACTGCCTTTGTAAATCCATAATAATTTAATATGTTTAATTAACATATGTCTGCTTACCTGGTATGTTTGAGGTGTCATAGTCATATTGCCCTGATAATTTTGAGGAGACTGTTGCGGGTTAGGTGGGTAACCCTGTGGTGTCTGAGCGGGATAAGGGGCTTGATTCTGGTTTCCCGAGTAGTTTTGTGGTGAGTATCCCTGTGGCGCAGGGTTTGGCACATATCCTTGAGGTGAATGGCCATTACCATATGTTTGTCCTTGGTAATAATTACCATAGTTTGAATTGGCACTATTGGTGTGATTATACATTGGTTGGCTTTCCTGTTCTCCTCCCTTAAAAAAAGAGTGTTTGTCTAATAACACAATAAAACACAAAAACAATAATACCGATTATAAACTTAAGTGTTTTGACGGAAGACTACTATCAGTCATGAAATAAAATCTATAAATCAATGAGCTTACTCTCTCGTCTTTACGGACTTTCAAAACCTTGAAAACATTTTGTATACAGAATGTAAATAACATGAAATTTAAAAGACAAAATGAAGTCTAATTAAGTCTGCTTTGATAATTTAATGTTGTTTTACATTTAAATAATGCTATAGATAACATTGTACGGCAAACACCTTTGTATACAACTAAGCTCTCTAGTACCTAACCTCAAAATAAACATCGTAAGCTCTGGGGTGCTAGTAAATGATTCTTACCAAACTTGAATGAAAATGACGCGACATTAAAGTCCACTGTAGTTTTAATACTATATGAAGAAGATATAATGACTAATATTAAGGGTTGAAAGAGCCAGAACACGAGGAATACGAGTAAAACTACATCCGCAATAGAGTGAAACTGAGAAAGCTACCAAAGTTTACCCAACCACCAACCAAAAGCTCAACAACCAACTGTCAAGGGTTGCCAGATGTGATTTTTTATTTCTCCCCAGATTTGAAATAATTTTCTCCAAATGATACAATTTTTATAAGTTTTACCCAAATATTGAGCAATTGTAACCATTACGGAACAGTTTTGATGGCAAATTTTAAATGAAGTAGACTTACCTAACTGAACACAACATCGACATAATTATAAAAGAGCATTGCACGCTCTTTGATTGAAACTAAATGGACATTTTAGTACTGTAATATGCAGATTTTATTAATTAGCCATCAAGCTAATTATTTCCAATAACCTATAAAAAATAGTTTGGACTTCAAGCTTCTACTTAGTAAAATAGCGTACCCACGACAACATATCAAGCTATGACTTATTAGTCGATTCAATTAATAAGCCCAGGCTATACATTTCCAGTTTTAGCTGACCTCGCATTGTATAGGCTTTTCGTACAATAAGAAGTCAGCTTATACTGGAAATGTATAGCTTGATATGTCGTCGTGTGTACTCTCATGGAATAATTACTATCACCAATATCATGGAGAATTTTGGGTATTTTTTATAGCTAGTCAGAAGACTAACTATAAAAAATACCCAAAATTCTTCATGATTTTTCCTCTCCAAATATTTCAATTCTCCAAAATTTCTCTAGGACCCCAATTTTTACCAATAATTGCGAAGAAAATACCCAGTCTGGCAACCCTGCAACTGTCATATGTGTATTTGAGAACAGCGCCATCTACATGAAAATGTTTTGTACTATGATAAAAGTTTACAGTCGGTTACTTGACGTAGACAGATGGCGTTACATAGCCAAAATATTGTTAAAACAGGTTTTATCTTTTAATTAAAATGAAAAATTTGAATACATAGTTTTGCTTTATATTTGATCGTTTGAAATTATTAATGGTCTGAGCCACTTAAGCGAGAAGACTGCCGTGGCAACCGCCGCTCTGTCAGGCGGTCAGCCGTGTAACTTGGTCGGGCCGGCTTTAATCGGCACAGTCAGGTGGCAACATTGAATATGTAGTAATTGCTTCGGGTCGGCTTTGTTGTTCGTCAAATACTGCCGAATCGAATGTATCTGGCACGCCTCAACAATCCTTTCAATGCTTCTTTTATCTACAACTACACTGCCTAAAATTTGAATACCAAATATTTAAAATTTTGCAAAGAATAACTGTTTAGCGTGCCATTGTAAGGCCCACACATCAGCTGTTATTTGTGATGCAAAACTTTATTTTTGTTCTTTATCTATAGATACTAAAATAATTAACAATGTTAAAATTACCTTAGATACTAAGCTAGCTCTGTAGGCAGCAAGTGCTTTCAGATATTCCTTCTTGGCTACTTCAGTTTTTTGTTTATAGACCTGTAATAAAATGTTTATTTTAGCTCTTGCAATTTTACAGCTTATTGAGCAAGAACATAAAACTATAGATAACAGAATACTTACACTTTTGTGTTCAGAGTCTAATCCATCCCACATGGACGCTACGATTTTAGACACTTCACCAAAGCTTGCATTTGGGTTTTGACCTTTAATTGCAGCTTGAGTATCCCGAAAGAACAACGCGTATGCAGATACAGGCCTGTAAAGTACACTTAGTTTAATACAGCTATATTTCACAGGTTAATTTTTTTACTTCTTTGTAATATCAATAAATTTTATCCTTATATAAAATCTGTAACTCATTTAAAGCAAACTTACTTTTGGGGTTCATTAGGATCTCGTTTTTTCTTCTTTTTCTGAACTTTAGGCTTTTTTTGCATCTGCCCACGATTCATACCATTGTCTATGGGTTCAGGTGATGATCTTTTTACAGCCATGTTGCCAACGCCCATCTATAACAACAGATTGAATTACAATTTCGTTCATTACTTGAAATATGTGATACAATAATATGATTCTAAAATACAGTTCATTGGCAACATAAATATGTAGATATTAATAAAAGTGTGAATATGTTCCTAAAGATATGTAGGTTATGTAAAGCGATAAAATTTGCCTATACCTGATGAAGCGTAGTTTGTTGCTGCCGGCTCGCTGAGCAATAATGGATAGGCAGAAGGCTTTCCGCATCACCAGGCAACTACCAACAAACAACCAATTCATTAGAATTTTATACTAGTATTACTACTGTTTGATTTGTTTATTTTTAACTACAAATTAAAATAAAATGCCAATGAACTATATTTCTATGAAATAGACTACACTCTATCTACAAAAACACTTATTTAGGTAAAAAGGTATAGTCAATGCATTGTATAGCAATAAGCAATGCATTTGCAATATTGAAAGTAAATATATATATATATTTTTTTTTAAGATCCTTAATTTTTTCTTAGTATTTTGGAAGCAGACATGATTTGGTTATCATGCTTAGTTATTTTGAATAAAAATAAAAATGCTATCATGTAGACTTTTAGATCTCTCAAAGCATAGATCAAGCTCTTGCAATTATGAATTATGGGAATCATTTAATTTTATTAGGATGAAAGTTCATCTTCTATTTATGATGGAGGGGTTATTGCTTGGACTTTAGCTTACCCCCATAGAAATTGTTATAGAACACATAATTACAACATAATTTTATTAAAATAAATTTTCTTATGCACATGCTATATTTGTTAAAATAAGTATAAGCATTTCTGTACTACTATTGGGTGATGCAAAATACAACAAATCATTTAAAAATGCACACAATGTAAAGTATAAAATCAACCATTTGTTTGGATTTCGATTGTTTATGAGGTTGTATGAATTAGGGTTAAAAAAATATTTCATAAACAATCCATCTAAACAATCAACTAATTAATTAAAATATATTATATAAAATGGCAACAAAACCAGCAAAAAACTAAATGAATCATTTTATTCTACCAATCAATACACAAGAGAAACATATGGCAAAAAGCAAAAATACTATAATTAATGTTGAAAGGACTATTTACCTGTGAATGATGTGAAGGAACACTATCATCAGAATCATCACTAGTTGTGCCAGGTGGTGAGGCCCTCTGTGGTGAGCCATACACGGGGCCTGAAGGTGCCGTGGGCGTGCTTGGGGTAGGTGGGCCACTCATGACTTGAGTTGGTTGTAGCATCAATAACCTCTGCTGTCCTCCGGGTTGTTGCTGGATCATGTAGTTACCAGCTGGTGCACCTGCTCCACTGCAAGCAAATATTCTTGTTACAATTTTGTATCAAATTTGAGTAAAAATGGACAGTATTTTTTTTTACTATTTATTTTAATTCAAATAAGTAGTATTTATGAAAGTCTGTAAACTTACATTTTAATCATGACATTGTCTGTGTGTTTCCATGCAGATCTGGGAATTAAAGAAAAAACAGTGTACCCAATACATATAATTATACAACATGCTTTTTTTTACTGGCTCCAAATTTTTACAGGGTGTTCCACCCATGAATATGAATAACTTTCACTATTTAACCAACTCTGTGATCACAAAAAAAAAAATCAGCTGTTTCATACATTTTGGTCAAGTAGGTATTGAACTTTTGTATTAAACAGCTGATTTTGTTTTCGTGATTTGAGAGTTGGTCCCATAGTGAAAGTTGTTCATATTCATGAGTAGAACTGCCTGTCAAAATTTGGAGACTAAAAAAATCATCCAGTATAGTTTCCATGGTAAATAGATATCATAATAAAATTTTGCATAAGGATAACATTGTGATAGATTTTTATGGGGAAGTAGAAGATTCAGTCCAATGAGTAATAAGAATAACATTGCTGGAAGCATACAAATATTGGGTGACTATAGAGAAAAGAAGTAATTATTGAGAGAAAGGAAAGGTAACACACAAATATGTAGACATTCTACCACTACTAATATTTAAGCAAAAAATAACAGCATGAAAAAGTTTTAAATTTTCCTACTTCACATCTATCTTACTGCCTGGTTATTATGTTACAAGTAGACATTATTGGCTCTGTGAGTAGAGCAAGCCTAATCAATGAAGAAGTTAATTATTCCATAACCAACTTAAATATAGGATAAATGAAATAATAATATGAGGCCATTGTAGCACTACATAACACAGCAATAAGGATAATATTGCTAAAATGTAATAAATAGTAAAGAAGGCCAGTGTCCATCAATGATTCTCATAAGTATTCATTGGATGCCTTCTATCTATGATTTTCTTTAATTTCCAGATCAGTATGGTAATGTGCATGGTTTGTAATATGACCTTGATGCATAGGATGTCAAACCCATGTGAATAAATAGATAAAACCAAAACAAACAAGGTATAATGGCTTGGTGCATGTGCATTCTTAGAATGTTGCATTGCAGCACACAATGTTTTTTTTACTGTGATTTGCTTGGACAAACGATAAAGTGAGCTTCGTTTATATTAAAATTAAAATTTGTATATTTTTTTATACGTAACTTTAATGAATAAAAGTAAATATAAAATACTCACCTATGTGATGTGACTGGGGTATGCGGTTCTTGTAAATAAAGCGGCTGTTGGTAAGAGGGAGCTCCGCCGGGTGGTGCTAAGCCATCTTGTGCTGGGTTCATCATACCAACCTAAGATAAACAATGTGTTTTATCATATCTCCTGAATTCAACATTTTTCTCGTGTATAGTTGACAGTCTTCCAAGAATAAATACTTTATTGCTTTTTCAGTAATTCAGTATTTGTAACAGTTGACATTTATGTTAAAAATAATTATTACAATAGTGTAAAATAATTGAAACAACGGCAATGTGCAGACAGATAAGATTGGTTATTAGCTGTATGGAAGACGTAAGTTTCTAAAGTATATGATATAATATAGTTTGTTCTAAACGAAATCAAGTTTAATTAACAAGAAGAGCAATAAAAAAGAAACAGAAAAGAAAATAGCAGCAGAGGACAAAATCCGTCACATCAGGCAGTTTAAGTGGCCTGTAACTTTGATAATGACAGCATTATTTCATTTGTCAGTGTCAACTGTGACATACTTTCGGCCATTCATTCATTTTGCTCTAGTGTTGTACACATGACTAGTCCGAAGAAGCACGGATTCATATCCGCATCGCTTTAAATTGGTTAATGCATCAAACACACGAATCAGTTCTTACAAAGAATCAGTAAGAAGCCACTATACAAGTCTACTTTATTTTAGCTTCATGAAATGGCAGCCCCATTCTTATGGCGGCCACTTTGAAAACCGACAGTATGAAATGTGTGCTTTGGTGCAAGTAAATTATTTTCTTGGTATATTTTTGTGCTGGGACTACAAGGACGACTGTATGAAACCGGTATTACGTAAGTTACAGTTTCGTGTTTTGTTCTTCAACAGTTTTCAACCGAGCTTATCGTGTTTAATGGACGACTATAGGTATTTGTCTAATACATATTCATAAAAAATGTACAAAATGTATTTATGCACGTCGTTTATCCACTTACGTAAAAAGTAGACATACGTAATAAATTGTATTTACAGTACTTTAGCTAATCTGCTAGCATATTTTCAAACAAAAAACGTACCTACATAGGTGCATATTAAAAACCGAAAATTCAAATTGTAGAACGGGAATATTGGGAACAGAATATTATAAAAGTTAAGTAACTAAGTACATTAGGAACAGTATCGTAAACCTGATTAGTTGCTATGTTATTAAGTTTATGACGCACGAAAAAATCGCGACGGATAACAAGTTTTATGTTAACGTAGGTAATTGACAATATAAAAATTATAGGTAGGTACATACGTTAATGATATGATTTGATTAAATCCTAATTAATGATTGCTTGTCTTGTTTGATGGCGATAAGGAAATACAGAACTAAGTAGGTAGGTACTACTTTGTTCTTTGTAGCCGCATCGGGGCTAGAAAACTTAAATAAAGTAGGTACATACCTAGTGTGTTTAATGAACAAATAAACGTTACATTTATTTTTCAGAAGTTTCTAAAAAACTAAGTAGGTACCTGCAATTTTGATTTAAATTGTTTTGAAAAACTTTCTGTAGCGTTCATGGATCTGAAGGTAAGGTTATAGTTGGTATTTCGTATGTAGGTACTCTTGCTTTTTGTTTATGTATCATTCTTTAATAACTAACTCAAAACTCTACTTAAAACTAGTAATATAGCCATTTTGCACTCTAATTGTGTGACACACTATCAATCTCAATCTGAATCATTTTGAAGGATATTGCTAATCCGTTGCTTCATATGTTCGAAAAATGTGTCCGCTCAACAACGTAAATAACGCAATGAATATTGCTGAACTGTCAAAATGAAACTCATTGCTACTGATAGTGTGTTACGCAATTACCCTGCAGGTTCTGTAATGCGGGCCTTACTCTAGTCCTTTGAACCCAGGTAAAAAACAATTTATAAGTAGGTACATTTTTTAATCTTTCATCTTAAGAAATTATGCCGAGATCATGATCATTCTGCTCTCAACTCTAACTATGTGTATCCGGAATTTTGATATACTGACTGACACATTTATTTTTGTGATAATATGTTTACCTATGTGTCTTTTTTTAGCTAGACTATCTAAATATACCCGTGTATATCTATACAGTCTATTTTAGATATATTGACTAATTTTCGAGTCGTTCTATTTGTAAAATGTAGAGTGGTACCAAAACTGTAGGTACCTATCCACTGACAGGCGATTCAATAAAACCAATCTAAAAAGTAGGACAGATATCGAACGTTGAGTAACTTACGGGTTCTATGTGCTTCAAAAATATTATAAGTATTTTCTGTTCATATGCCGTGTACATGATACATGATAATTTATGAGTTTATGAACGATTAGGACTTGGTTATTTTTATAAATCAACTTTTTCTTATAATGTCTACTGTCACTGTCACTGCAGCCTATCCTCTCAGAATGGACTGCAGTCTGTAGTTCCCTTTTGTTATAAGTTGTGAAAGGTTACAAAAGAGCATTTTGCTACTATCCCGTTACCATCTACTTCTACCACAGGGAGACGGACCGATCAATTCTTATTTTACCGAAACTGCAATTTAATGCCTAATTGCGTAACACACTATTACTCTCAATTTGAATCATTTTGAAGCATATTGCTAATCCATTGCTCCATATGTTGGAAAAATTGTCTGCTCAACAGCGTAGATAACGTAATGGATGTTGTTGAACTGTCAAAATGAAACCCATTGCTACTGATAGTGTGTTACGCAACTACCCTGACGGGGTCTTAGTTTCTAGCAGTAGGATCTTATAGGCCGATATGATGAATTGGTAACATTGTTTTCAGGATCCATCTTCGAGTAATTGCTTTTAATTTCAAGTTGATAGGGACTTTAAGTCATACTATAGACAGACTTGATCGATATCCAGATTGTTATCACCATTGCATTGTCTTCTGAAGAAACAACTTTGTTACTAACCTGAGGAGCAGAATGGTGTAATTGCGTATACTGTATATGTGAGTTTTGCACGCCGGCGTTTGTGGCATGCTGCCCATGAATTAGTGGAATGTCAAACTCTTCGTCGCCAAAGGATGGTGTGTGAAATGTCTGAAACAAAGAACGAACACATTCATGAGTTATTATTATTGAAATTGCACTTTCTCAGTTTTAAATTAATCTACTGCAAAAAATAATGGGCCACTATAAAATTTTAAATCAACTGCATCAAATTATTATGTTTACCTATTGTAAGACATTTTTGGATAAAACTGCCTATTTTCATTTAGTTTGGTTTTCGAACTTGTTCTTATTGAATATCATGAATGATTCTAATAAACGCATTTCACACAACAGTATACGCAAATACACAGATAGGTATAATATTTTATCTTCCCCTAACTAGATAGAATTTGTGTACTGTGATTCTGGTGCACAAATTCCAGTCTAGGCTTCCAGGTTGAATTTGTTTACCGAGTCAACATTCGTAAACTGCAACGTTTGCCGTTCGCCGTAGAATGCTTTTGATTGACGACCAGATTTGTCCTGGAATGATGTAAGCCTAGTTGGTTACTCCAGAACATGAAGAAAATAGTGTTTGATATGATTTCTTAAGGGTTAGTGTTAGTGATTCAAGTAATATTGCGAAAAGGTCGACGCTCTTTACCTCCAGCTTGCGAAAGTTCGTTGACTTTTCCTTTAGTTTTGTTAACTGAGTGCTGCGCACCAATTTAAAAATAATAACTTTGTTTTATTTTTCTTCAGGTTACTTTGTTCTCAGAATAAATAGGAAAGTAGGTAATATGATCTGCCGTGCGATTCTGTAACCATCTCACCGTGAAAGCTTGGGTGAAGTGAGCGTGGAGTGAGCTGTCATTCGCTAGGGATTAACACTATTAAGTGCTCACTTCACTTGTGATTTCACCGTGAGATTTTTACAGAATCGACCGGCTGTTGCTCTGTTCTTTAATTTACTTATAAATACACGCACGCGGTAACTACTAGCCTATTACTTTTAAATGTTTTCAATTTCGAATGAATAAATAATAAGTATGTACCTATAGCTCAATGGTCGATTATTACAAAGTACCTTGAACTAGAAGGTAAGAATTCGACAGAATGCGTGATAAGGGTTTCCTACACCTGTCCTTGAAATATTCGCAAACTTTATGGCTGTTTCCAAAACGAATAAAACGTTATTGCTTTGCCTTCGTAACTTACAGACTGGTGGTTCACCTGTGCGGGACAGACGAGTAGGTAGTGTGTTGGATGAAATCTATGGAAATCGCTGCCTATCAGTGCTTTTAAGCAGAATACGGAACGAGTTAGGAAACCTGAAAAAGGTCTGAGGAATAGGTTCGTAAGTGCAGGTAAAAGTGAAGCCTAGAGCATTCAGATGTGAACGATAAGTTTAGGAGAGCATCGCTCGAGCAGTACTACAGTCATCTTCCCTGTCAGTTCTGGTGGTGTGCCAGTCTAATCGATCCCTATGTATTCGCTGTTTAAGTACATGAAATTAATAATCGTAGGTATTCAAATGTAGATAGGCACTCTAGAAAGTAGCAGGCTAAAACAAAACACACACATTAGGATCTTAGTCATCATCTAATTCAGCTTATGTTAGGCTGTCTCTCAAAACAAATGATGTTGCCAGGCGCGCATAGTGCAATAATTTGTAACGAATTTATACCTTATTGACAAGATCTTATAATATTCAATACTACGTTGAACATTGTAAGAAAGTCTCTGAGAATAACAGAAGGCAACAAGAAGTTTCCATACAATGTTAATGACTATAAAAAGCTCTCCGTGTAATTGTACCATTGTATGGTGTTCTCTTGTCGTCGTGCCTCGTTGTGTTGTTTACGTATTCTACTTGGCAATATTTTTTTAAAATTTTATGTATGATGAAATTAATATTTTATAAGTCATCGATTAATTATATTTAACTGCTTATAATGTGTTTTTTTATTATAAGTAATAAACTAGCTGACCCGGCGAAGTTCGTACCGTCTCAGAATTAATAAATGTGAGAAAATTAATTAACTTCACTATATTTTTTTTCGTGAATTTTTCCCCGTTTTAATAGTTATTCTGCTATTCGGCGCGGAGACAAATCCAACAAATCAAAGATCATAAAAATCGGTCCAGCCGTTCTTGAGTTATAAATGGTGTAACTAACTCGACTTTGTTTTGTGTATACAACGTGTAACGTTAAATGCGCAAAACCTCAGACACTCCAACTGATTTTTGATTCAATTAACCTATTTCAGAGAGAAAATAAGTCATTAAAAAAATTGTAAAGGTTTTATGTGCTGTTTTAGTTTTACTGGCCATTCTGATCGTTTCTTGCGCCTGCGACGACGCTTTATCGAGGGAGGAGTTGTCACCGGGCCGCTGCGCCACGCTGACATTGGCTTGCTTGACCCATTAATAAATAGACACGGCAAGGATTTTTATGAAGATTTTTGAAAAAAATGTGACCTACATATATTAAAAAGTGGTTCAATTAATTCGGCTCGTTATTGTGATCAAACTATTTTCAGGTTTTGCGCATTTAACGTTACACGTTGTATAAGATTATTTTGAATTTTCAACATTTAATTACCTATTCAAATTAAAGAAAGTTTTAAATAGAAGTTAAAAATTGACTTTTATACTGAAACTTAGTTTAACTGTCTATAAGATTAGGTATATCTATACATATTATAAACAAATTGGATTTCATGTGTTTTATTTTTTTTCGCAGAAACTTTAGTTACACCTTATAACATCAGCTATCTGCCGGTTAAAGTCCCGTCAAAATCGGTCCAACCGTTTTAGAGATTAGGCGGACGGAACAAACCTACAGACCATTTTTTTAAAATTGTTTTTTGTTATAAGACCGTATACACTATCATATGCATGTAGTAAAAAGCTATCATTTTGGCATTACAAACAGACCCTTCAATTTTATTTATTTGTATATAGATTAAAGCCTCTTTTCGTGTCTGTCTGTGTGACCGCGTAGTTCTTCTAAACTTCGCAACGGATTTTGATGCGGTTATCAACATCATTTAGATAATTTATTCCGGAAGTTTCATGGAGGGGCCCGTGGCTAAGTAATAACAGCCGCACAGGTCGATCGATCAGGTTAAGCTAAGCTTGCCGCGGTTGGTCTGTGGATGGGTGACCATCTTTACATACCGGGACTCCTCCGTGCCCCGGAAAGCACGTTAAACCGTTGGTCCCGGCTTTCATTCGTGGATCTTTGACAGTCGTTACGGGTAGTCAGGAGCCCGACAGTCTGACAACCAGTCTTACCAAGGGGTATCGTATTACCCAGTAACTGGGTTGTGGAGGTCAGATAGGCAGTCGCTCCATGTAAAATATTGCTATTCAGCTGCATCCGGTTAGACTGGATTGGCTTCCAGTCCCCAACATAGTTGGGAAAAGGCTAGGCAGATGATGATTCCGGAAGTTTCATCAATGTAATAAATTAATATTAAACTTACATGATATAATAAAGAAATCGCGATGTAAGCCGTAAAACTTTGCGAAATCTTTAGTAAATTATAATAAGGACCGGAATAAATAGTCTAAATACTGGATGCTTTTTTTACAGGCTCCAAATTTTTACAGGCTGTTCTACTCATGAATATAAACAACTTTCACTATGGAACCAACTCTGAAATCACTAAAACAAAATCAGCTGTTTAATATAAAAGTTCAAACCTACTTTGCCAAAATGTATGAAACAGCTGATTTTCTTTTCATGATTTCAGGGTTGGTTCCATAGTAAAAGTTGTTCATATTCATGAGTAGAACACCCTGTAAAAATTTGGAGCCTGTGAAAAAATCATGTCGTATTAAAACTTTCATCTATAGAAGGGTAGGTACAGAGTTTTGCTAGTCCCACAAAAAGAGACCTTAAGTGATCATGAGGCCACTTTTTTCTTATTTTCGAGATAGCAATTGGATTATTTCAACTGATTGCAATAAATCAGCTGAGATTGCGGCAAACGTAGACATTGATTCGATTATTTTACTCTAAAGCTCAAATGGAAATGAACGCTGACTGTATAAGATAAAAATAATGTAACATGTGGAAATAAAAAAATAATAATCTGCGGGGTGATTGCGTAACACACTATCAGTAGCAATGGGTTTAATTTTGACAGTTCAACAACATACATTGCGCTATTTACGTGGTTGGCGGACACATTTTTCGAACTTATGAAGAAATGGTTTAGTAATCTTTCAAAATGATTCAGATTAAGATTGATAACGTGTTACGCAATTAGGGCGCTGACTCAGCAACTGTTTCGTGTAATTGTAAACTGACCTGATCATTCATAATGTAGATGCTGTTCTTTGCGTCGCGAGGAACAGGCAGCGGAGATTCGAGGTTTTCTGGTCTCTGAAACAATAGAAAGTACAGATTTAGTAATAATGCATTATGAAGAAAATAAGGTTGATACATTAGGTACAGTTTTAGAAAAAGTTTCTGATAACTTTCACATTTTATACCTACTCGTAGCCTCGTAGGCTTAGAGAAAACAAGAATATTCGATATGATTATTTATATTAGGATCAGTTTAGCATAATACCTTTAATTTTCTTTTTGTATTAATGAAATGCTTATATAGAATATATTAAAATGAGGATATGGGAAATGGCAGATATTATTGACTGAAGACATAGAGTCAGTTAATAATATCTGCCATTTAAAGGAAATATTTAATGTAAAAATGTAAAGTATATAGATTGAAGATATAGTCAATATACATAAATATAGACGTATATTGATTATACTTGATATTTAATCAATTTTGATTTATATATACCTACATAAGCTGACTTGATCAAACTTATAAGGATCATTCGGTTTCCAATCCTTAAGGATTTGCGATTTACTTTTGAAAACTAGGTACCAAGTAGCAACCTAAGCTTTAAAGCTCTGAGTTCTTTAGGAAACCTCTAATAATAATTTATCATAATTATAATAGGCAAGTATGTTGTTAGACATGGCCGCAAGAGATGTTTCCTGTGCTATGATGAGCGGGGCGGGTACAATTTCGCGATCACAAGTCTAATACCAATAGCCGTCGTACACAACAAGCTCGTTAGCTTCCCAACATGATAGTTACGATCAATTTTATTGCTTTTTACTTTTTACACAAAATTAAGTTTCCTGCGGCCCCCATTGGGTAAATTGTTGATTATAATCTGTATGAGTTCAGGAAAGTAAATTATTCTAAGCTAAGATTGTGGTGTAGCTCAGTTAAAATTCCTCGTGGAGCATTATGTAACCAACTCAACTCGATCCCAATTACCAAGAGGGGTAAGAACTGAAACATTGTTCAATTTATGATGTAAGTTTTAATCGATTTTCTATTAAGGGGGCTGATTTTTCAATCGACAGATAATTTTTATTCGTGGAATAAAATTGATGACTGACAGTTTTTATTTGGAAGAATTGTTAGAATTTCAAAATTGTTCCTCCGAAAATATTATCTGGCGTTGGAAAAATCAGCCCTAAGTAGTTTTTTTTTTCATTATTCTGCGTCAAGTAAATTAAAAAGTAGTAATAATATTTATTTCGTATTACTTATTGCAAGTCGGTGCGCCAATTCTTGATCCAGTTACTATTTCTTAACATTGCGATATTGAATGGCGAGAGTTGCGCACACAAATGGCATTCTCTGTATTAAAACATTCGAACAGTACCACAGTACCACCCATTCATTAATTTACAGTGCTTTTATCTCATTGTATTTTTCTATAAAAAAATGACCACAGTAACTATTTCATATCTACATGAGACTATTAACTGGACGGCATCAGATAGACCAAGATGTATGTAGAATGGATAATATTAAGAATTTTCACAAGATCAAGTGTATTGACTACAGATTTCTCAGTTTTACTTTTTTTTTTAAATCAGTTTTGTTTTAAGAATTTGGTCCACGTAGTCTCCACTCATACGGGAGTATATCCATCGTCAATCTTTGATGTTTTCCTGATGCCATTGCTTATGCTACCATCTCAAAACGAATCTATCGTGAAGCCGGAATCACGTGTTCAGAATGTAGGTAAGAATAATTATGTAGTTACATTGGCCGCAAGATAGATAAGAGTACTGAAGTGACAAGAATGATCTTATAAACGTTACGTTGACCGAGTCGAATGTTTTCGACAAGTCGATAAAGTAGTTTTAGGCATGCTGCCTTGAGGAACCCTTAAACTTTTTAGATGTATTGACTGGCGTGCTATCAGGATTCTATAAAGATAAATTTAACAAAGCCGGTGTTTTTTTTATCGTACAGAAATACATGTGATAGGTATTTGAGCACTTTAACCAAAATAGAGCATGGAGCATTGTTGTTTCAAGACATCTACGTTTTAGAACGGGCAACTAGCTTCAACTTTCTGACTAACTGACCGACTCCATGACAAATTGAAAGTGCCGATAAATGTTTTTATTGAAATAAATGGTTTAAGTTCAAATAGATTTATATTTAGTACTGGTCTTGTACGACCCGATAGATCATAGGCATAAATTGATAACTGTGCATAGTGTAACAGCGAATCCAATTTATATTTCCGGTTACAATAAATTAATTTAATCAAAGGAATTTATAAGAAGACATTGGAATCTCTCTTGAATAGGTAACTATTATTAATATGAGAACCGTTTTAATCGTTGTTCCAAAATGCGATTGATCAACATTGTAATAGTACCTTGAGCCACAAGTCGGTCTCATGCCTCTCGGACCGGTTTCTGTAGCACACCGGCTGCGGTCCCATTGGGCCTTTAGACACACACCACTATCAACAAGTAAGTGAAAGGACACGCCGATAATTGCTTTCTGTACGATTCGATTTTGTAACAACTTAGTAGTTAGTAACAATAAAATATTAATGAATACCACCCGGTAACAATACCCGTGCTTCCAAACTATTTTGCATCTTTACAAATAACGTAAAAGTTAAATTCACTTCCTAAACTAATATTTTCTTTCAATTATCCTTTTAAAGGCAAACTGGCAAAACATAAATACCAATAAACAAATTTCTAACTGATTTATCTTAGTAATGGTCGATTATAATGTGGCATCCATAACGATACGATGTTTCTAATATGTTTTTAGAGCGTGGAAAGTAGAAAGTTTTAAAAGTAGGCAAGAAATTAAATACAGTTCGGAAAGTACCTACTTATATTTGTTTTAAATATTTCCTAACTTAACAGGATCTAAAACAGATTTTTACAATACCTATTATATTTTTCTTAAGACTACATAACTTTTTTATTTTATCTAATGCTGATAAAACACCGACTTTTTTATTTGCCACGATATTATTATTATAAGTATCCTTTTATATTTCTAATTCGGTAAAATAAAAAATAAAACTTACGTTACCTACTAGAGCTACAATTGTAACATTATGATACTAAGATTTGAATCCATTACCTTACTGTTGTGGAATGGACGAGTCTCTAGGAGGACGTAATTGCCGGTCAGTGACCTCGTTTTGTTCCTTCCACTAAAATAGCATTAAATCAATTGATGTTATTACAATTGGAACACAACTCTCATCATAACTTACAATTTGTGGGGGAGACACGTCTTAAAATAAAAGAGCAGGTGGTTATTTTTTTATAGTCTTTTTATAGAAATATGTAGTGTTTGGTTCCGGTTATTTATTCACAGCCATTGTTTATTCAAAGCAGCCGTCTTCATTTATGTTATCTAAAAATCGATTTTGTGAAAGCATGCATTAAATTTCCGCCATGTCAATCGTTTTAATACCTACTAATAATGCTTCAAAATTCTTGGCATTCTTAAACTATTTTTATTTATCTTCGGCCTGTAAATTGCCGTTATTTGACTCACTGACGATGCCTTCATAAGGTTTCAC
Source organism: Eremobia ochroleuca (assembly GCA_949629135.1). Taxonomy (NCBI): domain Eukaryota; kingdom Metazoa; phylum Arthropoda; class Insecta; order Lepidoptera; family Noctuidae; genus Eremobia; species Eremobia ochroleuca. Next base: position 11,343,546 of record OX451396.1, read on the forward strand.
CATCGCTGTTCATTGCTCTTGTTTTTAGGGCAACTTACTGCTCTGTATGTTTTATAAAGTATTTTTGTTCCTTTAACTGTAGTTACGGCATGTATCGAGTAAGTTCTTAACCGTCATTGTCTATAATTAATACACAGTATTATAAAAAGAAAACGTGTGACCTGTTATAAAAGAAGCAGAGCTATATAGGTACTTTTTTACATTAGAATGAATTAACAATTAAGTATTCAACTGATTTTCAGAGCTTCTATTGAAAGGTTAGCGTAGGTTCCTTCCCTTTATTCTTATTCCTAAGGCTTTGTCGTTGTTGTTTCGAACCTCTTAATAAGGCATAATGACGAATTTTTCGTGATTTGGGACTGTCACCAGCACGCTTAGCATATTGTTTTACATTAGGCACATTACTATGTAATTTAGAGTAAATTTTACCAAATTACCACTACAGAAAAATTAATCTGTATCTCTTTTTTTAAGTAGGTAAGTACTTAGTTTACATTTATAAGAACTGGAAAGGCAAAATGAAAAGGATCTAACATGGTGAATGTGGCTAAAGATATACATATAGGTACCTTATATTTATTAAGCCCGATTCCTGTTTTTTGCTTCGGTCCGATCAGTTTTTAAGGATTGGTTGACTACAAAACTTGGAGGTCATGGGGACTTAGGGTTTTTTGTTTTTAATGTTTTATTACAGTCTACTCTCTAACCTTAGTTGTGCTGGTTAGATGTTTGTTCTTTGTGCAAACAAGTCCTCAAGTCCTTTCGTTTCTCGGACAACTTATAGCACTAAATGAAAAACGGATGCAAGATTTTATTTTTGAAGACAAAAGCTTATTTATTTATTTTATTATTTTTTTATGAAGTATGTTTACTTCTTTGCACCTGTTTTATATAAATATCGAATAGGTGTCGTTCAACCTTACATGAAAGGTGCGAAACTTGTGTCTACTGAGAAATACATAAGGTGTATGTTAATAAAACCAATATTGTTAGCAATACAATGTATAAAATTAAATGGTTAATATATTAAATCGGTTTTAATAATTATATAATGATAAATAATAATGGTAGGTACGCATAAAACAAGCAGCCAGCGGGCATGACTTCCACTTGGTAGGTGTTTATATCACTTTATAAATAAAATTATGGTAGGTGCCAGGGTAATCAAATCTAACGTGCAACGTAAATATTAACGTACACAGATATCTGTTGTAAAAGTAGGTCGCTAATGTCTTCGCTTTTCTATTTCAATTACGTATAATGACTAGGATTCCAAGATTATTTGCTAAATGCTTGAAATCTCAAAAATTCCTTTTATAACTATTAGATTCGCCACGTAAATTTTTTTGTTATGATTTTGGATGCACGCCATCTGCCGGCCAATGGCAGAGGCTTACCGAGTGAGGTTAATGTGGATGGGGAAACCGAATTTTATACACGTTCCTCTATCACCCTCGTAGCCGTACATTTTCAGTAGGTACCAAGTAAGCCGAATTCCAATCGCAGAGCTAAAATTCTTACAATTTTTTTCATCAGGCAAGTCGGTGATGCAAAAAAGGTTATAGCTACATAATAGAGGGCAAGGAATCACTTATTTATGGATCCAATTAATAAGGGTACCTATTTGGTAGTATTTGCTAGTATTTGTTAATAATTTTGGCAAACTCCGCAGTTTTTGGGTCAAACTCCCAATTGAATCTTAACTTTGGCCGGAGCAACTCTTCCACTCAATTGTACCCAGGACCTTAAGGTACTCAGCCAACCATGTTCTACATCTGTAGAGCAATACAATAATCCCTTTGTAGCAAATCTGTAATGTTACTAATTATTACAGTAATTAAGGTGCTTGAGTATTTACATAGTGAAACCGCTGATCCGTTGCCTTATGGGAGTAACCTGGTTTTTCTCCGTAGACGCTTGAATATTACGCGGAAAAAGCTGCATTCAGAACCTTATTGTTGATATAAAATAAAGAAAAACTAATTTGAAATTACTACTGTACACATCAAACAATTATGGAATTCTAATAACCCTACATCTCTATCTTATCTTTATATCAATATCTATGCCCCAGTTTACTATAGATAGTGTAAACTTTATCAACCACGGAATAGCTTTATATATAAACATATATACGACAAAAAATATAATACATAAAATATATTACGACATTTATTTAAAAAAATAACGTCGTAAATGACGCAGCACAATCTCATTTTGAAATATTTACAGAGATGAAAATTATAAGAGTATTCTTATATGTAATCAACGCTCACAACTAAAATCTTCGCTACCATTTATTTTATTCGTTCAGGAAGCACTTCTAGTTATAACATAGGCAGACAAACTCTCTTTTTCGTAATCGGGTTATTCTAAAACAGGCTTCGCTGGGTCTGATTGTATCAGATTTGAAATTACTTCCGCAATCATTTAAATATGTAGGTCTGTACAGATTGCTACAAACGCACGATGCGATGTAGCAATTTCAATTTTCTTATATTAAATAACAATAAGGCACACTTAAGAAATATTCACTAATCTAATCAATTTTAACGACAAGACAAGGATAACATCTTTAGAGATTCTAATTAAAGTACTGAAAACCCAATTCTGACTTTCAATCATAGTTATAAATAAGTTACAAATTTATACAAGTATGTACAGAAAGTTTGTACCCACCATTTAAATATTTAATTAGCTGCCATAGAGATATTCCATCCAACGAGACGATTTGGGTTTAGTAAACATACATTAATGTACACGTTCCGGTCCCATGTAAGATCTAATTAATCTACGGAGGAAATAGAAAATAATACAATTTCAACTTTAATTGATAGAGCACTGAAGTCATTCATTACACAGTAGGTACAAGTTAAACTACCGGAACGAAAGATTGGCCTGTTCTGGTCCTGCACGAAATAGAAACACAATCAATTTCTGTTAATATTAATTTGTTCCACTTGAATATAGACCTATTTCGAGTTCGTACGGAAACATTTAGTAGAAGCACGATAGAAAGGCACGCTAGACGCACGTGCGAACCGCGCGGGAAGACTGCGTGGCGGTCGTGGCGCGCGCTGCGGTGGGGCGCCGCGCCGCGCCTCGCCTCCGTCTAGTACAGACAACCGCCGCAACATGCCGATGGCGCTATGTTCATCCTATTCCTAAAGCAACATTGCTTTTTTGCCTTTTACTGACATACGGAACCACAAGAGCTTAGAGACTTCCACCATTTCATTTTGGATGCTATGCGAAAACCAGGGGATTGTATTATCAAAATGGATTCTACAACGCTTAAGAGGGTTGAACATGCTGTGATGCTGTATGCAGTAATATTGTATAGCTTGAGACTCTTAAAATTCCAAAGAGATGTATAACTAGCTAAAAAATCAGTCGTTCCAATTGTCATCTGAAGCTTATTCCCGAATTGCAAAAGAAATCAAAACTTTTTAATAACAAGCCGTGAGCCCGCCACCTATAGCACATTTACATTCATTACGATCCATATCAAAATTGTTGGATGTGGAGATAGAGGGCGTACCTTTCGGGGAAGTAAGAGTGCACCCTTATGTATTTCCGCTATAGAACGTTAACGTACAAACACTGTTTACCCGAAAGTTCTGCATGGTCTTGAACGGGTGCACGAGACATGGTAAAACTATAGGTACTAGAGAGACAAAACTAAAGGGTTATTAGTAATTGGTTGAAGACATTCGTGAGGACCAAGGCGGATCTGGATTGTATTAATTTATTTCTTCTTCATGAATCAGCTACTCATGTAATCGACCTGAATAATATTGATGGCACCTCAGTGGATTTGAGTCAGGCAGGATGCATAGTATTTGATTTTATTAGGTACCGTCCAACTTTATTTTTAGATTGACTATTTGTTGTTGAGTATTTTCTGTAATTTGCTTATGACTTTTGATTGTGTATCGGCTCAAAATAATTTCGTAAAAATGTATCTTTGTGACATTTCGAACGATTATTTAAATCCTCTTGCTTTTTATTCAAATACTATTACTTATCAGAGGATGTCAGATGCTAAAGAGAACTCCAGGCTCCATAGAGGAACACGGAGTGCCATAAGGCTCAATTCTCGACCCGTGTTCGAAGGTATACACCATAGTCTCTGAAAAAGAAGATATTCTGTAAAGGTGCTCCCTGCTAAGATTCAGTGGTTTGATCCATTTCAGTTTTTTTTTTGCATTCGTAATATTGGTTATTATATACCTATACATATATTATAGGATACATCATCTCCTGTTGTCTTGTTCTGGTTATTCTGGATCTACTCTGAGATGGTAAAATCCATCTCTATCATCATCGCTATTGCTCTTTCCAACATGCGGCAGGTTTTCCGGGGGTTTCATGTTAACTCAGTGCTCATACACACGAGCGACACGCGTCAACGGCAACTGCAGCCGTCGACAACGTGTCTTTCGTGCTCACGAGCGGCACGTTGTCGACGACAGCCGTGGACGACTGGTGTTAACTCTGCCGTAGACAACGTGTCTTTCGTGCTCACGAGCGGCACGTTGTCGACGACAGCCGTGGACGACTGGTGTTAACTCTGCCGTAGACGCGTGTTACTCGTGTATATGAGCACTTACCTTACTAGCCGCGTGGCCTACATCAGTGGTAAGTTTTGAAATGGAGGTTTTAGACTTCCTAGTACGATTTGTAAGCTCATAGCTCGTAAGAATAATAATAGTTATTTGAAAAATATGATAGCTGACTATTTGTAGATAGAAGTTTAGCGTACCTATCTTGGTTTCATATCTCCAATAACTTGGTATTATATATATTCATTATTAAAGCTCTTTTTAAGATCAAATCTTTTCACAACTGTAATGCAAGTATTTGTAGCACGCTTCAGTGACTGAACTAAAACAAGTTTAACTTTTTGTCCGTCTGCAAAAATCTTTAAACATGTACTTAGCTGTAGAATGAAGATCTTACTTTATGATAATGACAAATTATTAATACAAAATGTAATAAAAAGACGACTATAGCAATCTACTTACATCATATTACGTCATGTAAGATTGTTATATTAAAATATTTTTGTGATATTAGATTAACAATGACATCCAGAGAAAGGAAGTGGCTTGTGGCTAAGTAATAACAGCCGCATGGGTCGATCGATCAGGCTAAGCTACGCTTGCCGCCGTTGGTCCGTGGATGGGTGACCATCTTTACATACCAAGATCCCTCCGTATCTCGGAAAGCATGTTAAGCTGTTGGTCCCGGCTGTCATTCGTGCATCTTTGACAGTCGTTACGGGTGATCAGAAGCCCGAAAGTCTGACAATCAGTCTTACCAAGGGGTGTCGTATTACCCAGTAACTGGATGTGGAGGTCAGATAGGCAGTCGCTCCATGTAAAATACTGGTATTCAGCTGCATCCGGTTAGACTGGAAGCCGACCACAATATAGTTGGGAAAAGACTAGGCAGATAATGGATGACATCCAGAGAAAATGACTAATTTTCTTTTAATTAGGCATATTTTTATTAGTGTTACCTATGCTATTAATGACAAAATTCATTTAGCGTAGGTAAACTAGTTTAAGTATACAGGGTGGCCAAAAAGTCGTGGATCAAACGAAATAGGGAGATAAAGGAGGTCATTTCCTACAAAAAAATCTTTCTACAGCATGGCCATAATTCAATTGTTTCACAGTGTGCTTTTAAATTGAGAAATACTTTATGGTAACATTTAAACATTTTTGGAAAAAAAAAAACTCTTGAAATTTGTTACCCAGAGCCGCAATAGAACCATTGTAGTGCACATTATCTAGTAATAATACAACACCGTTTGTTTTATTGTTTTATATCACATTTTTTAAATTAGTCTAATTGTAAAAGAACTCAGTATTTTAATTAAAGAAAACAAAAATATTAATAACTTTTAGGGCATTTGAATTATGGCCATGCTGTAGAAATATTTTTTGTTGGAATTTATCTTTATCTCCTTATTTCGTTTGATCCACAACTTTTTGGCCATCCTGTATTTGCCCTTGTAATCTGAATTATCTCTAAAGGTATAGGATATAAATTTACTAACCGGCCTGGAAATATCACGGCTGGGCAAAGGACTCTTCTCTTACAGAGAAGAAACGAGCAATCATCATCCTTGTTCGTTGCATGTTGACGATTTCAGATGATTAAAAGTTAAGCTTTACTTCACCGTCAGTGAATGATGATGGAGACTTAATTAGAAAGTACATTATATGAAATTGGTAAATACACTTCGGTACTTGGTGGGTTCATATCCGTTTTTTCGTGCTCTCGAAGCGGATCCTCTAACTCTTGTGGAGCGTTTAATACCAGTAAGTTCTAGTGATTTTGTTATAACCTCAACAGATTTGAAAAAAAAATTGGTTTTTATGTGCTCCCTAAACACATTTAGGGGCATAGACTTAGACATGCGAACGAAATTGCAGGCTGCACATAGTGCGCTAGAAATTATAGCGGTGTCTTTCCTTACTAGTCCCACTCACTGAAGTTACTAGCTAAACGTTTTGCTAATAGGAAAATCGAAACACTTTCAAGAGATTTGGGGATCAAACCCAAGTATGGAAAATGTCGCTGACCCGAAACCGTGTTTGTAACGCGTCATTGAAACATATTTTTAGCATGTATTTTTAGGGATGTAAAACGTTTTATGATCGCCGATTAAAAGTCCTGTATAAAATAAAACAACAAAGATATAACTATTTTTAAGCTCTTACCAGGAAGGTCTAGGACCGTGCAAGTCAATTCTAGACCTCACATAATCATGTTTTAAAAGCCCATGAAAACAAAAACTTCAGCATGAAGCTCTACACTTTAAATTAACAGCAAAATACACTACAGACAAGTAACAAGTGATTTGCATAGTTTGTTTGGAAAGCTTACCTTGTACATACTGTAGAGTTTGTAAGCTCTTTCTTGGTCGTCCGGTGTAGCTTGCACTGACTCCATGCTGTCTCATCGACTGCGGAATCGGGCACTAAATCCAAAACGTTATTATGACGGTCCATTTACTGCCTTATACAGATTACAGTTCTTGCACAATAATTCTCGATCTCGCCGTTCTGAAGTATTCTCATAACGTTATTTATGATTAACCATCTATACAACTATTTAGTCATAAATGCCTTTAATAATAAATTTATAATTACTTATGCGTTAATTAAATTATGATAATATTATTGAGATTGGTGTGAATTAGGTAATTATATAATTCATATTTATTATAACTATGCATCCATTTAAATATAATATATGAATACTAATCTAGGTATCTTAAATCTTTATTGATTGTCTACAAACCAATAATATATATATTTTTAAATAGTGTTTATTAGCATTCAAATAATATTATATTCAGAAATAAAACTGTACTATAACTATTTAAACATAAGGTAGCTATTTCCTCATCAAACTACTTACATATTTTTTCCTCTATCAAATATTCTCGAAAAGGTACTAGTTTTTTAAATCCAGGTAGTGTTGGGACCCTTTGAAGATTTGAAAAGTATGATTCGTTTTACTTTGCCGACGGCAACTTTCCCGAACTTATCCACTGTGGTAAATAGTCCAGTAATATGGACCGATTCCTTATACGAATTAATATCATTTAGCCAGGGACCATTTAAACAAAAGACGTCTTTTTTGTGTCGAATCAACTTTGCTAATGTTTACATTAACTTTAAAAGCTATCGTTATAAAGATTTTCTTGACTTCCGTAAATGTTTCATGAGGACTTATAGCACTATTATATAAATTTAATTATTACGTAATCTTAACTATCTTATTTTTAATTTATAAATAAAAAGTGCACTTAATTACAAAAAGTGTGATTTACTTTAATAGCCGATACTTAATTAGAAGTGTTTTATCAATGGAGTGCGCGTAAAAAAGCGGGGTGTCGCCAGTAGGTGAGCGGAGACCACGTGGCCGGCACGCGGGCCCGGCGCGGCGGGATACACTTGCGAATCCGCGAGGGAGCACCCGCCGGAAACCGAGGTGTACCGGGGCTCCTCGAGTACAGAGAAGTGGCGGCCCGCGGCGCGCCTGCCCGCGCCCGCACCCCGCTCACCCCCGCGCCACACACCCGCACATGCACTGACTCCGCAGCCTTCGTCTCCACACCACCACTCACCCCGCGCACTATGTTTGCCTTAATCGCGAATTAAGGTTCCAGTAATGTTTTCTGTTAAGCTTAGAGCTTAATTTGACGTCATTCATTAGAGATCCCGTTTGTGAAACAGACGAAGGGATTGCGGTACCCACTGAATGTATGTTCATGTCTCTCTTTTAATGCAAGATTATGAAACATTCTTTACTCATGAATGTAGCATGAAATATATGCCCGATTTCGATTTCGATTTCGAGTGGTTCTTGCATTATTTCAGGCTTCCCACTAAATAAGTGATTCAGTCATTATAGTAATTGTTAAGTAATGAAAATGATTGATATAAGTTACGACTTAGATGGACCGAAAGAGTTAAACAAAAAAAATATTATCTCTATGTGTATGTCACTATTATCTATGATAAAAAGAAATATTAATTGATAAAAGAAATTAGTAACAAAACACAAAATAATTCATAGCCCTGAAAAAAAAAAACTAAATACTTTCCTACAGTGGCCAGGAATTAATCATTTAGTTAACTTTAATCCTGAAATCCTCTAGATCTTAGAGCTGCAGCAAATTTCCGTACGTAGTTTGGAACGTTAGTGAGTTGCCTTGAAAAAGCAGAATATTTCAATTCGACTTGTGTCCGTTTCGTAAAACTTAGTTTGATTGATATTCAACCGAGTTCATTTGTTTCTACTAAAATAGTGACGCAATTTTTAATAACTTGTTAAGATTTTTTATCATTATCACAGTAGATTGAGAAAAAAAAACTTTCAATCAAACTCGGATATTAGAATGATGTAGTAATACGAAAGTGAATGAAATTTTCATTTCAAGCATGAAAAGAATATTACCTAAGAAAGTAACAAAACGTTGCAAACGTTAAGAGCATTGAAGAAAATTAATTTCCCACGGGCATAAAGCATGTAATTATTTAGTCTTATCAAGTATATTATATTATCAGGATTTTTTATTTATTTTAGGAAGTACTGCGAGTACCTTTTGATTTAAAAGTTGCTTGTAGAAATTAAAGAAACTTATGTGGCGTCTGTTCACCTGTGACAGTCGTTAGATAGTTTAAGTTGTCCAGGACCAAAATAAGACTTAAGAATCTACTGTATCTAACTGTTGCATAACAGAATCCGATTTTGATGTTACCTGTTAGACAAAGCGGTCAAGATCCTACTCTTCAGGAATAGGATCTTGATCGCAGCCATGTTTTCATGGAGGTATCTTGCAATGGTTCCACACATGAATGTTCTTGAGAACTCCTCGATCCTCCTCCGGTGGTGTTACGCGAACTTATATAAACTGCGCTAGGAACTTGTAAAACTGATCTTATATAACTAACAATGAAATCATGCATTGTAGATCATCCGAACTTAGGAGATTTATGTCGAAATAGATTGTCGTACAAATTGAAACGAGCAGCTTTAAAATGTTGCTTAACCATCACGTTGCGGTGTGGAACAAGTGTGTCCTATCTCCTACGCCAAAAAAACTTGTCGTGCGTAGTGCCGGCGCCGTAGTGGGCTCGTGTCGAGTTGTTGCGGTAGATCACAGTGGTGTAGAGTAGGTCGGTCTATTTGTGGTGACAGGAGAGGCGTGGGTGCCGCGTGTACTGAGCTGGAGTGGCAATGACCTTGACACTAAGCGAGTGGCCTTGGGTAGCACGTGGCGGCTGACACCCGCTGTCTGTTGTCGGAACGCCGCCGCCGCCTTTCCCAGGGGAGCATATTGTGGATACGCCCTGCAACAAATACCGTTATTTGCTACTGGTTTTGAGTGCATCTCAGCATAGTTTTCTTTATTCTCATAGCATAGTTTTCTTTATTCTAAGCTTTAGTACTAACTAGAATTTAATTAGATTTTAATTTCAGTTTGTACGTTTAAAATCATGCAAATTCAAACTACATGGTTTTTATTTGCCTGAAATACACTTTTGTCAAAAGGCACTAAACTTATATCTAAACTACGTTTTTATTCAATAGGGGAGAAAGATCTATTCAACGCTCGATCCCTCGATTGGAATCACAGAGATGTACGTATATATGTAAAATAATTATAAATTTGTTTCTCAGTCTTTTGAAAAACGAATGTAATTTTTATTATTTTCTCATTTATAAGAGAGCTACAACGTTCCCTACGTTGTAGCTGTCTTATAGTGGCAAAGTTCAACGCGTCACACAATTAAAAAATGAGCAAATAAAGTAAATATCTATTGGGCATATCCACAGAAAGATAGCGTGTGAATGGGTGCGATTCAGAGCGTCGGCGACGTGCGGCAGCGTGTCGAGTGCGGTCGCCGCGGGGCGGCGGCGGCGGCGGCGGCGAGCGTTCAGTAGCCCCCGCCTGGCCGATACGTTTACGAGCCGACACTAACTTTAAGTGACCCCGCCCGCACTCGTGCGCCACAGCCTTGTTTATATCCCATCTCAATGAAAATAAAAGCGACGTCATTTCCTTGACTTTTCGTAACACCGCGAGATTTGACGACATTCATCAAGCTTTTTCAAAGCACCTACGAAAGCGATAGTGATTCCTATTTTTCGACATTTCGTGGACACAATGATATCTCAGAACGTACATTCATAACCATAATTTCTATTCTAATGGCTTGTAAATTATAAATTGTTTGTCCTATTTGTCGTTTTTAGCAACACACACTCGACATACCCTGACAGGTTTTCGTAATTGAATAGCGAGCAAATATTCCAGCGAGTAGCGGCATTTGTCGGAAAGAATGCAAAGGTAATCGACGAGGTAACAGTTGTCAAAGAATGCGTGTGACGTGACACGATCTGTGTGCAGGCGATGACGCCGGCACGCCGCGCCAGCCGCGCCGGCCGCTCCGAGCATGAATGAACGCGCTAACTTGCTTTTTATCGCCATTTTCTCGTACCGAAAGTGACGATTTAGCTTTGGACACCTGTAATTTGCTTGTTTGTGAATGCCAATCATTTTGACTGACGACTACTGTCAGTAATTAAGGCATCAAGCATTCTGTGAATTTATAGCAAAAAGAGCTGTTCCTATGTTGGGTATGGTGGTAATTGTCATAGACATTAGAAAATGTGTGTGTGTGCTGCCGCAAGTTGTTTAGTTTGTGATAATTTTTAAAATTATTCTACAAAATAGGAAATAGGAAACAGTTACAAATCATGTTATGAAGATGACGGCGTTTATGTTCTTGGTAACAAATGTGACAACAAACTAAGACTTTTCCACAGAAATTATAATTTAACACATGCGACATGCAACAGCTGCGTAATTCTGGCTCTACGCCGGGTGCTACGAATTTGCTACGGCGTAGTACTGGTCAAATGATTATTTATTATTATTTCTTTATTACAACTTATTACACTACATAAACTGTCATGGGTGTCTATATCTATACATATTGAAATAAAAGTCAGTTATCGTGTCTGTCTGTGTAAACGCGTAGTTCTTCTATACTAAGCAACAGATTTTGAAGCGGTTTTCACTTTGATTTAGACAATTTATTCCTGAAGTTTTATGTGTATATTATCTACATTAATATTAAACTTACATTTAATAAAGAAATTTCGATGTTTTGTCAAATCGTAATAACTTTGCGAAGCAGGGACAGGCGCTATAGTTTACTACTTTTTTGAGTACTAGAAACGCTATCTGAATTGAATTGGTATTTCAAATTGCAACAGCAGTAGCCGAGCGATGGCCGATTTGCACGTATGATTTTTCAATCTTTTAACACGTAACATAATATCACGCTTGTTTTACCCGATGGGTTAGGCAGAGCGTACCTATAGTATAGACGCCAGCAGCTACCTTTGCCTCAGCAGCAACTTTGAACCTTATGCTTTAGCGGTAAAGTTGAAAATCTATTAAACAAATTTGACAGATTGTAGTAGCTTGATGTGCTGGCGTCTGTACACTCACATTTCACCAGTTACGTTTGTAATTTATATTGTATCTTTTATCTTCTGTAGGCTATGCTTTATTTCTGTCTAAAGGCATGTAAGTGATGTGTTGATAATAAAAATAAATTAGAAATGATAAAATGAAAATTATAATTATTCGGTCCAGTGATGTTTAGTTTAGCCATTTACCCAATTATTCGACAGCTAAATTCCAAATTTGACGTTTGGTATCTCGATGATGGAACCTTGGCAGGTGAAGCAGAAACTGTGTTGATAATGTATGAAGACACAGGCCCACCGATACCTGTACAACAAGTACAGAGAATAAATGTTTACAAAAGCTAGATTGAACCAGTCAGTGTCTTTGTCCATCTCAGAGTTGACCGGTTTTATTATCGCAGGCATTTATAGCCTGTCTCACTTGATGACGTTATGACAGTTTTTTTCAATTTTGTTCCTGGCTGAATAAAAAGTGGTGTCGATTGGAATTCTTTTACAAGATTTGTATTCCATGTTAATATGTAGACAGTTTATGGGCTAACAGATTGAAAGGTTTTAGTTGTTTAGGGTAGTAAACTTATGTGGATTAAACATTTCTATAAGGACAACGCTTCCTCGTATGGAATAACAAATTATAGAAACAACACGGAATTCAATAAAAACGATGTTGGTTAACTATTAAGACCGTTTTACAATAAAAAATATTGTTGATCGGTCATCTCAGAGTACAATAGTCTAATACCACGTTGGGGCACGCTTCGTCGATCTTTCGAGTTGGGTTAGGGCCAGTGGACCATGCCTCCCACATTTGTCAACTTTGAGCAACATTTGGACAACTGCTTCTTCAGCTCTTTGCACGATTCACTGAAACTCATTCCTAGCACAGGCATATTTAATTATTTAGCTTAGTTGAAGGGTTTCGCAATATGAGTAAAGTGCAATCCACCACGCTATACAACAATTTAGTTATGATGATTTAATAGGTCAAGTGAAGACGTGAGATGCGCTGACTGTTCACATTTGTTATGAGATGATATTATTGAAACCGATTCCGAGGTTTTAAATCAATCAGAAGTTTCCACCTTTCGGAGTGGGGATGGGAGCTCCAAAACATCTCTAATGTTTATGTCACTTATACAATGTGTCCGGCTATGGACTAGCAATTTTCTAGGTATTTATATAGCAACTATTTTAGTACACAAATTCACTAGACACTAGGGTCCAATCCACTTCCCCGCTATTTGGCAGCCATTTTGCCGATTTTGTAGAGATATTCACTACGAGTGTAAAAAAAAAAATGATATCTCTCAAAGTTTTGACCCTACTGAGATAAAAGTAAGCTTATTCGGAGGGCAACAATATTACCTATCGTTTACATTAAAATTCAATGGGTTCACATTTTCGTAACTTAAAAAAAAATTAAACTCCAAAAAGTGCAAAAAAAATACAAAAAAATTATGCCAATCAACGCATTATTGTAAACTACTGCAAAAACCACCCCTATGACCCTTTTTATTTTTTTCCTAGATCGGCAGATTTTGAGCTAAACTACAATAAATAAATAATTAAATTTATAAATAAATTAACATTAATATTTTAGTGGATTCGACCCTAGTGTATAATGTATTTGTGTACTAGAACAGCCGGTTGATTCTGTAAAAATCTCACCGTGAAATTATAAGTGAAGTGAGCACTTAATATTATAGTGTTAATCCCTAGCGAATGACAGCTAACTCCACGCTCACTTCACCCAAGCTTTCACGGTGAGATGGTTACAGAATCGCACGGCAGTTGTTGTATATCGACGGCGAAGCGCCAATACCTCCTAACTGACAAAGTCAAAAATTTACACAAACTGAAACAAAACGTTCAAAATAGACACGTTTGTTTAGTGGGGAGGTACATATTTACACATTTTAATTTAATGCTGTTGCAACTAAAAATACACTTGGGCGATTTCACTAAAACATGCGAATAACGCATTTAAATTCAAAATAAAAAAAAAGTGAATTTCTCAAAAAAAATGTCAGTTATGAGGTATTGGCACTTCGCCGTCGATATGTAAGTACCTAGAATATCGCTAGTCCATGACCGGACACATTGTATAATGTGATGTGAGTGGTAAGGCAATGTAGTGGTTTAAAAGGAGATGTAGTGACAAAAATTGAAAAGAGTATGCTTATTAGTATGGTCATATTGAGAGGATGAATGAAAGGCGACTAACAAAAGGTATTAACAAGGCAGATGTGGCTGGAAACGCCGGTGGCGCCATAGAAGGACATAAAGTGACCTTATTCTTATACTCTTTTAGAAAGGTGCGTAGTATTCGCAACCGGCGTGCGTGTATGACCAGATGTATGAACGTAAACGAAGCAAAAGAAGTATGTAAGGATCTTAGCAGGTGGCGTTCTGTAGTTTCTGCCTACTCCCATGGGAAAAAGGCGATATTTTATTTACCTATGTGTCTATAATATGAAAAAACAAACTGTTGATTAATTCACATATCTACACTCGAGAGCAATGAATTAAGGTCACATAAAGATACCTGAATGTGTCGGAAACTAAGAATGCTAGCTTAATGAAATAAATGGTGTTTAACAAATGAAATTAATAAAATGTATGTCTCACTTTGTATTATATTCATAAAAAAATAAATAAACAAAAAATAACCAATTCCATCTCATAAAAAAAATAGAAACGCATTTTTTTTTGCGACTTTTGCTTGAGTTTTATTACTTTGTATTACCCCCACGTGCTGTCATCACTGCGGTTATGAGGTTTGGCATGCTGTACACCAAGTTTCTTATACGATGTTGGGGAATATTCTCCCATTCCTCTATGAGCGCAACTTTGAGCTCTTGAAGCGTGATCGGGGAAGAGTTTCGGTTTCACACATCGTCCGAGCTCGTCCCAAGCATGCTCGATTGGGTTTAGGTCCGGGCTGCGTGTTGGCCACTCCATACAGTTAATGTTCAGACCTTGTAAGTTCACAATATCACCAGTATGCATAAAGATATCATCCTCTCCCAAATTAACCATAAATGGACATATTAACCATATATGGCCGTTTTCTATAACCACCAGCTCTGGGCGACTCTCAGCAGAAATTGCGGCCCATACATGCACGGATCCACCACCATAGACCAGTTTCACTTCGATGCATGCTTGCTTGAATCGCTCCCCTGTTCTTCTATACATTCTTGTTCTTCCGTCGTTCTTATAGAGCATAAATCTTGATTCATCTGAGAACATAACTCTTAACCAATCTTCAATACTCCAATTTAAGTGGGCATATGTTAATCTCGAAATACGATGCCTACGCTCCAGTTTAGGGCCGTTTGCAGGTCTTAATGGTTTTAAATTTGCCTCAGCAAGACGTCGTCTTACAATCCATGCTTGAGTTACTTCCTCTGAGGCGTCAGAACTGATATGTAAGTGCAGTTCTTGTAAGAAAGCGGTTTCGAAGCATTGTGTTGACCAAGTATTGATCTTCTTGTGCTGCAGTACACCTGACCCTGCATCTTCCTAGGCTACGTAGGTTAGAACCGGTTTCCTCGTAATGTCGGAGAACTCGTTGTACAGTTGACAGCGACATACCAACTGTCCTTGCTGTATCACGCTGACTCCGGCCGATTTCCAGCATTGTGAAAATTCTGGTGCATTCTTCCTTCAGGTGTAAGCGACATCATAACAGCTTCAATAACGAATATTGAACATCAGAAACGCTGTTCACATACCTTTTTATATTACAGAATAGATACAAAAACAAATGCAGAAAATTCGTAATTCGTAGTTCCATTTTTTTGTTTTGTCATTTACAAACAATGATACCTTTTTTACTTATAATATCATTGTTTACAAAAGTCCCTTTTTATTTTGTAATTTTTGATAGCAATACTTTACAGTAACTAAGAAGTTTTATTATTTTAATTTAAGGAACATTTAATTGTCTATTATACACAATTTATTTCATGAAGCTAGCATTCTTTGTTTCCGAAATTTTCAGGTATCTTTATGTGACCCTGAGTGTAGTATAATAAGGTTCATAATAAGCCTAAACTTATTATGAAGCATTGGAGTGGATTGGATTGGAGTTGTTTACGTATAAGTAGTATTGGATGTGTTGGGCTGATTGTCGGACGGCACTGTTTGACACTTGGCGCGTTTGCGGCTTTTGGTCCAGTGGGCAGTACTTCATGTTACTCTTTTTTGTGAGCTTTGAGTTATTGTATCTATTGTGTTGGAGGGAGGCTCTTAACAAAATGATAATAACCGTACGAAGGTTAAGCTATGCTTCCCGCGGTCGGTTCGTGTATGGGAGACAATCCATTACATATCAAAGAAAGAAAAGAAAAGAAAGAAAATATGTTTATTCTGCACAAACAAAACGCACGTTATATAAAAAAAGACATAAAATATACACATACAACGTAGTCAAAAGTCTCGTATTCAAGTATATAAAATGTTGACAATTTTGTCCATTGCATATCGCTTTATTGTTGTCTTTAGTCCCTGGCCCTGAAATCAGTCAGGGCCAGGGACCAAAGACAACACACATTATTTGACATTGACAATACAAATTAATCCGTGATGCGCCCGCGACACTGGCAGATGACAACAAAACAACAACAATCAAAACAGAGTGGAAAAATAACTACTTTGTAACAAACAATAATAAGAACAATTGAGCCGTGCGTCCTCCTCTAGAGTAAATATGTTCCTTTCGTGCGTCACATCTGTGCAAAAACAGGTCATTGCTCAGCAAAATTCTCAAGACCCCTCCGTGCCTCAGAAAGCACGCTAAGCCGTTGGTCCCGGCTACCATTAGTAGATCTTTGAAAGTCGTTACGGGTCAGAAGTCAGAAGCAAAAAATCTGACAACCAGTCTTACCAAGGGGTACGTGTTACCTAGTAAGTGGGTTATGGAGGTCAGATAGGCAGTGGCTCCATGTAAAATATTGGTATTCAACTGCATCCAGTAAGACTGGAAGATAAGCAAAAGGCTAGGGAGATTAATTGATTTTGTTGTTTTCAATTAATTCAGACATACCATATTTGATTGTAACAGTTTAAAATAAAAAAAATCTCACTATATTTGCATGGTGTTGTAACGTGTAATATGCTGTGGAAAAATGTTGTTGGCTTCTCGTTATTTCGCCTTTTCACAATACTTTGTCGGAAATGGTAAGCAATTAATATTTATTTTTCTCTTTGAAAATTTTAAGGTTCCGGCGCCATTTTGCCTGTGATCTCGTCTGGCAGATTTTAACTTTCGATTATTGGATTACAACAGTGCCATTTAATCCTTTACCGCATAGGAAACCATAAATGATAAATGATAAATGATAAATAAATGATAAATGATTTATTTTCTGTAAGTAGGTTTGTACAAACACTTTTACATGTCAATCATATTTTTTTAAACTAGATGAGGTCGGCGTTTCCTATCTGACTACTCTGAGAAGAAAGGCCGAAACAAACTCAGAGGTCACAGTCTCTTTTAAAGTCCAGACATAATCTTGGTCAGATCATGTGAAGACCATGTAGATTGGTGTCTGAAATGGTCTTTTGAGTAAAGAACCACACAGATTGAGCGGACCTGTCCAGTCAGTGCACGCATTTGTCAAAAATCGTGCAGCTCAACTCAGAACTTGAGGAGCCTTACGATTCGACGAACAATACCAATGAAAGGACATTTGGGTAGGCCGCATAAATTACTCAAACTGCCAGATCATGATTAAAACTAACTAAGAAGGAAAACAGAAAAAAGAAATGACCCACATAGTCTTCACACTCACAATAATAATAATAATAAAAAATAAGATACTTTACAAAGTAAATATCCATGTCATTGTTTATATAAAATTCATCAATGTCAATGTGTATATAAAAATCCGGACATAATCTTTGATCTTTGAGGACTATGTAGATTTGTGTCTGAAGTGGTCTTTTGAGGAAAGAACCACACAGATTGAGCGGACCTGTGCAGTCAGTGCACGCATTCGTCAGTAACCGTGCAGCTCAACTCAGAACTTAAGGAGCTCAACGATTCGACGAGTAATACCAAGGACAGGACATTTGTGTAGACCGCATAGACCGCTCAAAGTGCCAGACCATGATTAAAACGGAAACCCACATAGTCATCACATTCACAATAATTAAAATAATATAAGACTTCAAACAGTAAATGTTCATGTCATTCTGTAAATAAATAGATATTTAGAAAGAGAAAAAACAAAAGTGTAAGTCAGCAAAAAATAAAAAATAAACAACATTCACTGTCTAGACCTATTGGAGCAGCTCAATCCCAAGCTTTTTTGTCCTCAATATAGTCTTTTACAGTATAATAGGCTTTCTGGCATAGTTTTAACTTTATAAAAGATTTGAATTTATTAATGCTTAGTTCTTGAATGTGGCTAGGAAGTTTATTATAAAAACGTATACATTGGCATCTAAACGAGCCACCTATTTTCTTGAGCCTTGTTGTAGGAACAACAAATTTGTGTTTGTTCCTAGTATTTATGTTATGGATATCACTGTATTTTTTAAACAGATTAATATTTTTATGTGCATACAAAAGATTATCATAAATGTACTGAGAAGGCACAGTCATTATATTAATCTCTTTAAACTTGTCTCTGAGGGAGTGTCTAGGACTTAATTTATAAATAGAACGAATTGCCCTTTTTTGTAAAATAAAAATTGTCTGAATATCGGCGGCATTTCCCCACAGCAGAATACCGTATGACATCACACTATGAAAATAACTAAAGTAAACTAAACGGGCTGTCTCTAAATCAGTTAAATCACGAATTTTCCTAACGGCGTATGCTGCAGAGCTAAGCTTTCTTGACAATTTATCTATATGGGGGCCCCATTGAAGCTTGGCATCTAAAGTTATGCCTAAGAATACTGTGGAATTTTCGGGTTTTAACTCTTCACCCTTTATGAGAACACTAGTTTCTACTTGTCTAACATTTGGTATCGTAAACTTAATACATTTCGTTTTTTTTTCGTTAAGAAGTAGATTATTAACATTAAACCAGTTAACTACTTTTGCGAGGGCACTATTTATATTGTCAGTAACCAGCTGCTGACGTTTGAGTTTAAATAAAAGTGAAGTGTCATCTGCAAACAACACTATATCATGTTCATCCTTTATGAGGTAAGGCAAGTCATTGATATAAATAATAAATAAAAATGGTCCAAGTATTGAGCCCTGTGGGACCCCCATTCTTACTACAGATCCGGGTGACCTTTTCCCGTTAACATCAACTCTCTGAATCCTATCACTTAAGTAAGAAGTGAGAAGATCCAGAGAGGCGTTCCGGATTCCGTAGTGGTGAAGTTTCCTGATTAAGGTTTCATGAAGAACACAATCGAATGCCTTTGACAAATCACAAAAAATGCCCAAAGCATCGCATTTGTCCTCCCATGCATTATAAATATGTCCTAAAAGTTCAACTCCGGCATCGGTAGTTGAACGACCCCTTGTAAAACCGAACTGTTTATTATTCAGTAATTTATTGTTATTGAAAAATCTTTGCAATTGATTTAAAATAAGTTTTTCATAAATTTTACTAAAGGTGGGTAGTACGGAAATAGGTCTATAATTAGTAGGGTCTGATGTACTACCCGATTTAAACAACGGTATTATTTTACTGTGTTTCATAAGATCAGGAAACTCACCACATTCAATACAATTATTAAATATATCAGCTAAAGTAGGTGCTACAATGTTTATAATTGTCTTAGCAACATCCACAGAATTGCCCCATAGATCTGCAGTCTTTTTAACATTCAACATGTGAAAAGTTTTAATTATATCTGTACAAGTGACAAATTCGAAGTGAAATTCCGAATCACAAACTGGAACGTTTTCCTTAAGTAAAGACTCTGCAGCAGTGGGTGATGAGCTTAGAGATTTAGTAGTTACCACGGGAATCTCTGTAAAGAAATTTTCAAAGGCCGCGGCGACCTGGGAATCTGATCTAATTACATTGTCATCAATAGCAAGGCTGTAGTCACTACTTCGGTTGCATGACCTTCCTGTTTCGCTATTAATGACATTCCAAGTCATTTTAATAATGTTATTACTATTTTTAATTTTTGAACTCAAATAACGTGACTTGGCCATACTACAGACTGTTTTAAATATTTTAGAATAATTTTTAACATATAAATTAAATTCAGCAGTGTTTATACAAATTCGTTCATCATATAATTCATAAAGTCTTTTTCTACTTTTATGTATACCAATGGTGGCCCAGTCACTGAAGGAAGCGTTACTATTGACTGATAATGTCTTTGGAATGAATGTTTTATCAAATTGTGTGCAATATATATTAAAAAAATCATTATATTGTTTGTTAGGGTCATCATTAGTCAACAAAAGTGGTAATTTTCTTAAGAGTTTAGTTTTAAACGTTTCTAAGCGTTTAGTTGTTTTTGGGTTAACAGTGATATCTTTTTTAAAAACTTTTTTGTTTTGATTTATAATAGTGATCAGCTGTCCGCAATGATCTGAGTCTATTAAATTAATCATTTCTTTGTGATTTGGTATAATGTCTGTATAAATGTTATCTAGGCATGTGGCACTAGTAGGAGTTATTCTAGTGGGCTCCAAAAATAGGTTAGCAAGATTGTATGACTGAAACAAACTTATGATTTTAGTACTTAACCCAGAATTTTCTAACAAATTAACATTGAAATCACCGCAAGTGATGATGGACTTGTTTGTATTACAGATTTTGTGCAACACTTCATCCATAACCTTTTCAAAACAATCATACAATCCTGAAGGAGGTCTGTATACACTTAATATAATGAACTGCTCCAATTCTATACAGGCTATTTCAATTGTCCGCTCAACAGAGAGGCTCACAATGTCCTTTCGGTCCTTAAATTTAAGCTGGTTATGTACTAAAATTAATGAGCCACCATGTATAGCATTTACTCTGCTGAATGAACTACCAACCTGGTGATTACTAAAATTGAACATGAACTGGTGGCTTTTAAGCCAATGTTCTGTCATACAAAGAATATCTACATTGTTAAAATTCAGGAATAATTCTACTTCTAAGTCTTTATTTAAAAATCCTTGAATGTTTTGATGCACCAGATTGATACTGTTTAATTTTTTTACACTTTCATTTGAGTTATTTATTGCCTTAGTTACATTTTTGCTAGAGGTTGCCTCTATTGTCCTAATTTCTAATTTAAATGATGATTAATGTCATTAATTTTGAGCAAATTATTGACAGAACAGTTTAAAATGTTTTTGCATTGCTCAAAAGGAGCAATTTGTTTAGCCAAATTTTTGGCTGAAATAGAAAAAAAATATGATAGCGACATAGCTATCTGTCTTTTGAGATAGGTAGAAAGATAGTACATAACACAATTGTATCTATCTTTTGTCAAATATAAATTACTATCAATATAATAGTTAGTGTCAATTAAATCTATTAACTTATCATTATAAGTTAAATTATGCAATGTCATGTTTATATCATATCTTAATCTATTTTCTTCCTGTGGCAAACTGTTACTGTAAGGGAATGTAAACAACACAATTTTTCTTAAACTAAGGTTGCACAAGGTTCTATGATATTGGAGCAATTCTCCTTTATTTAAATTTCCTCTATTTCCCATAAAAATTAATAAAGTTGTTTCCTGCTTAAAGTTACATTTAATAATTTCTTTCATAATATCAAACAAAGAACAACCAGGCATGCAGTAATTTATTACAGAGTGTCCCGGATATTCATCTTTCAATATATGGTTTGACATGTTTACAGTTTATTTTACTCTAAAAAAATAAAAAACTAGCGTATAAATCCTAATGGGGTTTGTTTTTCATATCATTAGCAATAATAAAACACAACTATTTTGTCTATCAACACATACCACTTGGAAATAAAAAAAATGTAAAAAACAATATAAAAAAAATAAAAAATACACTAAAATTAATTCTGAAGCTTTAATAAAGACATTAACATAAAAAAAATGTCACCTATTTAATATATCATGCAGTAAAGGGCTAAGGAAATTAATATTTCAACAATAAATCTGCAGAAAGTTAATTTAACGAAATTTCAAAAAATGTTGTTTAAGTTCATGCTGTGTAGACCTTGCTACGCCGCGCCTACGACGGCGTAGAGGCTCTCTAATTCGCTGAAGGTCAAAGATTTGCAAGTAAATATATCAAATTCAGAAAAATATATCGTCTATCTAATTTACACATAGATAAAATGTTTGAAATAACCAGCGTTATTTTGTATAATAGATATCACGTTTACTAAACTAATATGAGATTTTCTTTAGTAGAACTATGATTTGTATATAAAACTGATAATGGGAAAGTAAAATGATGTTCTGAAACAAAATATGATATAATGACTACGATACGTCCATGTGATTGAGGTTTGACATGAGATAGCTCTTAGAAATCCATCATCCATTTACGATTACGGCAAAATGTTTTTTTTACAAAAGTAGGTTCTAAATGGGTGATTGAATTTATGATAATGTTCCGGCTATATGAAATTGAGAGGAAAGTCAGAAAATAAGATATTCAATTACTGCCACCGTTGGCGTTGTGTAGAGAATCACTACATCATAATCTTGGTTGTATGTCAAAAACAGCTGTTTGAAGCAGTGAGGTAAAAGAAGGATTGCCTAAATAGGTAGTGAAAACTGAGAATGATGAATATAAATACAAAAACATCATTATTTTTTACCCGGCTGTGGTGAAGCCCAAAAGGAGGGTAACCTTTTATATAGCTTATTAGCACAGTATATCGGGTAGTATTCGAACTTATGACCATTCACTAGTCACTCTAAGGTCCGTATTACAGTCCAGTTTGATAGTCAATCAGTCGATCATTGTTTAAGTATAGAATCAGTACTTGAACATCGTTCGTAATTCAGAACGTAAATCAATCAGCTAAAGCGAGACTAAAATCGAGCCTCAAGCAGAGATGTGTATTTTCTATGCATCGGCCTGTTTTAGTTTACGATTTATTTTATTTATCAATTATGTTTTGATCTTCACAGGATTAGAAATATTCAAATGTACCATAAGAACCCAAATATTTAGGAAGTTAGCGTTCTTTTGTTAGCCCCGAATAGTACAAGCCCACGTTTATTGAAGTTAAACTGTTTGAACTCATTTTGTATTATCATTATTATTTTCCACAAAATATCTGTCGTGACTTTAACAGACATAAGTCCACAATTTCATTGGATAATTTTTAATTTGAACAAAATAATTTAATAACTTTTTTCTTTGTAGTTGCGATGGTAGCAATGAAAATAATAAGCTCCAATAATTGGAGTAAACAATAAAAGGTTCAAAAAAATCTCTGAATGTATATCTACTTACTAATGTAAACTGACCAAATGAATGTTGAGCAGTAACCGATAATAGCTATGTATTTTCATACCCTTTATGCTTGTTAACATGAATTTCCTCTTTTAGAAATGTATGTAGACTTGTGTCTATTTTATATTAATTCCTGGTGCTTTTGTAACGGCGTTTTAGTGTCTTTTAATAACGATTATATTAATTGCTTACAGGTGCAAGTTTTAATGCTGCTATGAAAGCCACTATATTGCACCAATAGATACTATTCAACCTCGCAAAGACGGCGAGTATGGCAACGGAGGAGATCATGCTACGTGTAGCAATGAGAGCGGCGTGAAAAAAAAAGGCACCCGTGTCATGTCTGGAGGAAGAATATTGGAAATTAAAAATAAAGAATTTATAACAAAAATGTAGCTTTATTACGTATCAAAATAAATTGTTTCTACAAAATGTTTCTTATTATTTGTGTGTGACTGCCTCATCGTGGCTTTTCTTTCGTTCTGGGTCTTTCTTAGAAGTGGCGTCATAAGATAACACATTGGCACATGGGACACACACATTGAAACACATTGAATAATAACTATCTGTGATGAGCTTCGTCATGAACTAATTCTCTTCAAACCTCCAGAGCACCTACTGAGCCTCCTGGTTGAGCATCCCCTATAAATCCTTTCATCATGTGTACCTATTGTTATAATGTACACTAATATTATAAAGCGGAAAGATTTGATTGTTTGTTTGTATTGAATAGGCTCCGAAACTAGTGGACCGATTTGAAAAATATTTTACCATTAGAAGCCGTCATTATCCCTGATGAACATAGGCTACTTTTTACCGCGAGAAAATGCTTATTTCCTACTGGAAAACGGGCAAAATGATTTAAACGGCGGGAATTCCGAATTCTAAGCAAACGAAGTTGCGGGCGGATGCTAGTATTGTAATAATCTACTTCTCTAAATGTAACAATTTTGATGGTAATACTTCAATTCCACAATAATTATAAACTCGAAAACGCATATAAACTTAAAAAGAATAAAATTCACATACCAATCTATGCTGAAGCGCGGTCTCGACCACACTTGGGTGATTACAGCTTCAATCATTGCTTAGGTTCGATTCACGAACTGAGTACCGATCTAGAATAAAGTCAAACTCGGCTGAACTATGATCAATGAATCTATGCTTGAGGATCGTTTTAAAATTAAAACTTGACTCAAAACTAGTCTTAAACGGAGATCAATACTTGAGTTTCCTTCTGTAATACGGACCTAAGTCTGCGACTTTAATCGTTAAGCTTTTGTTCCTCTAATTTTCACCGATTACACAAATAATCACAATTGTAGAATTTATTAGGGATACCACTATCCTCTTCCTTATTATTCCAATTTGGTTTGCGATTGATCATCAGACACCGAACAACCCCTCTGACTTCGGTTTTAGTTGCGCCCCCTTCACCTCAACACAATTAAATGTATACATTCGGAATTCAAATTTTTTTTTTATACGGGTTTCATAATCTGGAATTAATCTTTCGGGAATACGTTTCAGGCAAAATTACATGATGCTATCATGTAATTTTGGATATTATTGAAATGCAAAAGAATTTTTAGCGTTTCGTCCTTCAAAAGAAAAAACGGAACCCTTATAAGATCATTTCGTTGTCTGTCTGTCTGTCTGACTGTCCATCTGTCAAGACCCTTTTTTTCAGAAACGCGTGGAATTATCAAGTTGAAAGTAATATCAACTACTGAAAGCTGCAATCCCTTGAAGCAATGAAAAAATCAAACTTCTAAGTCAACGCAATCAAAAGATACGGGCGATTATGTTCCGTTTATGCCGCATATTTTGACAATCCCAAGGGAATCAAAACCTATAGAGTACTTCCCGTTGACCTAAAATCCTGAAATTTGTCAAGAAGCGATGTCATGTAGCATAAGTAAAGGAAATAACCGAAAACCGTAAAGAGCATGGCGGGGTAAGCATGGAGTAGCGGCCCCAGTGGAAATTTCAACTGCCAATTTTTGTGTAGGTTGGTCTTACTGAGTGTAACTAACCTGTAAAATATTTCTTCAAAATATGCATTGGTTTTCGAGAAAATTGAAAAAATATTTTTGAAGAAAAAATTTTTTTTCTCGTTAATAGTTCCAAATTAGCAATGCCCATAATATATGTTGTACGTAACTTAGAGAGACAACATATCATGATATTTTTTTCCAAAAATCTCGAAATAATTGTCGAAATAATTGTTCACTAATACTCAGTGCTTTCATAGTTTATGAACTTCAGCAATGTTACCTAATTATTTTGGCGAATGTATCTGTAGATTACGTAACTACAGTGACAAACTATTTACATACCTACTTGTACGGAACCCTCGGTGCGCGAGACCAACTCGCACTTGACCGGTTTTTTATTTTTTTGACGAGCTTCGTAAAATATTGATCGAAAAACATCTTCGGTAAAAAAATGGAGTCTTGAACTCCATTTTTGAACTTCACAGATTACGAAATATGGATGTACCTACACACACATGATGTATTGATTAATAATGGGGTGGCACACCTCTGCATAACCCTTCGGCGAATGCCGGCGTGATGTTGTTATTTATTCATAAAAATGTAATTTTAATAAAGTAATTAAAATTACATTTTGCAATCTCAAATATTTGAATACGCATAAAAGTCATTAAATTTTGACGCTTCCAAAAGAATTAGGTAGGTAAGCTTGGGCCACCCAATTACCCTTAGTTCCGGGAGCCCCAAGCCACGTCAAATTAGGGTTCTATCCAAAAATTTTATTTCATAACGTTTCCGTCCGCAAAACTTAAAAAAAACCTTTACACGAGACCATCAAACTATACTACTACGTGTCGTTACTTGGTTTCACGCGTATTTTGCGCATAGTTTGTGTAGATATGGATAAAATAGATAATTTTTATTGCTATGTATTCTTTTGGATAGCAAAAAGTCATGAATTCTAACGGTAATGTCCTGGATGTGCGTTTCATAACTAAACCTAACATAAGAGTCATTGCAAGTCTATTAAAGAAACGCTTAGTACCTACCTAGTGTATTTAACTGATCCTCTAAATACTTATTGGTGGCCTTCTGATGATGTACGCTTCATTATATGCGCCTTTAAAAACGTTTTGGGCTTCTAATGATGCACACTTATTTAAATAAATGAGCATCCAAGTTGGTCGCAGTTACTTGGCCTGCCGTGTGATTCTGTAACCATCTCACCGTGAAAACTTGGGTGAAGTGAGCGTGGAGTGAGCTATCATTAGGGATTAACACTATTGACACTGCTCACTTCAAGCTCACTTCACTTAAAATTTCACGGCGAGATTTTTACAGAATGGACCGGCTGGATATTTAGGACCCAATAATAGGAATTATATGAGGTTTACAAAAAGAGGTGCATTCATTATATTAGATTGTTCAATAATATTTTTAGTAAAGCAACATGGGAATGATTTGAGGTGTGATAAAAAATTAGAATATGGAAAAAAACTTTTAAAATGTTTAAGTGCTACAATTTGTTCAGTTGCCTATTTGTGTGGTTGACCTTATGACCTCATTAACAGTAATTAGTCTGAAAAGCGCTTCAACTGAAACTCAAACTTACAAGTCGCTCTTAATACTAGTGATTTGAAAGTTTTGATGGATATTGGCTTCCTAAAACTTTATACCTACGCTATACTGTCCTAATACATACCTCCTACAGCACTTAGACATGACATTTTAGAATAAAGATATAGAAAACATAAATATGTAGTTAAATACTTTATGGCAAACTGGATGTTGAATTAGGTTATTCTGTCTATTTGGTTAAACTATCTATTCTCAAGAAGTATTGATAAAACTCACTCTATGCCACCATTTGGGAGAGCATTAGTACCATCAGTAGTAGCATCATCAAGGCCGCGATAACCATATGACCTAATATGGTTCAAAAACTCTTAAATGAGTTTTATAAAATATAATAACAACAATAAACACACTTATCACACTTCACACTATATATCACACTAATATTATAAAGGCGAAAGTTTGTGAGTGTGTGTGTGTTTGTATGTTTGTTACTTCTTTACGCTCTAAATTTGGCGCATGGATAGTTTATAACCACGATTAACGCATAGAATACTTTTTATCCCGATATTCTTACGGGATCGAGACTTATGGAGGTGAAACCGCGGGGCGCAGCAAGTAATATTATAAAAGCAAAGGTTTGTGAGTGTGTTTGTATGTTTGTTACTTCTTCACGCAAAAACTACAGAACGGATTTTGATGAAACTTTACAGTAATATAGCTTATATATCAGAATAACACATAAGATACTTTTCACCCCGATATTGTATTCCGAAACTTACGTGGGCGAAACCACGGGGCGCAGTTAGTAAAAATATAAGTACTTGTTCCTTTCATCGAAATATATTTTATGTACGAACTTCTTCTCGACTGAAGTCGGAAAATTGTGATCTTTGCAATGCAATTGAGTTTAATATTATTCCCTTCCACGTTGAGAGCTTTAAATTTAATTACATGGGGACAACAGCGATAACGCAGACTTGGCAGAAGTAGACAAACTTCTGTAATATTTACGTAACGGGGATGTATACTAAATAATAGTTAAAACGTAATGGGTCCCTTCATTATAGAGGATATGTTAATCTAATCACGGCTAAGTACGTCATTAGAACGAATTCAATTCAATACAAACACATAGTTGCTGTCTACCTACGTGTTCATATAGCGATACACATACAGAGCACTCTAAATGTGATACAGATAATATAATAAAATAAAATTGCGATACGAATTCGTGAGAAAATTTAAATAAATGACTTTTCTGTTTGCACATAAAAAGAAATATATTGCGGCACAATGAATGTTGGGGGTGGTGTGGGTAGTGGGGACAGTCGCGAGGCGGACGAGAGACGGTGCCGGGGGCGGGGGTCGGGCCGCTCGGCCCCGCTAGGGGGTGACCCACTTTAACGGGACAAGTAATATTACTTTTTACTTTTAGGCAACTATTTCATGTTTTATCGCGATAATAACATATATTACCTATTGTATAACCTTACCCTTTCTTATGAACGTAACATCGTGTTGCAAACATCACATGAACGACTGGAAATATCGAACAAAATATGTTTCCTGTTTCCATAACCGTAACTTCATTTTCCTCAAATCTTTTAACTTTTTCGATTAGTGCTATAAATCTGCGTTATGGAAAAGGCAGTTTTAATATTATAAGAACAGACAGTCTCTACAAGAGGTTATTTCAATTATTATCAAACGAAACAATCAAAAATCGAAACTAGCAATGCGCAGGAAAAATAAGAAAGCATTGAAAGCAATCGTACGTGTGA
This sequence comes from Eremobia ochroleuca, assembly GCA_949629135.1. NCBI lineage: Eukaryota > Metazoa > Arthropoda > Insecta > Lepidoptera > Noctuidae > Eremobia > Eremobia ochroleuca. The sequence goes on from OX451396.1 coordinate 11,372,315, forward strand.
TCTAAACGAACACAATGCCTATACAAATTGTATGCTTACTTATATTGTGCTTATGTGTTATTGACGTAGCTTGTTTTCATACGAGCGTAGTATAACTGTATGTATGTTGGTTATTCCACATTCTCTTGTTTTGCGTAACAGGATGAATATTTGTTTGAATTAATTAATATCAATTATTACGATCGCCCACGTTTCCGCCCGCGGAATTACACAGTAGATCCTGCTTGCTGTAGAATTGGAACTTGTATTTAGGAAGGAAATTAAAAAAAAAAAACAACTATACCTATTCTGTTGAATGTTCAACGTTAGAGCTGGCTTCCTAGGAGAAAATATTTCCCAAATTAACACTTTAGTACATTAAAACAAAATATATAATGTAATATTGTTAATATTTAATTACAACATCAATACTTAATCAAAAGAATCACACATTTCATAAATTCAGTAAATATAGACACAAAGTCCTGCTTTCGTTCGTGTAATGGATTCAGTAGATATGAGCAGAGCATTCATTGCACACAAAAAAATGTGTCAGAGCTGTGTATGGAGCAGAATATTTAGAGCATTGTAAGCCATTATTTAAAGCACTAAAAATTCTTCCACTTCCTTGCCTATATATTTTTGAAATTTGCATGTTTATAAAAAGGTATTCGCACATGTTTCCATTTATGAACACATTTCTAAAAGAGTGAAAAGCAGAAGCCCAAATAAATTACTTACACCTAGCCAGAGACTACATTTGTATAGCAGGAATTACAATTGCAGGGCAATCAAAATCTTTAACAATTTACCCCCACGCATCAGAGTGTTCCCCACTAATAAATTCAGGAAAACAATATTTGCCCGGTGATCGCGACGATAGGTCGTGGTGGAGCAAAATGAAAGGATAGCGGATTGTACAATAAGAAGTATAATTAAGAAGGAAAACTAAAGACAGACTACAACGGTCGGTTGAAAGGTGCAAACATGTAAATATGAGACTCGTAATTAAGACGCGCACTTTTAGACAACTGTTTCTATTCAGTTAATGATTTTTTAAATTATGAATTTTGACATTATATTTTATCAATACTTTGTGTGTGTATGTATACCTATTGACTTGTACCTACAGCTTTTTTTACAATTCATTCATAAATAATAAATATAAAAAATGTGCTTATAAAACTTGACATTGTGTAAAAATTACTTGTTTTCATCTTAATTAATTTGTAATTATATTAATGGGGATATATCTTCTTCTTAGCGTTTCGATGATAAACTAACTGCTATAATTATATTGTTGCGGCCTAGAACTTGGCCACTTTGTAAGTTAATTTTAATATTTCTACACCGGCAACGGTAGTGTGTGTGAAACTGTATAATTAAGATTTTAATGTACCACATATTCACTTAAAGCAGCTTTATAATTTTCAAACATTTTTGGCGAAGTTTTTAAGGGCCACGAGGGTATTTTGTTATCATTCATTATATTTATAGTCCGCATTTGTTACAAAAATGCAAATATAACTTATGTAATTAGTCGAGTAGTCATTTGTTTTTATCTAAAATACGTAAAAGAAGTTATAATGAGAAGACACGTAGGATTGTATGAGGCTGGATATAACCTCCGCAAAATCAATTACTGGGAGATTCCGATATCCTAGACAGACTTTCGGCCTTCGGGCTTCTGACTGCTATTACCAATTGCTATTCGCAGGGCAATGCGCCGTGTTCACAAAACAACTGAGTACACAAAATGTCTGTGGGAATGTTATCAGTCCAACACTCGTATTTATGTAGAGGCTTACATATTTGATTTGATCGTTCTTCAAAGTAACCTTTTATTTGCCAATTCTAAACTCTAAATCTATTCAGTCTGTGTTAGTTAGCTTTATTGGTACAAGCTACTAGGTAATTATATTCGATTCTGATTCGTTATTTTATCATTTCTATCATAGAGCTTTTACTTGGAACCGTTTTTCCCAGAAGATACGCAATGCTACACAAAACTTCAAGTACTACGATTTTGATTTTCATTATTTACCGGAGGATGAGAAGTTAAGAGCTATTTTGAGAATTTCGATCAGATCGTATCTGCACTATGTAAAGGATTGGCTTTCATAATAATTTAAAATCCCAACTTAAGAAATGCATTGTATCACAAACCTATTAAAGATCAACTGTTAGTAGCAGAACTGTATAAATATTTTTTATCAAATGCTCTACATTTAAATCAACGTGAAACCAAACTTCTTCAACGAATGTTACATTACTAGAAAGATATTGTCCTCAAACCAGTAAAAAAATATAGACAGTCCGCAGCTAAATCGCCTATCGCTATTATATAGGTAATATAATTTTATTTCATTTCATTCCTTATTCCTTCATACTGGGCTAAGCGTTTAAGCTTTCGATATTATAATAATACATAAGGCTTTATTAGATTTACTGAAATTAAATGGTGCACAGTGTTTTGTACTAATGATAAGACTGCAATAAAGTAGCACATTCACGATCAAATGATTAACTTTGACGTGACTCCAATACAAACAACAATGTAACTTATATCTCCGCAAGGTATAACTTAGAACAAATGAAAAGAGTTTGATCAAACTCTCGGCATTCATTCTAATTTATAACTTATAGCAATGAGATAAGAGTTATATTATATAGAGACTGAAAACAAATGGATTGAATGGTCGCGCGGATGTCCGGTGGTCGTGGCGAAGTGTGTTGGGTCATCGGGTGCCAACCTTTATAATTGATCCAATCAAAGCGAATAAAATGTGTAGGTAGTATTGTGAACTTGTGAGCTCGTGCTATCTTTAGGGACTGCTTTGTATTTTATTGACTATTTTTAAAACATAGGAACTATCCTCATAAATATAAGCACGAAGAAAGGAAATTTGCGGATTTTTGTATGTGTGTATGAGTAGGTACTTTTGTAATATGAAAGCCATAGTCTCCCACTATGTATATAATCATCATCATTTTAGCCGAAAGAGTCTACTGCTGGACGTAGGCCTCCCCCAACCACCACCACTTCGACCGGTTATGTGCTTCTCGCATCCAGCGGATTCCTGCGGCCTTCACCAGGTCATCGGTCATGTAATACTTGTTATCTAGTAATTATACTGCATCTACATTCACAAAGCTAAGTATATACCGCCGTATTGCGACAGCTTTTGTGTTTGTCGCGCAGTTGACCTTTTTTAATTAATTCCACTCAGCTCGATTAATGAGATCAAAGGTTTCCTGCTATCAGATAATCGACACCAAAGTAAAGCAGTATATTTTGTCGGTACGACAATGTTTTATTTATCGTGTGCTTGCTATAATTGCCGCTCTGAATATTAGAATCTTTATCTCAATAATAGAATTTGTGTCTATGTGTATACTTTATTTACTTGTTCGTTACATTGTTTCTCCTTGCTAGATATATTGAGGATATTTTATTTATTTTATCATTTACTGAGGACCTCTTAGGTGCGCTATAAATTTATGTACTTACCAGTAGTGTTTAATACAAGGTGGCACCATCGACGCGGAAATTGCAATCACGAATTCAGTACTTGATTCTGAAGCACCCCGCGTTGAAACTATCGTCGGTTATAAAAAAAAGGCTCCACACATTTTGACCGCGTAGGTATTGCACTTGTCTATGAAACAGCTGTGTTTTTTGCAAGTACCTGACGTATCATTTCCTCGGTTTAGAGTCATGTGTTGAATTCATGGTTGCAGTCTGCGCGTCTGTGTCCCAGCCACCATGTTTATTTATTGATAAGAACTTATTAAAAAAAATAAACGTGAGTTAAATTCAATAGAAACCCTAATGTAGAACGAACTCTAAATTTGAAATACAAAAAAAAATTCTTATCTAAAAGTCAACAGGCCCCTAGTTTGTTTCCCCAAAGGGAAGAGTTTGCTCAACGAGAAAAAGGATTAGCCTACTAAATGTCAGCTTTTTATGCATAATTATTTTCGACTGTTAACTGTGTTTGCTGACCAGTTTTTATATCTTCAAGTTAAAGTGATTTCTGCTTCATAAATTCAAAATATTAAACTTAGAACCCGGATATCATGGAATTCTCCGCTATTTAGATAGTAGCGTAACACATAGAGTAACGTTGCTCTCCCGTTGAGGTATGCAGAAAATATTCAATAATAAACGTATACTATACAAAATGAGAATTCAAAATAGTGTGGAATACACAATGATGTGCCACATAGATATACATCTACGGTGCGTAGACAGTTTAACCATGTTTTTGTCGCTTGTACACGGGAATTTTAATGAAAACTAAACTCGTATACTTTAGCAATTTCAGGAATGAAACGAAGACGAGTGCTCGTTTATAAGCGTGATTTAACAACTCCAGCATATTGATTTTTACGTCGCCGTGGGCCCACCCCCTCCCCCGCGGGAAGAGTTGTGCACGGGGGTAATGCTAAAATGCTTGTTCCCCTATTTGAGAGTACATGCTGGAGGGACGTTCAACTGCAACCGCGACAACGTTCAGTTTTTCTTATTCATTTAATACATATTTTTACTTTATCTAGTGAATACTTTACGTAAGATTTACGACCGGATGCATCTTCATTGGAACGTGAATGTGACACACTTTCTATCGTACACTCTTATCTGTATTGTAGTTTAACAACTAGTTTAGTGGCGCTATTGTAATGCTTTGTTTTTACAATAACTGTATTTTGAAAGAATGCTCAAATCACTATTAACATTGTTATTAGCATGCCTATACAACATTTGAATGTGTTAATGACACGAATTGTTGAAAAGAGTCTTATTTTATCTTAGCCTAGTACAGTACCTACAATTTTCAGTACAAAGTTCTCGTTTCTGTATTAAATACAGTTATTTTTAAATCACGTATACTTTACAACCTCAATAATGAATATGTGGCGAAAAATGATTGACATGCCTTGCATGCTGGGCTCTTTATACAAATAACGCTTCCTTTTATATTTGAATGATATTTCGTATTGATTGGAAGTGTATAAGATATTTGAAAGTCAGCGGCCGCAGTTGTATGTCCCCGCGAGTTTGTTCAGCCCCACCCGCGCACTTTTCAGTGGGCCGCCCCGCGCCGCACCCTTCACTGCACCCCATGTGTTATTCTCCACTCCGTCCCGCGCCGGGACGCTCCTTCATTTTACTCCAATTTACAACCAAAAAAATTCAAACAAACATTCCCTAAATTAAATTTAATATTAGGCCTGGGATTGAATCCGATGTTCTAATGTACGATACTTAAACGCAGTGTTAGGTTAGATTGGAGTATTTCTTGAAAGCCTCCTTATCTGTAGTCTTTCAGGCGTAACTAATTACTGGCGTTGTCAAACAACATTTCGTTCCGTCAGTACTCAGTACGTATGCTTGTACGTAATTTGTTACTACATTCGCGACACTTGCGGGATTTATGTCAAGTTATAAAGTTGTCCAGCGGCTTCTGGTTGGTCTTTTATTTAGTACTATTTCAGTGTTCTGTATTTTACTGAAATGGTTACCGTTTACTTTTATAGTCACCGTCTTGTAAAACTGAACGGTTTTCACATTTTACTTTTAGTGCCTCGCATTTATTGAAGCTATCGTTTTATTATTTCATAAGGAGTTCAAGCACAGTGCTCACAATTGTATCAATCCAAACATGTACATATGATATTACGGAATCTACAACGTAAAATATCATAGATATACACTAACTACAACGTATAAGTACTCAGAATGGAATATATTTTAGTTTGGTAGGTATAATAATTGAGGGGCGCCACCCCAACCCTACCGAGTTTGAAAAGGAAAGCTTTTAAGAGCTTTTTGTTTGTAATTAATTATGTTTTTTATTTATTTATAATGCTTTAGTATGGTTTTATTGGGAACAGTTCTTAAAAACCTTGAAAGAATATGGTGATTTAATTATCCAAAAACAATGTTCCCATGAAGATTATGTAACGACATTATAATTTATTGAAGAAAAATATTGAAATCCAAGTACCTGTACTTTCCAGTGGCAATACTCAGTTGGGAAAGATTGCTGAACAGTTTACTAATGTTGGAACGTGCGTTTAGTTTCATACCCGCCTAAACAACTTGCTAACGAACAGATCAATCTTGTGATCAATTTTTCACCCTTAGTTAAAATAGCACAACATAAAAACTGACGAGCACTGGCACTGAGCACCTGGTTCTGTTCTGGGTTTACATATGGAATTCCTCAGTAGCAGTTCGGACTCGTGGATAATTGATAACAGTCGCACGGGTCGATCGAAGGTTAAGCAACGCTTGACGCGGTTGGTTCGTGGATGGGTGACGGTTCATTACATACCAAGATCCCTCCGTGTCTCCGAAAGCACGTTACGCCATTGGTCTCGGTTGTCATTCGTAGGTCTTTGACAGTTGTTACGGGTAGTAGAAGCCCAAACATCTGACAACTAGTCCTACCAAGGGGTATCGTGTTACCCAGTAACTGTGTCACTCCATGTAAAATGCTGGTATTCAGCTGCATCCGGTTAGGCTGGAAGCCGACTACAACATATGTGAGAAAAAAGTAGGCAGATTGATATGGAATATCTCAGTAGCAGCCCGCAGTCTGGATTTGTGCCCGGCTGACTATCCATTAAGGAAAAACGGGCGTAATCTCATGTAGGCAGTTGACAGCATACTTAAAAAAATGTCAGGGTCAACGTGTTTTCGTTTAAAAAAAAATCTTTGATACGGGGGAGGTCAACAAGTTCGTGGAAAGAAAGGGAAGAGATATGAAATGTTATCATTAAAATGGAAACGGTACTTTTATTAAGTACCTAAGTAATTTAATCATATTTTATCATACACATAATTAATTATGGTAGTTAATTATAGAAGATAGTTGGAAAGAACATTGCTGTAATCATCCTATGAATTAACACGTTTTTTGTAAATGTGTACAATAATTCCTAATTTATTTGATGCATTAGATATCAATTCTTATAATAACACGGAGTTTAAAATCTCGTTAATATTAGGTCATCCCACTTCCAATGTCATATTTTTTATTTCCAATATTTATGTATTGCGTAATGGTATGCAATAGTTAATACATGTGTTGTCTTGTACAATCATGTTAGTTTAATTTGGTGTGTTGTATTGTCAAGACGTGCATTGATTTAAAATGGAAGATTAAAAAAAATCTATTAATGTAGTGTAGCAACGTATATATCTAAAGTTTTGTGCTTTACTCAACTACTCTGGAGGAGTTGCGCACGACTTACTGGTAAAGTGTGTTGGTCGTAACGCCTTAAATAAAAGAACCGTACAGCGATGGCTTGAAATGTACAAACAAGGAAGAACCACAGCTGAAGATGAGCCGCGAGCACCTCGATCATTATCATCGACTAGATTAGAAGCAAGAGACAAAATCAAGGAAGCACTTCGTCAGTCACGTAGGGTCAGTGTCAGTGATCTCTCCACTCAACTTAACATTCCTCATTCCACTATACATAGAGTACTCACGGAGGATTTATGTCTGGTCAATAAAACTGCAGTGTGGGTGCCCCACACTCTGAACACGGATCAGAAGGAGTTTCGTTATGAAACTGCGCGTAGCCAATTATCGTGGTATCGCCGTAAGAAAAATATACTTAATAGATTCATATTCCTTGATGAAACTTGGGTCGAATTTTATACTTCTCGTCAAAGACATCATTCACGATGTTGGGTGGACTTGGGCACTTCAGCTGAACATTTACCACGTGCAGAGCTACATGAACGAAAAATACTACTAATAGTAGCTATGGATGTCAGAGGCATTGCTTTTTGGAGAACTTATGATGAAAATACAACTATGACTGGAGAGCGATATAAGTCATTTTTAGAAGAAAATATTCCTATTTGGGCAGACGAACATCATATAACGAGTCCTATAATTTTACATGATAACGCCAGACCGCACAAATCAAAAATATTTCAGAATTTAATTGAAGATAAAGGATGGATTGAAATTATTCAGCCGCCATATTCCCCGGATATGAATCCTTGTGATTTCAATTGTTTTGGCCATGTGAAGAGGAAATTGTCGGGTACTCGATACAATAGCAAAAAGGAGTTAGATATTAAACTAAAGAGCATTACTGATGAATTAAATGAAAGTGGTACTTTAAATGGTGTTCAAGATTTGCCAGCAGTCTGGGAGCGAGTGATTAATAGTGGTGGAGATTATTGATTAGTGTCAAAAGGTTATATAGTATACTAGTCAGTTTTTGTAAAATAATAATAATAAAAAAATATGACACTGGAAGTGGGATGACCTAATATTTAAAAAAATAGTATCACGATTTTATTCTTGATCTTATTTCCTGGCACCATATTTAGATAAATCAAAGGACGATTACAAAAATAAAAACTTAGTATTTTCAGCGCTTATTTTATTACATAGATTTTTTGTTGCAAACAGATACGTGCTAAAGCGCTCGAAAGCACTGAGCGACGTTATTACGAGTGACACTCGCCAGCATCAACTGTCAAGCTAGTGCATCGTACAATAGTTTGAATAAAGTAAGAGCAATATAGTACATACTAATTCTAGGAGTACAACAGTACTGCCCGTTCACAGCTACTTTACCTTTGACAGCAGCAACCTAAGGGTGCGTCCACATCTGGCGAATGCGCCGCGAATGCGCAGCTGGCGAGCCGTTCGCGAGCCGCCCGTGAGCTGCGCGTGTGCATTTTATGTTCGCGCACGTGAGCTGGACGCGCGCAGATCGCGCGCCATGCGCGAGCAGCGCGCGTCCAGCTCACGTGCTTACACTTTCGTTTGCCTAGCATCAGCGCGGGGAGGAGCGATAGCGCACGCGCGACACTTGCGCCGCGCGCGAACTGCGCGCGGGCGGCGCAGGAGCGGCGCACGAACAAAAACGCACGCGCGCAGCTCGCGGGCAGCTCGCAAACGGCTCGCGAGCTGCACATTCGCGGCACATTCGCCAGATGTGGACGCACCCTAATAGAAACCTTATTGTAACGAATATAAAGATCACTATGATTTTGACGAACTTGTCAGTGGCAGCTACCCAAAAGCAACCTTATTATAACGAGAATAAAGATTGATTATTATTGATCACTTTGATTTTGACAGGACGGAAAATCAGAGGTAAAATAATGTTCTAGTTTGACAGTTGATGCCTGTGACGGATAACATTTTGTATGTTATCTCGCTCGCCTTCATATGGCGAACCTTCAAATCAGAAAATATTTTGGATACCTATTTAAAAAATCTCAGGTGTGTCCGTATTATCAAACTTACTAGCTTCTGCCCACGGCTTTGCCCGCGTAAAAAGTAACTTTCAACTACTATCCCAAGAGAACACATTACCAGGATAAAAAGTGTCCTATATGTTAATCCAATAAATGCTCTATTTATGTGCCAATTTTCATCTAATTCAGTTCAACGGCTTACACGTAATTGAACAAACATCCAAACATCTTCACAAACCTTCACATTTATAATATTATGTAGTAGGAAGTAGGATAGGATTTCAGTCGAATGTAGTCATCCTAACTAATATTATAAATGTGAAAGTAAGTTTGTTTGTTTATTTTTTACGCTTTCATGCTAAAACGGCTGAACGGATTTGGATGAAATTTGGCACATAGGTAGACCATGACCATCTCTATCTTAGTAATGGACTACTCAGCTGTTCTCGTGTAGATTTCATCAGTAAGGTCCTCTCGCATCTAATCAGCGATCACCTCTGAACCCTGAATGCGTTTCATCGCGGTTTCAATGGTTCTGGGGTTAAAGGTAGCGAATGTGGCAGAGTCTTTTCCGTTTTGAATCCAGTTTCACTGAATATTTTGGAGAGAAACAATTTGAAACGCCATAGACCATGTGCTAGTGAATAAATGTGTTTGAAAAACAACTTGACTTGTCTTTAGACCAAATGGTAGAACATTAAGTTCGGGTAACTGGCAATGTTGTTTGTATGAAGCACATAAGCACAAAATGGCTTTTGTCACTCCATCAGGCTTATACGAATTTAATGTTCTATCATTTGGTCTTAAAACAAAGTCAAGCTGTTTTTCAAGGAACAATGGACAAAGTCCTAGCAGGCATTCAATATAAAAACGCCTTAAGCTATGTGGACAATATATTAATATGGGGTCAGACTTTCTCAGAATTCCGAGAGGCTCTAAAGAAGTAATGTTGCGGCTTAAGAAAGTAAACCTAATTTTGAACCAAGTAAATGTAGTTTTGGTTATCAGAAAATATCCGTTTCGGGTCATGAAATCTCGGGAGACGGTATCAAACCCGATAGTAAAAAATTACAATCATTCCCCAACTAATACGAAACAAGTAAAATCTATATTGGATTTCTGTTCATACTACCGTAAATTTATCAATAAATTTAAAAAAGAGACAAAGTTCAGCTGGTCGCAGAAACATCAGGAAGCATTCGATACAATAATACACTATATGAACAACCCGCCAATTTTGCATTTTTATTCGAATGACAAGCATGTGTTGACCCGCCTTTACATTGATGCCAGCGGAGAAGCACTAAGGACGTGCGTTATAGACGATTCAGACCTCATGTATCCGATATCGTATGCATCAAGAAAACTGAGTGATAGTGAGAAGAGATATTTAACGACTGAAAAAGAATGCTTAGCGTGGGTTTGTACATTGAATTAAAATATTTCAAACATTTCCTATGAGGTTTGAAATTTCAAGTTGTGACTGATCATAAGGCGTTATGTTGGTTGAGAGATAGAAAGGATATGAATGGAAGGTTAGCTAGATGGTCGCAGTGCATCCAGACGTACGAGTTTGATATCATTCTCTGCGCAGGGAGAGATAATGTCATAGCGGATTATTTGAGCAGGAACCCCTTATGTCAATATGAAAAGGACCAGAGCCCGATGGTATGCCAGGACGATGACAAGCAGTTGTATAAGATAGCAGTGGTAGAGATGAAAGATGGGCAGCTAGGAGATGAGTTCTGCAGACAATGGTTAGATAGAATCGTAGCTAGTGGTTGAAGCATTCTTAGGGGATTTAGTGTCGTAAGTGGTATTTTATGTAAGAAGGATAAGAGGTTGAATAATGTTCGGGAGTTGGTGATAATTCCGACACGATTATTGCACGAGTTTTTGCAGGAGTTGCCTTGGTCCAGCGGACATCTAGGACTTGCAAAAACTTTGGCGAAGTTCAGTGCGGCATACTTTATCAAAGACTAGCGACCCGCCCCGGCTTCGCACGGGTGCAATGGAGAAACACTGATAATTTTAGAGCCATTATTTCTCGTAAAAAGTATAGGATAAAAAATGGTTACTGTGGGTTATCCCTAAGAGATAGACATATACCATCGCAGACTTTTTTGTAGACCTTTTTAAGGTGTACAATACTGTAGTACATTATTTTGATCTATCTCGACGGGTTCAGCCAGCGTTTACAATGTAAGCGCAAAAAAATGTGTTTATTTACGACATCACATTAGAAACCTCTAAAATTATCAGTGTTTCTCTAATATTATGCATGTATTATACATATAAACCTTCCTCTTGAATCACTCTATCTATTAAAAAAAACCGCATCAAAATCCGTTGCGCTGAGTTTTAAAGATCTAAGCATATATAGGGACAGACAGACAGGGAAGCGACTTTGTTTTATACTACATATGTAGTGATGCTGAAAAGGAAATAGATCGGTATGTGAGGAGTTGTGCTTTATGTCAGGAGCGAAAACAACCCAAACAAGTAGCGCAACTGCAACCAGTGGCAGTAGCCCATCTGGTGGAAAAAGTAGGAATCGATTTGTTAGGTCCCTTTAAAAGGTCAGTGAATGGAAACAGATATGTGGTTGTATATGTAGAGTATGCTAAAAATATGCAATCTGCAAGGCGATTCCTAGGGCGACTGCAGAGAGAATCAACGAATTCCTGATTGAAGATGTCTTCTGTCGGTTTGGTGGTGTCAAAAAAGTAGTGTCAAATAGAGGGACAGAATTCACGTCGCGTTTAGTTAAGGAAACAATATAATATTTTGGGGCTCAATTACTTTTCACCACGGCATTTCATCCAGCAACAAATGGACTGGTTGAAAGATTTAATAGAACGTTAACGCAAATGCTGTCCATGTATGTTTCAGCTGACCAACGGAACTGATGGCGTTACGTACCATTAGTATGCTATGTATATAATTTCAGTAAACAATCAAGCACTAGAATTTCACCTTACATGTTAATGTATGCTAGGGAACCTCTATTTCGTACCGACATGGTTGTTAACAACGATGATCGTGATCGCATAAATAATTATACAGAGCGACATAATCATCATAATGCCCTATAGATTGTGCAATAAATAGTAAAAAAAGGCACAAATAAACCAGAAAGCTACTTATGATAAAACAGCCAAAATTAGGAGCTTTATACCTAATCAATTGGTTTTTTTTTTTTTTTATATTCTTTATTTTTTTTTTTTAGGGGGTTTTTATCCACAAGGATACGACAACCCCATTGTATCTTAACACTATATCATAAGCACTATACTTAAACGAATATAAAAATAAAATAATAAATCTAAGATAATTCGGGGTTCACTAATGCTAAACTACAAAATTGTTTTGCTACATCCGATTTAGGGCGTGACAAAATCGTCTGAACTAAACCTATATCATATCTATTCAATGCATGCTCTCTTTCCAATTCTTCTCTATCTTTCCTATTTTTTACACAATCCATCAGCAAATGTTGTACGTCCTCAATTTTGTTACAAGCATTACAGTTTGGCGAGTCGACTTTTTTCATCAAGAACGCAAACTTTGCCGATGGATAGTGTCCAGATCGAAGTCTTAAAGCTAACTTAACAAATTTTGTACTTAATTTGTCATCATCAAACCAAAGGCAACGAGGAGGCTCATGCTGAATGGTTTTATACCAAATACCTTTTGTTTTAGATTTTTCATTATAATAATTATTCCAAACCTCATAACATTTAATTTTGAATTTAGGAATCAAATCTGAGTAGTCCGGTAGAAAATCGGTCTCATTTCCTTCTACTGCTGCTAATTTAGATAATTGATCAGCCAACTCGTTACCCTTCAACAATCAATTGGTTTTGGTTTATACGCCTAGGCGAAAAACCGATAAAAGTATAAAATTATGTAGATTATTTAAGGGTCCATATCAAATAGTAAGACGAATATCTCATGTAAAGTACGTTATCAGAAAGTTAAATAATAGGAGATTCAGAGATATAGTGCATGCAAATAGATAAAACATCAGGATGTAAGCTTTTGTTATCTTTTACTGTCATTTATTGTTATGTCAACGTTAGTTAGATGTAAACATCATTTAAATTAGTGCATTATTTTAGTTTCGTTAATATTATAATACAGCATATTAATATGTTATTATTTGTATTTCTTGTATATTTTGGGAAGAAAATATCGGACGCGGCCGGGAGCGTGTGAGGTGCCATAAGTCGCAGGTCCAAGGCGCCTGAGGGAGTGAACACATCGTCGTCTTCTATACTGGGTGTCCGGAAAGTCATGGATTACCTTTTACCTGCTGATGAGCCACATTGAGATCTACCAATAAAAAAAAATGACCGTGGCAAAAGTCTTATGGTTTCCGAGTTTTTTGATGTTTAATGAAATTTTGGAAAATCTCTACCTTTGATCACTTTTTTCCATGCCATTTCTACGAATTAAAACTTTTTCGAGTACAGGTTTTTTTATTTTCATTTTGAATCATCCTACTATCGATTGAATACAAGAAAGTTACAGATATCATCTTTTAACTCTTTATAAGACAGAAGATCCTGAATTGCATGTTAAAAATAAAACACTGGGATATTAAAACTAATATTTATTGAAATTTTTATGGTACTTTGCATTTGACACACCATTTTACTCTTTTTTCCAAGAACTTTACTGCTGCATAATGTCTAATGTTTAGTTTAGCCGCGAAGATTCAAAGTGTATGGTGTCCAATATATGGACAGAGTCCCTTAAAGGGTTAAATACCTAAAATTTAGGTTCGAACTTAAAATTTTCACCAAAAAAAATGTTACCTTATTTTTGATCGGCCCTGGTGAAAAAAAATTTTTATTGGTAGGTCATTTTGTTTATTGCTAGATCTCAATGTGGCCCATCAGCATGTAAAAGGTAATCCATGACTTTCCGGACACCCCGTATTTGTATTCTAATAGGCTGGGATAGCATGAACGTACACCAGAATATAGTAATGCTAATTAAAAGAGGCAATTGGTTTTGAAAAACTGTGAAACTGTGTCACTCCTAGAGGGGGGGTGACATACACTCAGCCTAAGCTGAAACCAACTTTGCTAACGGGGCATAGCCTTCGCAAAGTGTTAGTTTGGTTGACACAATTGGGGTCAAAAAACTGTGGGTCCTCAACTTATGATTGAGGACCCACAGTTCTATCAGTGTTGACTGATGTTTCATGGAGTTAGAGTGAAATGAGAACGGAGTAGATTTTTGAATTTTTCCTCTGGAGTATGGGCATGGCGTTTTCGATGAACCCTGACCTCTTGAACTTTCCCTCCCTCTGGCTCAATACCGTCCGACGGGGTAGAGTTTGAAATTAAGATATTTTTTTTAAGCCTCTTCTACGCCGATGCGAACTTTCACGTCAATCTGTTGGAACCTGCCCTAAATTATAGCCAGCCTGCACTACATAAGGTTAGGCTACATACAGTAACTCACAAAAGTCTTTGTACACCCAGCTAAATGAGCACTTCATCTTCTTCTTCATAATATATTGTATAGTTAAACATAATATGAAATGAAAGCATAGTTAACATTCACTTTAATGGATACAAAGTAAGTTACAATGGGTCACAAAAGTCTTCGTACACCCAACTAAATGAGCCCTTCTCTAAAAAATATTAATATTATTTAAATCAATCTAATACTAGATCAATACATAGTCAGTGTGTATTTTATTGAGAACAAAACTGGTTACTTATGTTGAAGTACTCGTAGTAAGATAATTATGTCATATCCATATGTTTTTTTTACTGTGTGTACATAAATAATAAAATAAAAAAATCAATAACTAAACAAATTGCTTCACAAAAGTCTTCGTACAGCTTATGTACTACAGAAAAAAAACTATGTACCATAAACTAATATTTTGTAGGCCCTACTTTTACGTTAATTACAGGTTGTAATCGTCTGGGCATTGACATAACTAAATTTTCTGTGAAGTTATATCAGCCCAGTTTCTCTTTTAATGAACTTTTATCAGTGATAGAAACACTGACTTTAGGTTTCCGTAGACGTCGGTCTAATTCGTTCCAGAGACGTTCAATCTCATCCAAATCTGGTGATTGTGGAGGGAATTCAAAAATATTTGTAACATTTTTCTTCAGCCAATTCATCACAATCGTTGATTTATGATTTGGATCATTATCTTGTAATAATATCCAGTCTTTTTCTAGCTTCAAACGACGGGCGCTCTTAAGTAAAGTATGGCGCAATAATTATCTCGAGGTACATCGAAGCATTCATGTTCCCTTCAATAAGCACTAGTTCGCCAACTCCCGATGCTGTCATAGATCGCTAAACCATAACCCCACCTCCTCCATATTTAACAGTTGGAATTATATTTTCTTTTTGTAGCTCTTCATTTGCTTTGCGCCATATTTTACACTTCCCATCACTTGGAAAAATGTTAAATTTACTCTCATCTGTAAATAAAACTTGTTTCCAAAAATTAAAACCTTTATCCTTATAAGTAAACGCAAAATTTAAACGCTTTTGCTGATTAATAGAACAAATAAATGGCCTTTTCCTTGGTGTTTGTCCATGGTAACAGTGGTTTCTCAAAATTCTACTTCACACTTTGGTTTTTTTTTTTCTTTCTTCCTAAATATCTATTTATATACAGAATGACATGAACATTTACTGTTTAAAGTCTTATATTATTTTAATTATTGTGAATTTGAGGACTATGTGGGTCATTGTTTCCGTTTTAATCATGGTCTGGCAGTTTGAGTGGTGTATGCGGTCTACACAAATGTCCTGTCCTTGGTATTGCTCGTCGAATCGTTGAGCTCCTTAAGTTCTGAGTTGAGCTGCACGGTTACTGACGAATGCGTGCACTGACTGCACAGGTCCACTCAGTGTGGTTCTTTCCTCAAAAGACCACTTCAGACACCAATCTACATGGTCCTCAAAGATTATATCCGGATTTTTATATACACATTGACATTGATGAATTTTATATAAACAATGACATGGATATTTACTTTGTAAAGTATCTTATTTTTTTTATTATTACTGTGAGTGTGAAGACTATGTGGGTCATTTCTTTGTTTCGGTTTTCCTTCTTAGTTAGTTTTAATCATGATCTGGCAGTTTGAGTCATTTATGCGGCCTACCCAAATGTCCTTTCATTGGTATTGTTCGTCGAATCGTAAGGCTCCTCAAGTTCTGAGTTGAGCTGCATGATTTTTGACAAATGCGTGCACTGACTGGACAGGTCCGCTCAATCTGTATGGTTCTTTACTCAAAAGACCATTTCAGACACCAATCTACATGGTCTTCACATTATCTGACCAAGATTATGTCTGGACTTTAAAAGAGACTGTGACCTCTGAGTTTGTTTCGGCCTTTCTTCTCAGAATAGTCAGATAGGAAACGCCGACCTCATCTAGTTTAAAAAAAATATGATTGACATGTAAAAGTGTTTGTACAAACCTACTTACAGAAAATAAATCATTTATCATTTATCATTTACTAATATTGTCGGAATGAACATTCTTTTTAATATCAAACGCGAGCTCAGCCGCCAGTTCTGGTGCACTTTTCGTTGTTTTTTTTTTCATATCTTTCATTAATGCACGAATATCACGATCATTTAGTACTTTAGGTCTACCCGATCGATGCTTATTTAATACCATACCTATTGTTTCAAACTTTTTTATGATCGATTGCACTGTTGCCCGCTTTTGTTTCACTAATCTAGGGATTCCACCATAACATTTTTTTTCTTGTCTTAGTTTTATTATTAAATTTCTTATATTTATGCTAATTTCTTGTCTTTTTTCTATCATACTGAATTTTAATAAATAATTATATATATGCAATAGATATTCGTTCACTTAACATTAACGAATGACAACTGAATAATCTCAGCGTAACTCAACGTCATGACTCCATAGCTCGAAACAAAACACGTTCATTTGACTGCACGAAGACTTTTGTGAGGCAGTTTTTTTGTTTAGTTATTTTTTGTATTTTACTTCTTTGATATGTGGAACTTGTTTTGTTCTCACTAAAGCAAATGATGATTGCGCTATCATTTTATGTTATGTATATTTATTTAGGTATTATAAAGGTTTATTGGTAAAAAGTTCATTAAGTTGGGTGTACGAAGACTTTTGTGACCCACTGTATATCAAAGTAGTAAGATAAATAAAATTAATAAACAAAAAACGTATCACAAAAGTCTTCGTACAGACAAGTCGAAACAAGTTCTCTCAAGCTTTTGGTCATGATTTTAAATTACACTGGGATCATTCAGTTGTCTGTTGTTTCAAGTTACAGAACATTAGTTGCGTATTAATTATTAATTTGAATTCGATATGAGTGACAAAAGACAAGAAATTAGTGTTTATATAAGAAATTTAATAATAAAACTAAGGCAAGAGAAAAAGTCTTACGGTGAAATAGCTAAAATAGTGAAAAAAAAAGCGATCAACAGTGCAATAAATCATAAAAAAAGTTTGAATAATTCGGTACAGTATTAAATAAGCGTCGAGCAGGTAGACCAAGAATAAATAATCGTGATATTCGTACATTAATCAAAAATGTGAAAAAAAATCCGATGAAAAGCGCACCGGAATTGGCGGCTGAGCTCGCGTTTGACTTAAAAAAAGAATGTACTTACATCCAGAAAATTTACGTAGAATTTTGAGAAAACATTTCCATGCACGAACACCAAGGAAAAAGCCGTTGATTTCGTCTTTTAATCAACAAAAACGTTTAAATTTCGCATTAACGTATAAAGACAAAGATTTAATTTTTTGGAAAAAGGTTTTATTTGTAGATGAATGTAAATTTAACATTTTTCGAAGTGATGGAAGATGCAAAGTGTGGCGCAAGGCAAATAAAGAGTTAGAAAAAAAGTAAATATTATTACAACTGTTGAGCACGGTGGAGGTGGAGTTATGGTTTGGGGATCTATGGCAGCATCGGGAGTTGGCGAATTGATGTTTATTGAAAAAAATATGAATGCTTCGATGTACCTCAATATATTGCGCCATGATTTACTCAGGAGTGTCCGTTCTTTACAGCTGGCAAAAGACTGGATTTTATTGCAAGATAATTATCCGAAACATAAATCAAAAATAGTGATGATATGGCTAAAAAAAAAGGTCCCAAATGTACTTCCATTTCCCCCACAATCACCTGATTTGAATGTTATTGAACATCTGTGGGAAGAACTGGACCGATGGATAGAATATGCTGAAGGAGGATCAACAAAATATTAATATATAATTTTTTTTTTTACCATAGTTTATAAACTGTACGTAGACTTTTGTGAGGCAATCTTTTTAATTTTTTTTGTCTTTCTGTTGCAACATTTGTAACTTGGTTTGTTTTAAATATACTAAAAGTTGACCATATTTTCATGTTGTATTATTGTAATTTAAGAAATATTTATATTTATTACTGATGTGCTTATTTAGCTGGGTGTACGAAGACTTTTGTGAGTCACTGTAGATAGCCTTTACAGTACCTTCGACATCACGGCGAACGCAGCACGATGTTACATATTAATGTAATATTTTCTATAAGCTCGTTATTTTGACCTTGCAAGTTGCAACCTTGTGTATAGCTATAATTAAATATACTATTTTATCTACTTCTTTTGTATTAACGGTGATTAATCTGATAGGTGCCGCTAAACAACTTAAGTGATCATTTTAAATTATGCAATCGACTTTACCTCAGATAATTACTTAAAACCATTATTTAAAAAGCATTACAATTTATGAGTAATAATAACATAGCGTGTTTGGTAGGTAGTTAAAAATAATCTGGTATCAAGAAGGTTTCCCAAACCACTTTACTTCAATCACATTATGATAATAAAATACACAGAATATTAAATTAGAAACATTAAAAGCAGCTCTTATAAGCAAGCAATAACTTTATAATAGCATAAGTACATTTCCATTCATCATGAATCGCTCATGGGCCGTCTAAAGAAAGAGTTTTAAATTGTTTCTCGATGTTAATAAATTTTAAACAGATAAACCTGTACATCTCGAGCTCGCGGCTTAAAAAACGAGTATCGTGAGTATAGAATCCAGACGAAAAAAGTAGTCGTGCAACATTTCACAAGGCACAACGGCCCGCTGCACTCGCATTGTGTGCCCTAACAATATCCACAGGCCCACAGAACACTACACAATAAATACAACACGTCTACGACGTCATTTCAACAAATCAAATACCCTACGCAAACAAACTCAAATCGACAATTCCAGCCAATTTAAATTTTATGCCCTCCCTATAAGCAGGCACGGCGACGGGAATAACATGTTCATATACAGATATAGTCGGACATTTTGAAATATACATATATTTGTATCAACACAATAATATTCGGTAAATCCTGTATGCACAGGGTTAACTTATTTGTGTTCATAAAACTGCTACGACATTTCGCTGTAGCAAATTGTGTAGAAGTGGACGCTTCTACGCGTGATTACGAATAGGTAGGTCTTATATGAGTATTATAAAATTAAATAGTAGGAATACATATGTATATTAGTTTTAATTGTGAAGGTATATAAATGCCTCACAAAATGAATTCTGATGGAGCGATTAGTTTATTGGGTTTGTATTTATTTTTAGAAGGCACCTCTCCTCTATCGTCATGAAAATTAATATCCGCGCATAACTTAGTATAATGTAACTAATTATAAACTTAACCTAGGTGTTGAATTTTTTTGTTGTTGTTGTGGTAAGTATAGAAAGGCTTCAAAATAAATTATTATTTTGATTGTTCACCAGTTGAAGCCCGGGTCACTAGAGTACACGGAGCGCCCGCGGTCCCGCAGGGAGGGGTCGCAAACAGGTTATGACCCCGACAAGTTACTTGTTCGAAGCCTCGAATGTAGCCACTTTTAAAAAGCTCCTGCGTCTGTTGAAACATCCCCGGCGACGTCCACGGAGAGCGGGTCGCGCGGGGGGCTAGCGCTCCGTCTAGCCTGGCCGCAGCCACCGACTGCGATCCTTTCTGTCCCAAACCAGGATAAGATAAAAAATATCTTGACGTTAAGTGTTGATTTCTGTCACACGTACCTTTGATTAAACAATTAGCCGCTTCAGTTTATATTTATACCTGTGTGTGCATTGTTTAAGATACATTTCCCTCCATGTTATACGAATATAAAAGCTCTATATCGCGGATGGCAATCGGCTGGATGAAATTTTATGAAAAATGAATAATGGTTTGCAACAAAGGTATATTTGCTGATACGCGTTATTCACATGTATATGGTCTCGACCCTGTCGAGTATAACAATGCTGCGATTTGTTTAGATACTTTTTTCCACGCATAAGCAAACGAATATATTTCTAATATTACCACATAATACTCCATTGTTCTCCAGTTCGTTGATATTTCTCCAGCATTTCCAACGCTTGGACGCTATTTAAGTGATACACATACCTAGCGAAGCATGAATACCATAAAACAATATTACGGTTTGCAATTAAATGCCTGACCATCGTTTTACGAGTCCGCGGCTACTTAGCAAGTTTTTGCGTACATTGGAAATGTGATAATATTTTATTCAATGTTTATTTGTCTTATACAATTCAGCACAATTACTACTCAATAATTCAGTGTGCAATGAGACCTGATTGTGTTGCCAGTAAAAGTGTTCTATATTCAAGTTGATCTTATTCGCATTAGAGATCTCTTACTTCGCGATAGTAAACGAGATTATATAAGAGGGCTGGTTTAACTACATATTTCCGTTTATATAACATCAGAAACATTGCTTGATAATAATAATGTGGGTAAGTAAGTTACTTATTTTAGGTTTGCAAATTATAGAGATTAGGTGGAGTTACAAAATTAGAATAAAAGGAAACATGTATTTCGGTTATTAATACCTAATGAATATAAATATCTTGCTGTAGGGTACTTACCGGTTTACTCGTATAAGCAACTTGATGATGATGAGTTTGTATGAAATAAATATTGTGCGTGACTAGAAAATACCACATACAAACACAGGTATCTGCATTTAAAATTACCGAAACTATAAGTATTTTGAATCAATTTGGTTTTTGACTTCACCTGTAAACCACCTAACAATCTATGTATAAAAATGTAAGTTGGTATGTCCATCCAATCGTGTACTTTATTAAGTTTTGGTGACTTATGGATTCAGATTGGAGGTATATTTAACTTGTATTATAGAGCTTAGTTTATTTCTTTAAATTACCATTCAATACAAAAGTATTTTACAAGAATCTCGAACAGGTCATCAGCAGTTCAGACGCTAAAGGCCCTCTCAAAATGCCTAAGAACGCGTCGGTTAGAGATTCAAATTTAAAATACTGGCGCGTACCAGCCAAGCGTTCTCTAGAGAAATATCGTTATTTTTGAAGAAATGAACGCTTGTTTCACTCACTCTGCTCTAGGAGAGCAGTTTGCTCCTAACCTGATTGCTGGATGATTTGCTATGGAATATTATGGAATATCGTACTTACCCGCAGCATTCGGATGTCATGTAACAGCTCGAGTGTGAGCTTTACTGACTTGAAATGTTACAACCTCGAACATTGCAATGGCAATCGCGAGTAAGAACGTTTAGCCAAGCACACAACTTTTAACATGACGACGCTGCTTCCGTACATCACTCGCCTTGTTGGCCTACAAATGTTCGCGATTTTTGACAAGATGCTCAACATCGTCGAGAGGTTAAAAAGCCAATGCTAAAATAAAAATAGGTAAAAAAACTTTTTAAGTTAAACGGTTTTATGTTAAACATACATTGCAATGTTTAAGATAAATGTACTAAAAACCAAAAAATAATAAAATAGATACAGTCGTGGGAATTATAAACATATGCATAGACTAGACTAAAATAAAACCGTGGGGCACGTCAATTGTCTACAATCGTTGATTAAAATGTTTGTTTTGTAATGTTACACTATAATTAGGCAGTTGTTCAACCGACAACGATGGACGTGTGATAAGTAGGGCTAGAATGTGGAAACAAGCTAGCAAGCTCGATTATAAGCGAGTTTTAGGGTTTCATAGTGGTGAGCGAGTAGTACTTTTATCATATGTTTTGTCGATTAAAGACAAACTACGAGCAGTGAAACGATACCTCGCCAGCCAGCAGTGTGAATGTCCAACGATAAACTAGTTGAAACATCTCTTTTATTTACATGGAGTGTATAACTATTGGAATTTCCATGAGCAAGAAAATAGTAAGTAATTTCCTCACCGTCTGCGGGCCAACTGCCTATTTTAACGACGAATTAAACGATTCTTCTATCGCACATTAAGTCGATAATTTGTAGACAATTGACGTGCCCCACGGTTTTATTTTAGTCTAGTCTATGCATATGTTTATAATTCCCACGACTGTATCTATTTTATTATTTTTTGGTTTTTAGTACATTTATCTTAAACATTGCAATGTATGTTTAACATAAAACCGTTTAACTTAAAAAGTTTTTTTACCTATTTTTATTTTCTAGTTTTTAGTTTTTATTTCCAAAGGGGCAAGGCTATGTACAACAAGATCCGCCTGAGTCTTGAGGGGAAAACGCTAACGACATATCATTTTTATCCACCCTAATGCCATACAGTTCTCGGCGCGTTTTAACCTTTCACCTTAACTTGGGTGGTGTACCGCTAACGCCGTATCATTTTTAGCCACCCTAACGCCACACAGTCCTCAACACGATACAAAATCTTGACTTGGGTGGTGGATTCAGGCTGGATTAATCAGATACCTAAATTACAGATTCAATTTCTAAATTTAAATCTTATTATTATACGCCATTGGTGGCTGCGCCCATCTTAAATATTGAGGTTGTATAGTGCACTGTATTCTTCTTGTCAAGCCCTTTTATTTGATACCCATATTGGTGGGATTGATAAAAAATTGTTATCAGCCATTTGGTAGCGGCGGCCATCTTAGATTTCAATTTTGCATAGTAAATTGTATTCTACTTGTTGAGACCTTTCATTTGATACCCATATTGATGGGATTGATAAAACCTACGTTATCCGCCATTTTGTAGCGGCCGCCATCTTGGATTTAAATTTTTTATAGTATATTGTATTCTGCTTGTTGAGCCCTTTCATTTGATACCCATATTGATGGGATTAATTAAAAATTGTTATCAGCCATTTGGTAGCGGCAGCCATCTTAGATTTCAATTTTGCATAGTAAATTGTATTCTACTTGTTGAGACCTTTCATTTGATACCCATATTGATGGGATTGATAAAACCTACGTTATCCGCCATTTTGTAGCGGCCGCCATCTTGGATTTCAATTTTTATAGTATATTGTATTCTGCTTGTTGAGCCCTTTCATTTGATACCCATATTGATGGGATTAATAAAAAATTGTTATCAGCCATTTGGTAGCAGCGGCCATCTTAGATTTCAATTTTGCATAGTAAATTGTATTCTACTTGTTGAGACCTTTCATTTGATACCCATATAGATGGGATTGATAAAACCTACGTTATCCGCCATTTTGTAGCGGCCGCCATCTTGGATTTCAATTTTTTATAGTATATTGTATTCTGCTTGTTGAGCCCTTTCATTTGATACCCATATTGATGGGATTAATAAAACATAAATTATCCGCCATTTTGTAGCGGCGGCCATCTTGAATTTATAATGATAATGAATAAACATAATTGTATTGTCACCAAAATCCAAAGTGTATACAAAATTTCAGATTAATCGGTTGACAGGAAGAGGGTGAAATTTGAATTACTAAATATCACCCAAGAATAATAAATAAATAAAACAAACGGGGTGAGCTAAATATAAAACCGTTTAAAATTAAAAAAACCGTTTAAAAAACCGTTTAATAAAAAAACCGTATAAAAAAACCGTTTATAAAACCGTTTAAAAAACCGTTTAAAAATGCTCCGCGGTCAGTACGTGGAGCTGACGCACTATAGCAATGTTATGTTCAATATCGAATTTTGCATTGTTATGTTACATGCGAATGTTCCCGGCAAGCTCTCTCCCTTGTACCCGTTTAGTAGAAGAATTGGGTATACGTTCAAATGTTGGAGATGTGATGAGTGACTACGGAGTCAATTTAGATATACAATTTAGAAAAATAAAAAAATAAAAAGATGGCATAATATAGTATTACATTTAAGGCTGATTTTTCCAATGCCAGATAATTTTATCCGAGGAATAATTTTGAATTTCTGACAGTTCCTCCATACAAAATTTGTCAGACGTCAATTTTATTCCAGAAATAAAAATTATGTGTTGATTGACAAATCAGCCCTAAGTCGAATTGGTAATAGACTAGGGGCTGATTTTACCAAAGTCAGATATATTTTATTCGTGCAATAAAATTGACGTCTGCCAGTTCTAGTATGGAAAAACTGACAAAAATTCAAAATTTATTCTCACGATAAAACTTATTCTAGGTATAAACGTTTGGTGGAATGCGCCCTAAGTCAATAATTCAAATAAAGTTGATAAAGCCTTTGTACAATTTCAAAATGATGTGCAACTGTACCGTCTTTCCCACATGACGAGGTTTTATAATTTTTCATGTGATTCCCTTGAGTTGTATTGTATTTGATAAAAAGTTTTAAAACTTTGAAGCAAGCTTTCGGCTGAAAGCACTAACGATTTGTGAATTGTCATAGGAGGAATTGTTAGAGACAGGGAAGCATTTTGGGACCAACTTTATTTTTCTACCGACTTATCAAGGATCACCTCATAAATATTTCCTGACGATGTTCAATGAAATTAATAAGTGTTTATGCAGTATAATTCTGTCTTTGGAGGATAATGCGAATGAGGTCATGTATAACCAATGTTACAACAGGCGGTCGATTCTGAAAAAATCTTACCTTGATAACTAAGGTGAAGTGAGCTTAGAGGGAGGTGTGAGAGATTGACACTATTGGCGACTCACTCCACGCTCACTTCACCCAAGTTTTCACGGTGAGATGGTTACAAAATCGCAGGGCAGATTTAAATAGTGTTTACTAGTTTTGATTTTGCAGCATACAATTTGCTGGTCTCGAATCATTTAGAGAGACGACATTCCTAGCCGACATGCTAAATTCTTGTGGGATCTTTTTTAATTCATTCTTGATCTTGTTCTTGAGATTCTTGATTAATTTTCAGTTTTCAGAACTTTCTCTAGGGATAAGCGGGACTGCCAGGATTAAGGATTCAGAATATTATTATTATGCTTTGGTCCGGCCATAGTGGGGTTTAGGAAAGGAACTTATTGAAACCTTGAAGTTAAGCAGTAAATGACAATAAGAATACTTTTATAATATTTCAAAACAATATTGGCGTTCAAAACCCAAGCAAGATATGCAATCACAGCAAAATTAAGATTAATGTAATAGCGTAAAACACTTTCAATCACTATCTTGAATCATTTTGAAGGATATTGCTAATCCATTGCTTCATGTGTTCGAAAAATTTGCCTGCTCAACAACGTAACGCAATGAATGTTGTTGAACTGTCAAAATGAAAGCCATTGCTACTGTTAGTCTGTTACGCGATGACACCGCTTTTTTGGCTTATTTTGGTAAATTAATTTTACGCAAATGTGTAATGTCGTTATAGTTAAGAGCAAAAGTAATAATTAAGTATTTAAATTGGTAACTCGAGGCGTAGTAAGCAACGAATATGAGGTGTAAGTATAACTATTAAAGCATTAAACGAAATTTCATTTCTTTTCATAATATGTTAATGTAAATTGTGCAAAAGTGTAATTATCTTTTCTACGATTGCCTGTGTTTCATCGGGAAAACCCCACAACAATTTTAACGACTACATTTGTGTAAATTGTGGGGCTATTTACAGTCTGTGTGTGTGTACAATTCCATAGTGAGAGAAGAGGGTGCCATGTTTATAGCTGTTAAGAAATGAAACCATACAGTATCCACGGCGTGAACACACTGAACACTATAGCACGCCATCTGGTGGCCATCAACCATTCCACAAAAAATAAACTTTGAGTAAAAATAAATAAACCCCGTAGGTATCATAAATACACAGAGCTGTTGAATTTAAACAATTTCTATATTTTGATTTATTACATTTATGGGCAAGTCGACAGGAAGATGTGCTCTGAAATAACGAGAAAAAATCTAGAGCACATCTAGTGTTATATTAGAGCACATCTTCCAGGCAGTTCAATAAAAACATAATTGTCGATTCATGTCTTTATTGAAAAAAGACTTTGCATTTTGAATGGGTTAAAAGATTTAATAACCATCAATTTATTCAATCTCGAGCAAGGTGTTAAATAATTCATGAACAAGGGGATTTCTACCTAGATATATCGGAACTATAGGAATCTATATTGAATCTTGAATGTAGGTTGTAATAAAATGCCTACATTTAAATCTAATTTTGAACTCAATAACATAAAAATTCATATTCAATTATTTCAGTTGACCACGCAGTAAAAGTTAATTCGATGCTGACTCGTATAAACATTGTTTAGTCTCAGCGTCGTGTATACAAAAATGAAAATAAAAAGAGACTAAAAATTGTAGAACCGGTCCCGGGTATCGTGGCTCGGAGAGCGTCGGAGGACTGACCTCACTTGGCCTTGACAGCTGCGCTCACTCCGTCCAACGTGAGCCT
Source organism: Eremobia ochroleuca (assembly GCA_949629135.1). Lineage (NCBI taxonomy): Eukaryota > Metazoa > Arthropoda > Insecta > Lepidoptera > Noctuidae > Eremobia > Eremobia ochroleuca. Next base: position 11,399,175 of record OX451396.1, read on the forward strand.
CTCGGCTGATTCAACCACTAATAACTTCACTATAACATTATAATGCTCTCGATGCAACTATGCGTTACATTATATTACATGCGCTCACATCCTCATACACGCTCGCGACTGAACAGTCAACCTCTCGTCTAAACATGATTTGTTTTCTGTTCATTTGTCTTCACGATAAACTATGGTGTTGTATTGTACTGTGGCGACTGTGAAGAGGTACTACTAGCTCTTATAAGTCTTTTATCTGACTTGTTCAGGCACGTTTTGTTGTTAATGTTTAGCATTACGTACACATAATTTTGTACCGGTGTTTACATTTAACAGTATTAAAATAAACCAACAAAATTCACTAACAAAAATGGCCTAATTAAATACTACGTTTAAAAAATGACGGATTTTAAAATTCCGAAGTCAGTGGGAAGCCTTATTATTTATTATATCGGTAAGACCATCTGCGCATACACAAAAAACCTTAACGCTTTTTCAAATTGAACTTGAGACCCAAATCTGATAAAATCTTGTTAGACATTTGCTTATCTCATCTACCTATAGCTAGTAGTTTTCATTTTAGCTTTTAATCATAATAGTCCAAAATCCAAAACAAGTACGTGTGGTACTATTATGGATACCTAAGTCGAAAAATAGATATTTGCTCAGGAAAATCATGTACCTACCTGACTTGGCTCCGACAAACATTTTCAACTTTAATGTACTACTTATATAATGTGCTTACTTTATTACTTGCTATTGTAACAAAATTATTGAATACAACTGACGGAAGGCCTATTACGCTAGCAAGTAATATGCAGAACGATCTGTCTTTATTAAAGCCAAGGAACATACACTAATGCGTGCTCGACACGCACTTAGCAATTTTCTTAAACTGTTGTCAGTTATAGTACCCACGAGTACAAAAGAACCTAGCTGGATAGGAGAGAGCCAAATGTATATTATGAAATCCTTTAAGAATCTTTCATATATTTAAAATTGTATATAAAATAATTGAACTGTAATTAAAATATTATGTTTCCGAATTTTTCAATATTTTACAATTTGAATGTGTGAGGTGCGTCATGGAATGAGGTCTGGACTGGGTAAAATAACGCAGAACTTTCCAAAAATCTTAAAGAAAAACGAGTTTATTAAGTAAAGTTTTAAGAATGTTTTGAATTAATAGAATTCATAGTTCATACAAACAAATGTAGCTATTGACATAAGTGGCTTGGTAATACTTGGCATAACATCATATCGACGGGACAATGGGCATTCCAGCGCGGGCGGGCAAGGGGGCCGATGGCGGGCGGCGCGGGGTGCGGGGCGGGATCGACGTGTCCCGTCCTATTGTGCAAGTCGACGTTTCCCGGACACCAACTTATTAATTAAGTACATAATGTTAATAACAACAATATCTGCCTTGCTTTATCTCTTGTCGGTACTCAGTGATGGTAACGCAGATTGAATGCGTAGTATAGAGCGTAGACTACCCCTAACGTAGTTACGTAGCGTAGTCTGTACTTAACTAAAAAGGGTTTTAAATCGGGATTTCTGGTTGAATAGCCCTTTGAATTTAGCTTTATTTAATAAAAGCTTCCTAGCCATGAACGTACTTTTCCGGCTAGTCTTGAATATGGCCAATATTTTTACGTAAAGTTTCGTTAGACAATTTTTAAATCTGTTTTTGAATTCGGTCCGTTGATGACGGGATCGCAGCGCAGGTTTCTTGAGAAACTCGTTCAGCGATGTTGGGAACGCGCCCAACTCGTAATAATATGTAGGTAAGTGGGTATTCAACTAGATTGAGTGCGGGCGGTTCATTAGCAAGCAAGTTGTCTTTTAAATTCCTACTAGGAATCTATTGAAGATAAACAATGGTGTAGTAACAAATGGCTGACATGGAAGTTGTTGATGCACATGTTTTTACGTTCTAACTTACTTTGGTAACTGATATTTTAAAGAGGGTATGAGTTTAAAAGTTGAACGATAGTTTTAAGAAGGTGCATCATTGCTTCGCATCATTTTTTTAGTGTTATCGACGACCAACGTGCTTTAACTAAAATCTCTTTAAAGGACTTATTTCAATTGTTCGGTACCATTTACGCGTCTTTATTATTCAACAATCAATCAAAATTCAGTTGGCTTGCTCGGTTTTTAAAAGTTATAGGTAGGTCAATGAAAATAATAATATCTTTATAACTTACTTAAAATGAACCAGTCCCAAGTCATAAAGCGTACATAAGTAAGTTTGTTCAAACTTAAGAACCGGTCCGTAAGAGAAATTGTTAACTGTACTTGATGACTTCGTAACTAAACACATATTACGGAATATTGTATAAAGATTATATAGCTCGTTGTTTTGTTGAAATATTATTTTTATACTTCTCCTTTAATGTATACTAAGAAAAAAAGGTTATTTGTTTGTTTTTTTGAACGCGCTAATCTCTGGAACTACCCGTCGGATCCGAAAAAAAATCTTTTTGAATGATAGCCTAATTCTGAAGGAAGTCTATAGGTTATTTAAAATCACGCTAGGAGCCTTAGGAGCCCAGCTAACGCGAAGTCGCGGCCAGAAGGAAGTGTATCATATAAATGTTTTAAAGTAAGAGATTTCGAAGAGATTATATCAGCTCGGATACAATCCTACACTTTAATGACATAATTCTCCTGTTCCACAAGAGTGTAACATGATATGACTTTTATCGACGTATATCTATTTAATTTTGTAAAGACGTGTTGTTTATTAATGCTTTATATATATTTAGCTTGCAGTAAGATTATATACGTACGTAATAATGCAGACTAGTGATTTAGTACAGGTTTTGCTCGCGAGGATCTATATTTCTTAGTTCGCATCGAGGGAAGACGTTATGACTGAAACTTAAACCGGTAGAATAGTGTTTCACTATTTTCGTTTTGGGTAACAATTTTTTCTACCCATGTTCGGAATTTGGTGGTTTCTGTAATTTGATCAGGTAAATAATAAATAGTACAGACCTTAAGTTTAAAGGGGGTAACTATTAATTCAAACGTTAGATTACCTTACTGATCTTATATAATGGTGATGAATTTTTCATGCAAATTTATTTTTTTTGTAACTTCTTAATCATCGACACAGTACGAAGTTAAGCTTATTCGAGCGGGGGTTTGATAGAGAGGGAGGGTGCACCATCATCCAATATACAAATAATAATAAATGTTGATGTAAGTAGTTGTAACTTCGCACTAATCCGAGCCTACCAGGTCTGAGTCTGTAACCGACGTCAATGTACCCTATCACAATAATAGGTTTAATACCTACTATACAAGACATACCGTCCTACGAGAACCTACTATATTCTCAAAATTATGTTGGCAACATAAGCTTAAATTACCTAAGGAATAAGTTCTGAGTCGTTTTATATTAATATTTCATGAATCTCCAAGGTTTCCCTGTTCTCTTTGCAAAAGTAGGTTTACTCACACTAGGGAAAATCCAATTCGCTGTGTCGTGCACACGCTCGCACACAGGCGCGCGTGACTTGAGGGAAAAATAAAATTTCTCGCTAAGTTTATAATGGGAAAACTTTGAGAACCACTTAATTATGTTAATGTTTGAAACAAAATTTTAGAAGAGACGTTTAAATACGACAGTGATTTAATTTAAAAATAGTAATTGATATTAGAATACATCATTCAGTTTTGCTTTAGATGGAGATCCACAATATCACTGTAGGAACCTGCCTACTGTGATATTGTGGATCTTTAAGTTTCAGGAAGATAAAAAAAACACCTATTTGGCCACGTAGGTGTTTTTTATCTTCCTAAAACTGAAATCAGGTAGTTCCACTTTAAAAGTCTGTTGGCCATTATGGTTTGACTGAGTTAAATGGTGTATTGGATGGGATACGAAGAATTATCATTTGAGTATCTTAGGCATTTTTGTCAGAATTCACACTTTAGTGACACTCATACTTTTGATATAATTCCCTGCAAAGATACATAATTACAATGAAGCTTGCCACAATCATAGTGCATCTAACATAAGTTATTATTATATCTAACTCACATAAAACACAAACACATCAAGCTAAAGTAACATTGCAGAGCTTTAATTGCATTTTAGTATAGGTGGGAAATTAATATCTCGAACTAATCAAAGTTTAGTCGGTGTTTCCGAAGCACGAGCCGTGTCTAACTATCTAGTTTGTTTTCTTATTTCTAACTACATAATACGTATCTTTTTGTTTTTGTGGAGACTGCTTACATCAGAGCTTCTGGTTTTGCATGCATATAACTACTATACTTCTTTTTATGAATACTTAATTTTTTTGATACTAACTATTCATGTTCAAAATATTCCAACATAAAGTTCACATCTTTTTGCAATCACAGTGTTTGCATTCCGACATCTCTTTGAACAAAACATACGAGGACGATGGCTCATTAAGACCCATGTTAGGGGAAGCTAAAACCGCATATGTTTTAAAGAAAAAATCATGAAGCCCATTTTCATTTTAATGAAAATATCATTTCCTTCCAAGGAGGTATATCCAAAGTTTACATCCGTCATTTTGCATGGGCCAACGGTCGAGTGGCGGTGGCAGGGGTGCTGGGGGGTCGGCGCGGCGGGTGGAGCGGTGCCACCCCGCGAGCACCCCCCGCCCCCTCCGCGGGATCGATACGTCATTTGAGCTGGTCGCCATGGAGACCGCGAACGGAGCGGGGCGGCGCCGCGGCTTCGGATGGTGGGTGCACGGCGCTCCGCGGAGCCGCGAGCCCTCGCCAAATGAAAAAATAGATACAACCTTATTTGGGACAAATCCCTCTATAAAAATTGCCATTTTGAAGATTTCTTCAAATAATATCTCGTGTTTGTTTCATCTGGAGAGTATTAGTGTTCCTGAAATAGTCTTTGCTTAGTCGTACTCGTAGAGTTGAGTTTATGTTAATGTAAAGTTATTAAAACTTACTTAAACACAGACAGTCGTAATGAATTCTTTCGATGAAATGTTCTCTTAAATGAATAGTATTTATAGAAATAACGAGAGAAGTAGGTACATATGCATGCTTTTTTTGAGCTAATGTTTGCAACCGTTTAATTACGTTCAATTAGCATTAGTTGTTTGAATGTATTTTTTTCTTTTCTTCAATAACTATTTACTGTCGACAGCCACCCATAATATGGCGACATTCATAGCTCTACATCAGACGTGGTAGACATTACAGTCTGCAATGTTTTTTGTGTCATTGCCCTGTGGAAATATCTACGTAAGAGGGTAGTTGAAATAAGTAAGTACTCGTAGTTTTGCGTCATTTATGATTTTGTATTTCCTAGGTCCTCAGCTGTCTTTTCGAAATTAAGAGTGTCAATTTTTCTCCTTCTATGCAGTGATGACTACTAGAACATTGTTGTGTTCATGAAGAATATTGCATCTACTTATTTCTCTTATAGTGTTAATGCAGGAGTTTATTTGATGGCTATATAAATTGAAACGGGTTGAGTATGAGCCGTGTTATCGCGTTATTCGGGTTAAACCTTAGGATGGACACGTGTTCTGAGTGTGAGAGGTTGGAATGCAAACATATTATGGGTACTATTCCTGTTCCCTTATATTGGATAGGTTGTAAACTTGTTTCTTTTGGGTTTTTAAATAGGTAAGTAGTTTGGGGTTTGGTTTGGTTGTGAAGGAGAAATATAAAAAGGATATTCAAATGGGGAGGTGGTTTTAGGCAGACTAGACAGTCTTATCACTTTGTGCCGTCAAAGTTGATCGATGGTTGGTGGGTTACCAACGTTCTTCTTTATGAAAATGCAGGATTAAATCAACGGTATTTTGATCATTATTTTGTGTATTTGATAGGAGTATTAATAGAGGTTTTGAAACCAAATGTAGGCAACTCTTCTGAGGGGGTTTTCTGTGTATTTTAACGTTAATCATTTTTGGTACGTAGGCATGGAACCAATCTGTGTTTGTATAAAGCTTAGTGGCCGATTCTTCAGAATTGGTTAGAAGTCCGTTTGATTAAACAGCTGTTTTGGGATAATTATTATGATTTCCAGCACTTAAATCTTTAAGATTCTTGGTTTTCGTACGTATTTTGAAAATATACTTGTGTTATTTTATAAATTAGAAACATTTAATGGTTTTTTTGTACCTACTTACTAACATACTTTATTTTAGCGTCTTAACTTATAAATGAAAGATGACTTGATATTTAAAGCTCACTGAAAGATTAGATACAAGCAGATAAAAGCCCGTTCCACGGTACTAAGTTATCAATACGTAATGAGGGAATACAAAGCGAGGGAGAACACTGAATTCGAAGTTGCTTATTTTTCCTTCATCTAAACATTTTATGTGTACCTGTATTCCCGCCGTTACTATTAAATGTTTGTTGAATGTAGAATTATTTTTTGCCTTCTTGTGAACATGTATGATTGCACACAGTTGCTAAAGAGTAAAAACATTAGGCAATCGAGGCAATAATGCCATTTAATTGTTCACCTGCAGGGGAAAGACCTCCTCTCATATCACTAAGTCTAAGGAAAAGTCTGGAAAAACTGATGATGTTTAAGAAAGTTGTTTATTTACCATAAACAAGTTTAGCATGACTAGAAGTGTTCAGCTATGCAATAATTGTCTTTAGTCAGCATTTATTGGAAAATCGACGACAGTTGATAATCGATGCGGTATATTTGGTGAAAATGACCAATAAACTTGCGTTTATGTTTTGAGCTCATCAAATAAAAGAAAGCCATTGAACTAAATAGTCTAATAAAACATCGAAATCTTCAAAACTGTTCGTACCGACATCTACTTATCATTGTACAATACAATCTACAAATATACAAACTTTCAAATACGTGTATTTGCTTATACAAACAAGAAAGTTAGCGAACAATATAAAAGTAATGGGATAGAGTGAGAGGACACGGCCACGCGGGCGGTTGTGCAAGAGAGATGGAGTTATTCAAATTGAGGGTACATATTTCTACATAGGTAACAAATAGCTTGTTGAGAAAAATATGGATATTCCATTTGTGGACTTTCAGTCTCTAGTTATGAATTATAAATAAAATAACATACTTTTTATTTATGACCCAAGGTTATTGCTAGTGGCGTTAAGCCCTTTCTACGTAGTTTTTAAAACAAACGCCTTGATGAGCGTGTATGGTGTTATCATGTATACACGCTATCTGTGTATGGTACCATACACGCTCAACAATTCGTTTGTTTTAAAAGTACACATCGCCGATGAATCCTACTGAATTCCATACAAACATTGTTTGATAATGACATACAATTGGTTTTAGTGCCTATTATAGACAATAAATATTTTTTCGATTCAACGTTAAGCATCACATTAATGCGGTTCGGAATAATAAGCTATTATCACGCGGAATGAGCCCTCCCACCGACAACGTCCTTATAGAAAATATTTATCCATCTACTTTATAAGGCTTTACTTGTACTTAATCGATTCTATATGTTACAACGTTGTGGACAAGTTCATTAATTTCGTTAGTTAACTTTATCAAGCAATGTCGATTATTATGATTATGACGCAAGACATTAAATTCTAGAGAATAACTTACATATTGGTTTCCTATTTTAATAAGCTAAGCCAAGAATTCTTCATACCAAAATATTTATTGTAAAAGAATTAATATTGATTTCTTTACAGACATGGCCACTACTGCACACTGCACATCTGTTAGTAAACATTGTATAATAAAATATGATCACATCTAAGCTGGCAGCGCGGTATTTCCACGTTATGATTATTGAACAAAAAGTAGAAAAGTTGAAGAGAGTTGCAGGAGCAACTTCAAGAACAGGTATTTACACTGTTTGAATATGTAGGTTGTGCAGGTAGTTTAAATTATTTTCTATAAATTTGTCAAAGGAAAATATGATTTAATCTGTGTTTTGATTGTAACATATAAATTAGATTGAAAGAATGTACCTTCAGATCAAATAATGAGTACGAAGGAATTAATTTCCAATTTCTCCCTTATTTGCTGCAGGATCATCGTCTTTATTGATATGCCTTTTTGTAAGTAGGTATATATTAGATGCTTATGGATCGTGGAATTATATGGGCTGCTAGTATGAGCCGTTGGCAAATTGTAGCTAAAGTTTGAGTAAATGTATAACATCATAATTATCACTAATCCGTTTTCCAAATGAGGTTTGACAAAAAGTCTGGGTTGACCGTTTCAATCAAGAAATCGTTTTATATCTTTCTATTAACACTAGACATCTCATACTGTACTTAATTACCACTGCTACCGTCATTTATCTCACGTACAATTTATAGTATTGACAACGATGTAATTTAATTACTCCAATAAATGCTTTAATTGGTTCAATTACTCATACATTGACTTCATCGTTCTAGCACTTGGTGGTATTAATTTAATACAAAATGTTGTTTACTTCAAAAAGAAATTGCCTTTATTTACTAAGATGATTAATTAATAAATGAAAGCCGGCAGTCAGTCCTTAAAGTTTAGTAGAATTTGTAAGGTTTTGACCGCCACCTACCGGCTACTTTGTGTATTAGCATTTGGAGAGGAATCTCCACAGCTGGTGGAGCCATCTATGTTTAAGGTGCTTTATTGTTAAGAATAGTTCATAGCTCATTCTACTGAGTAGGAAAGTATCTCTCTTGAATTTTATTTTACAAAGAAGCCTTGTAACGCTACTTGCGATGGTAGCTTCGAAAGTAGAGAAATGTATGTATGTCCAAGTATCTTTGTTTTCTCACATCTAATGGTTAAATCTGCGTATTGTGAATACAGTTCGATTGACGAACCCTTATGGGGGAAATACAATTAGAGACTAAAGGAGATAGTTATTTTTGGGCCCAATGTATTGTAACGTCTATTCATCGTATTATACATAAAAAAACGTGACCAATTTATCATTTAAGATGGTCGATTTTCTCAATAAAGTCTAACCGGTATCACGAAATCGTAATAAATAGAAAATGTTTTGATAATGCACTCAATTCCAGATATGGTCGTCAATGTCATAAATGCATGTACAGAAGCGTTTTTTACAATAATAAAAAAAAAAAAGAAATATTTACCTAATTACAGTTCGAGGTGGTAACTGAATCTGCTTCATTAATTAAAAAAATGTACCATTGACGCTGCAGCAGGTCCTCTTGTGTTTAACCACATTTTTAAGTTTGCTTACTCTCGCCTAAAGTAATATAAAAATCAACGTAGTTTTTTCGTTGCTTGTCAGTTTGACTGTAGTGATATTACTCAGTCATTAACATTCAAGCACCAGATTGTCTCGATTACGTAATTCGAAAACTGAGTTCCCAGCAGCTTCGTACGTTTGAAATGCAAAAAAAAAAACATAAAGAAAAGAATCATAGCAAGATCCAAAATACGGCAACCATTAAATGTTGATACTTTGAGGTTTAAGTCAGTGACAAGTGATAGTCTAAGATCGGACTTGTTCGACTTTGTAAAGAGCGTCTTCTGCTACTCATATTCCACTGTCAGTCTAATCAATGACGATACGATGGCGATACCATCCAAAATACACGTTGAGGGACCAGTTTTAATAATCGCTATCTTCAAATTCTTTGGCCAAGGAACGGTTGCCGACATGCCGTCTGGTCCCTTCCCATCGTCACGTACCAAGCCGTTTGGTTCTAATACCGCTGGTACGCCGGCGGTGACAAGGGCTCGACGAATAATATCGTTGATGCTGGCGTGCCATGCTATGCGACCTGCGCTCTTCTGCAGCAGTCGAGAATCATCCATCATAGTGCCTATGGTGGATGACGGGAGCGAGTGAAGCCAGGAGAGGAAGGCCGGTAAACTTATATGTACTTGAAATTTTGCGGACGCCGAGACCGCCCAACCGAATGGGCAGTGTGGCTTGCTGCCACGCTCGGTCGTCCCGGGCCACATTTAGGATGGAAGTTAGTGTAGTTCTAATAATTTGGTCTACTTTTTATAAAAGTTGTGGATGGTTCCAAAGAAGGGAGGAGCGAAGGCTATATGTAAATTTTGGTCCAAAGCAAAAGTATCGAATGAGTGTGAAGGCCGAATGTATGTTAATTTTGAAAAGTCTTTGAAATTTTGTATTTTCTCCTCAATGAACGTTGGAAAGGGTTCATCAAAAACTGGGGACCCTAGGATGTGAAGAGAGTTTCTTTCCGTAATTTTGATATTTGGTGCTATTGTATTAAATTTTACTATGGTAGTCTGTCTGTCAGTCGTTTGGGGAAGATAAATTTCGCATTTTGAAAGGTTAAGGTCTAGGCCAATGGAACTGTATTTTTCTTTTAAAAAAGTTAAATCTTTTAAGACTGTGTCATCCAAATACCAAACGTTGAATTTAGGATTTAGCTATCGAATAATCGGATTTATTGCCAAACTTAAAATGACTGACCCAAGAGGGTCACTCTCTTGACATCCAACGGCTGATTTCAAAAGGTTGTCTTTATAAAGTAATTTGGAGGGATGCCTGTAACATTTATACAGACAACTGTAAATTTTGGGTATTTATTTTAACAATTTAAATTTTAACTTCGGTCAACAAGGTGTTTACGGAATTGAAAGCATTTTTAAGACACCTCACATTTAACGCTATTGAGGTAAGTGGATAATACATGTACCGCAGCCTCACAGCCCCCTTTAGACCCGAAGCCTAGCTGAAGGGGCTGGAATTTGCTGGCCAGTGTTTTGCTGTAAAAAGCACAGCAAATTTTGGCTGCGATACGACGGTAAGTGGACCCTACGGCATTGGGACGAATACCGCCATCCTTCTCGCGCAGGGCACATAGATTTGCCCCATACACAATATCAATGACGGCTTCGTTTACATTGCCGGGGAGCATGAGATTGATGAGGGCCGTCAGCTCCTTCAATAGGGACTCACCAGCCTCCCCGACGCCTGAACTCATAAGGCCTTCAGGTGTTGAGGTGTCAGGCCGTCGAGGCCGCCGGCGCAGCCACTTTGAAAGGAGCAAACGGCCGCACATACTTGCTGAGCTGTAATTTCAAGTGTGTTGAATTCCGGATTGGGAGAGTCAGGGAAGGAGACGTCATCTGCCGGCGCACGGTGTTTGCTTTCCAGAGTTGTAAGTGTTTTTGGAGAGTACGGCGCAACCACATCGCTGCTAAAGATGATCCTAGCTGCACCTCTGATATCACCCTCGCCTAGTTTAGACTGCACATGGTGTAATAAAGCTCTTTGGAGGAGCTGCGTTCTTAAGTTAGGGTCGAAAATTTGGGCTTAAATGTGAGTAATTGGAGTTTACAATTATCCTTGAATTGTGCTGTTAACGTTTTTTGATTTGCCAAATTTTTTTGCACATGTAGAATTCTAAACGGGAAGGTGAGTAATTGCTCCCAAGCAGTTTCAGAGTTCTCTCGCACAGCGAGGCGAATACAACGCGCTAAACTCGAAGCCACGGATGGTTTCGCGCCACAAGGAACTCTCTTTAAAACTGGAGTTGACGTTTTTAATTTTGCAAGGATTTGCCAAAAAGGTTGAGCGGGTGAATCAGGTGTTAGGGATGTGAGTATTGTCGGGCATGATGAAGGCACATTGTGGGTTTTGTGTTTCTTCCCCAAATGTACCTTCAACCCTCGTTCACCCTTAAAAAACGTGCTTGGGGGACAATGAGGGCATCTCACTAGAACATCCAGCGACGTGGCAGGTTGACTGGCGCATCGTACGGCGTCACTACTGTCGTCATTATCCAACATAAATAAAAACACTTAAACTTAAACTATGTATATACACGCACTCGCACAAGAAACAAACACAAAATATAAATAAACTAAAAATACAATTTTTCACTACCTACATATTTACAAAATGTCACGTATAAAACTGTCATTTATTGACGACTGCGACGCAATCGCTATCAAGCCTTGGGGCGCTGCGCAACCCTTGCCTTGGCTGCTGGATGGCGTCGCATCTTCGTCGTCATGAAATTGTTAGTTTCAGTGCTCATAGATGGTACGCGTCGCGCTCGAGGCTTGGGACGCCGCTCAGGACGCCACGCATGCAGGGCGCAGCCTTAGCAACCATTGCCAAGGCTGCACGCGTCGTTTTTTGGAGTTTGAATTTCAAATGGTATTTTTTCCTTCGTGACGTAAGAGATCAGATCATTCAGTTCTATTCCAGATTAAATTGAAGTAGGAAATCGTATGCGGTGGATCGTTGCTATATCTAACACTTTTGCCAGGCGCTTAGCATTTCCATTATAGTTATTATTTATTAAATTTTGTCAGATAAAATTATGTACAAATTTGTCACCCGGCAACGGTCCAATAATAATCTCCAACGGTAATACATTACTTACGAAGAATTACTTATTTATTTTTCTAACCTCGAAAAGGGGGACTGAGCCTAGGGGTCTAGATCGTAAGAACGAAATTCGTAGTCGAACTCCATATTAATTACGGACATAAGATTTGTTTGAGGCCCGAACTAATAAAAATACAAATTGTAAAGTAATAAGTGTTCTCTTTGATGACGAGCCTTATAAATACAAAAAACTCGGAATCAAAAGTATTGACAAAATAAGGGTGACGAAGTGATGACCACTTCGTGCAGCGGCAGCGGCCCCTTACAAACTCGCTTGAGTGCACGCGCAGGGCTCTTGCTATCTCAATATTAGCAGGCGAACTGCAAATGAAATACTTCTGCCTTTATTGTCCGCTATCCACTATGTGAATTGACAGGGTAGTACTCTTTCTATAATTAATACTACCTTCCTTAAAGTGTCCAATGTGAAAAAAAATGTGTCTCTAAATATAATTCCCATTACAGCAACAAAATAAACTTGTAAATAATTGTTATACAATATACTAGCGACCCGCCCCGGCTTCGCACGGGTGCAATGCTGATCACTATCACTACATAGTATAAAACAAAGTCGCTTCCCGATGTCTGTCTGTCTCTATGTATGCTTAGAACTTTAAAACTACGCACCGGATTTTGATGCGGTTTTTTTTAATAGATAGAGTGATTCAAGACGTAGGTTTATATGTATATAATACATGCATAATATAGTACAGAAACACTGATAATTTTAGAGCCATTATTTCTCTTAAAAAGTATAGGATAAAAATGATTATTGTGAGTTATCCCTAAGAGATAGACATATGCCATCGCAGACTTTTTTGTAGACCTTTTTAAGTTGTACAATACTGTAGTACATTATTTTGATCTATCTCGTAGGGTTAAGCCAGCGTTTGCAATGTAAGCGCAAAAAATGTGTTTATATCACATTAGAAACCTCTAAAATGATCAGTGTTTCTCTACTATATTATGCATTTATTATACATATAAACCTTCCTCTTGAATTACTCTATCTATTAAAAAAAACCGCATCAAAATCCGTTGCGAAGTTTTAAAGATCTAAGCATACATAGGGACAGACAACGGGAAGCGACTTTGTTTTATACTATGTAGTGATAGGGTGACCGATAATTAGTGACCGATACTTAAACACATGATTGTACTCATCATTACAAACAACTTTTACTATCGGACCAAATCCGAAATCGCGAAAAAAGAAAATCAGCTGTTCCCTACATTTATGTTCGTACGAGTCGTCAAAATATAGGGAACAGCTGATTTTTTTTTCGTCATTTCACTTTTTGTCCGATTATAAAACTTGTTTGTTGTCATGAGTAGAATCATGTGTTTAAGTATCAGTCACTAATTACCAGTCACCCTATATATTTGGGTTTTCTTATGATTAAGCTACAAATATTTACAAATACTTCTTTTACTAGGATAGCCCCGCAGCTGAAATAAAAACAAATGTTGATGATGAAGAAGACTAGAATATAATTAAAAGTACAAAACATAATCGTTAACTGTTCGTCAGTAAGAACAAAATAAAATTGATGTGCATTTATTTATGTGTGGCTTTATCTAGTGTAGACGTAGGCACGTAGAAGCTTCGTAGACACTCCGAAAACACTTTATATGCGCTACGAAAACTCTTTGTATCATAGCTAAAACCCCATAAGGGTTTAGCTGTTCACGGCTAGTGTATAGGTTACGAAAACTTTATAAAAACGCTACGTAATTGCTACGCTGAAGCTACGAAGACGCTACGCACACAAGTCGTAGACGCTACGAAACCGCTACGAATACGCTGTGCTGCTACAAAGACGCTACGCGCCTACTTCGTAAATGTTTGAAGTAGGTACATAAACCGTATGAAAATGCTAAGAAGCCGCTACGAAAACGTTACGCAGTTACGAAGATTCTACGAAGTGCATCTGGACTGGGGGCCCATTTTTTAAATGTATGCGAAAAAAACTGACACTTAAAAATATCGACTTTCATTTACTTTCCAACCAATAACTTTTGAGAGACTAGTAGGTACCTATGGAGAAAAACGGGCAAGAAACTCCACGGACACTTTTAAATCATCAAAAAGCAAGCGAAAGGTGCGCGCTGGCAGTCTATTTTCCATGTGTACCTGCCATTCTAACACTGGTTTACGCTCTCCTGTTCGAAAAATGTTACATGCCTACAATAGGACTTTTGAACATATTGATATTTTTTCATGTTCTCCCAGTAGGTTCAAAGGTCTTATACTCAAGGAGCTCCTTGAGTGATGATTGATGTGTAAAAGTACATAATAAACATGATAGTTAAGTAAGTTTAGTTTGCTGTTGTCAATTAGCCCTTCACGATGTGCTGCTAATTGACTACAGCAAAACGACTATTGAACGTCTGTAACGTCAAAATTTTGAATAATTTACTAATAAACGAGCTTTTTCAACATTGTTTTGTAACTGAATGCCCATACAAAACTTTTTTTTATTACTTTATCAAATAATAAAAAAGTGTTGTACTTGAGTATCAGTAAAACTATCTGTTGCCAACAGCTTGGTTGTGGTTAACTTTTTAGAAGATTTTTATAGCTTGTATTTGAATGATATTCTTTTTTTTTTTTTTTTTTGCTTCTTCTTGTATTTGTCAAACGGTTTGGGATCTTGCTATGATTCTTCCCTTTAAGTTTTTTTTTTGTGTGCGTTTCGTACGTACGAAGCTGCTAGGTTTGAAGTTAACGTAGGTACTGGAGGGACGTTCATTCTAGTACCTACCTTAGATTCAACTTGATTGAGTTTTCAAACTCGTAATCGGGAAAATCGAGTGCCTGACCTATAATGACTGAGTAATAAAACTTGAGTCAAACTGACAAGAAACCAAAAACTACAATCCGTTTCACGTTGATTTTTAAACTAACTTTACGCGAGAGTAAGCAAACTTAAAAATGGGATTGAACACAGGAGGATCTGATGCAGCGTCAATGGTACATATTTTTACTTAATAAAAAAGGATTTGGTTACCATCTCGAACTATAATTAGGTATATAGTTTGCTTTTTTTAAATAATAAATCGTTAAATACGCTTCAATACACGTATTTATTACATTGACGACCATATCGGGAATTGAATCAAGTGAGTGCATTATCAAAACATATTCTTTTTATTACGATTTCCTGATCCCGGTTAGACTTTATTTCTAAAATCGACCATTATAAATTGGTTACATTTTTTTAGGTATAATACGATTAATACTTACACACACACACACTCCTGCTCGTATTCAATTATTAAAAAAATATTGTAGTATAAAAGAAAAAATATTGTACTAGTTTTTTTTTTTTTGTAACTTTTTTAAGGGACAGGGACTGTTAATCCTTAATACAGGTTATTCTGTAACCTAGCTAGGAAAACAGAACTTCACCCACCAGATTGTGATTGACATTGTACAAACCTATATGTGTAACTCTGTGTATGCCTCATATACTACAATATCCTTTTTATGAAATAAAATTTATTATTATTATTAATAGACGTTACAATACAGGAGGCTCACAATACTATCTTCTCTTACTATATTCTAACTGACTGGAAATTGAACGTTTTTTTAAAAGGTCGTAAGTAAGGAAGACTATTTTATGCCCAATTTCGTCATTTATAATTTTATCTTCAAACCCTCTTTAGTCGTACGTTGGTGGATAGAGTTCGAACGGTAAATTTGTATTGCGTAGTGACTGTTGATTTACGTATGGTAGGTGCCGTTTATCCTGGTAGGTTTTGTAACACCTGAAAGTCCTTGAATATCGAAACCAAAATCTTTTAGACCATTCCCCGAAATAAGTAAACATTTCTTTTTTGTTTGTAATCATTGTGATACGCAAAATAGCTCCCATGAGTGGCGGTACTTAAGTGCATGTCCGGTGCACCCCGTGAGTTTCGGTACCACCTTACTGACTATTATAATCACACTAATATTATAAAGGCGAAAGTTTGTGAGTGTGTGTGTGTGTGTTTGTATGTTTGTTACTTCTTCACGCTCAAACGGCTGAACAGATTTGCATGAAATTTGGTACACAGATAGTTTATAACCGGAATTAACACATAGAATATTTTTTATCCCGACATTCCCACGGGATCGACACTTATGCGGTTGAAACCGCGGGGCGCAACTAGTTTTCAATAAAACAACGTGTTACCTTTCGCAACGAACAGAATAAGGAGGGAAGTTGTATTCCATAGGGAACAGAATACAGAACATTATTGTCAATGACATGATATTCATTAATACTCAAACAGATACTAGGTGGCAGCACTTGTTATATTTTAATAAACTGACTGATTTATATAAAAACGTGGTTCCAAACTATGTAAGTATTGAGCAAGTAAAAAAACTCTAAATGCGTTAAGAGGGTTTTGTTCTATGTTTTAGCAGAAGATATGTCCGTGTGTCAAGTTGAAAAAATTTCGGCTAAGTATGACATTTTTCTAGCGGAGCAGGGTTAGGGGAACTTTTAGATTGCTATCACAAGATAAGAGAAGGTGGGTAAAAATAAAAAATAGGCACCATAAACAATCTTATTTTGATTAGAATAAAAGAAAGTAAGAATCTATCTTCACTTGTGTTGTCAGTGCTAGTTATATTACAGCTTGGGCCAGGCCGGGATGAAAAAAATAAAATAAAAAAAGGTTTCTGGTTGTCGTCAGCAGGTTGCAACTCAACTATACAGTCTAGTGTGGCGGACAACCAAGGGTGCACCTAGCGAATACTTAGGCAAAGTACAAAAACAATTAGAAAATTAAATGGCATCCATATCAATATTATTTTTATACCTAACTATTAACTTTTTTTTACACACATTTTAAGCTTCATCAACGCTCAAGGTAACTTAAATTGCTCAACATGTATCATTACGTATGTAGTTTTCATAAAAAAAGCTTGCAACTTTTCCAGTTTAAGTTCTAATAAGTTACGAAACTTTTTTTTTTGTGTACTTTGCATTTTTATTGATTGAGGGTTAACATGGGTTAGGCATTAACAAAACATAACTTTCATTTGAAATATTTTATTCAAAACTCATTCGCACAGTTGTACAGACAGCTAGATCTTCGCTAGTCTTGGTAAAATATCATAAACAAATAAAATATGATTTTAATGATATTATACTTTGTTGTGATTGAATGTATTTCTTTAAAAAATCGGTGAAATATTCAATTCACAATAAAATTTTAGACCAATACTTCTATTGCTACGACTTTAAATAAATAAGAAGAAATATAACTACAACTTGCGTACAGATGGAGGTTGGTACGAATTAATGCGAGCTGGCGTTGTGAGCACCTCCCGGGCGCGGAAACGGTCGCAACAGTTTTCTAAACTTTCGTATCCACCTCGATCTGCTTTATTTATAAACCTACCAGCACTTTAATATCAAAAGTTACAAAAGATCCTACAATATGTTTCATGTTATCATATTGTAAAGTTTTTTACAAAATGATTAAAATATTGGCCACTATCACTGAGTAAGTGCTAGTAAAAATCACGCGTCTTCCACGAATTAAAGAAAACAAGGACAGTCACTTTCTGTAAGACGTGCAAGAAGGAAAAGCACCGGCCAAGGATAACACGTCGACCGGCGCTTTTCTCATTATAGTAAACGGCCTTTTTACTTCTAAAATTATAATAGTCACTGGTCTCAAAACATGGCTTAAGTACTATACACCTAAAATATATAAATTATTACAAATTAAGTAAGGCATTTACAACATCAGGGATCCTTAAGATAACTTTATATTTACACGATACTAAATCGCTTTTAGTAGCATCGTGTAAAAACAAAGAAATTGACTAAGCTTATATCGGTAAAACAATTAAGTTTACATTTAAAATGGTCAAGATTTCGGCGATCTAAGTGACCTGTGAAGCTAGATCTTGGTCGAAATTTATTTATTTGATAGTAAATTAGCTTCGCTTTGGTCAATACGAATTTTAATTTATGAGTGACATTTGATAATTTTGAACTTTTTTATCATAAAGGCCTAGTCGTTTACAACTTAGCACTATCGTTTGGCACTGACTTTTGTTAGAAAAGATAAATAATATAATAAATTAGCCCTAAATTGAAGACTCAAAATTAGTTAAAATTTTAGTTTCAGAAATTAACATTTAAATTTAATATTTTAATCACAGTCATGAACAGTTATTTCCTTAATAATTGAGTTGCGCGTGCCACGACATTTTATGAAAAGTAAAAAAAAATCAATAACATAGATTACTACATATGACACGAAATCTTAAACTACTCCGGAGATAATTTGAGTTGAGCATTATTCTTGTGCATAGAAGAGTAGATGGAATTAATTATCACATAGGCGCTTCATCCTTGTGACGGCGTGTACGAGACAGATTGGAATCTCTCGTAGGGCTTCACCTTCGTCGCTTGGCGGACACAGCAGCTGCTATCATTTGTCTTAACATCGGCTCTGGAGTGCACGCCTTAGGATCGCATTTCATCTGACCGTCTCCTCCACATCTGAAAACAGGTAAAAATACAGGTATAAGTATTTGATCCGTGTAAAAATTCTACTTTGTTATGTTTTAAGCCATTAATAGCAAAACTGTTTTAAAAAAGCTAAGAATGATCGAGTTACTCACGTGCAGTGTAAACATGGTCCTGAGGATGAGCGTACGACTTCTCCTACTTTGTACGTGTGTCCTTTTATTTGACAACCTCTCCTTTGTGCCGCACCCTTGTATGAGTGGGTTGGGAAATGAGGAGGCAGTGTAGTCGTTGTTGTGGTCGTCGTCGTTGTAACATTGACGGTGGTTGCCATTGAAACAGGACATTCATATCGAGGACAGCAGAACCCTTGAATGGGTTCTTCGTGGCATCCATGAATAGGAGGTGGACAACTTTGCTGTAAACAGATAATATCACTTCTGAAGCAGAAGCAGAAGTCACATGGGTCATCTCTTGGTATCTGTTGGGCCGAAACGTACACTTTGCCTCCATAGCGGCAAGTTCCTGGTCCGAAAGCTTGATCTTCTTCAACATAGTCAGGTTCACCATATCCGCTAGTTTCACTTGAAGGAATTTGTCCTTCTTCGTCGGGAACTGGTATCTCATCTGTAGGTTGCAAATCTGGAATACTTGGTTTCGAAACTTCAGTTGTCGTACTCGATGGAGAAACTTCACTAGTCTCACTAGGCTTTTCTTCCGGTTTAACAAACTTGTCATCTGGAACAGGAGACACAATATCCTCTCCTTGGCGTATGGTTGTTGCTTTGGTTGTGGAGAATATAAATTCGTCCTCTGGTGCGGTGGTTTCATGCGATAAAATTGGATGTGATGGTTTCTCGCTGGTAGAAATTTCCTTTTCTGTTGGTACTGCAATGTCTGATTCAGAAGTTGGTAATTTTTCGGACTCTGTGACAAGAACAGGCGTAGATTCTTCAGTAATTTGAGTGGGTGCTGCAGTTGTATATTCTTTATGATCAGCAGTATACTTAGTATCTTCACCTTGAATAACAGCCGGTGTCGTCTCTTCTACTGGTACCGATTCTGATACCTTTTCAGATACGTCTGCAGGCTCTTCACTGGATTTTGTAGTACCGTCCGTTTCCTTTGTTGCTGTTTCAATTTCTACGTCAGTCTTCTTAGTGGTTAATTCGGACACTTCCTGTTCAGCCTCTGATTGCACAGTTGTGGGTTTTTCGTCGATAGGTGACACAGTCGACACGTGCTCTTCAATCTTGGGGGTGTATTCTTCTGCGGGAGGTGATGATGTCGTAATATCGTCCACATGTTTATGAGAGTGCTCTTCTTCGGAAGGTGATGACGTTGAAATGTTGTCTACAGGCTTGTCCGAGTGTTCCTCATCAGACGGTGACGATGTTGAGATGTCTTCTATAGGCTTGTGCAAATCTTCCTCTTCAGAAGGTGATGATGTTGATGTATCTTCTTCTACAGGTTTGTAAGAGTGTTCTTCTTCGTAAGGTGACACTGTTGTGAGGTCTTCTATGATCTTGTGAGTGTGTTCTTCTAATTCAATCAAATATGGCGTCGTCTCTGAGAATTCAGTCTGAGCAGATGTATGTTCTGTTGATTTCATGACTTCGATTTGTTCAATTTCTTCAGTTACTGCGGGCGATTCACGCAACGTAGTTGCAGTATCTTGTTTTTCTGTTACAGTATCCTCGGAAACGTGAGTGATTTTGTCATCTTGTTCAGGTTCTTTTGTGCTTACGTCTACAGGTTCAGTTATGAGAACGGGTGCTTTTGTTTGAATTTCTTCCTGTCCCTGAACATGTTGTTCTGGAGCTTTAGAAGTTTCTTCAGACTGTGTTGTTAGTAATTCAGGTTTATATGTTGATTCTTCTTTCGGTATACCAGATACTGTGGTTTGTTCACCAAGACCTTCTTTTTGTTCAGTTACCAGTGATTGTGGAACTTCACTCGATGCTTGTACTCCTGGCAATTCTGTATGTACATCCTCAATCGGTAAATCAGTAGACACTTTTTCCTGTTCTCCTGATTTTGTGCTAGTTTCTTGAGGTTCAGTTACATGCGCCTCTGTCACATAAGGTCCAGTTGCTTTAATTGCGTCGTCCATTGTTGTTACATGATGTTGAGGAATTTCCGTACTTGTTTCTTGTTGTTTTGTATATCCTTCTGGTGGAGTTGTAGTTTTATCTTTATAGTCCGATAAGTCTGGGATGACTGTAGTTTTCTCTTCGTAGCTAGTAACATCCTTTTCAGGGACATCAGAGGTTTGTTGAGATTCTGTAACTACCGAAATTGGTATTTCTGTGGCAGGAGATTCAAATTCATCAGTTGGCTTTTGTTTTTCAGTTTCTGGTGTGTGTTGACCTTCTTCAGGCACCCTTGTGACAGGTTTATCAGAGTCTGAACTCTTTTCAGGTAATTCTGACTCCATATCTGTTAGTAATGGCTTTTCTGAGGTTGTTATACCAACGTCTCCACTTTCATCTATTTTGTCGGTACCGGAAGGTCCATGATGATCTGTCGTTTCTTCAGGATATTTGGTTGCTATCTCTTCTTGTCCAGTAACGGATGGATCTTCGATTTCTGTAAATCTTCTTACAGGTTCAGTGACAGAATAATCTGGACCTACCGTTATTGTTTCCTCTTTTTCAGAACTGTGTATCTCAGGATGATCTGTTTTAATTTCGACAAGTGGAACCTGCGTAGTCTTTTCATCTGATTCATTGCTATGCATAGGTAATTCAGGTTCAGGTTTGTGTTCATCTGTAATTTCTGAGACATCAGTAACTCCGTCAGAAGGTGAATCAGAAGAAGCTTCAGTTACATGTGACTCTGGAATAGGTTTGATCTTCTCTTCTTCATATACTTTAGTCGTACTCTCGTCTTCCGATTTACTAGTAACGTGTAGTTCAGGTTCTATGCCTTCTTGGGGTTCATTAATATCTGAGCCAGTACCAGGTGCTTTAGTTGTTGGGGCTTCAATATCTGATGTATCTGTGGATACTTCTTCTTGTTCACTTATAATCGATCCCGTTTCAGTTGTTTTTTCAACAGATTCTGACGTTTTGTGTAATTCCGGAGCTTGAGTGATCAATGCTGGTTTCTCGCTAGTCAAATCCTGTCCTACTGTGCTGCCTTCTTCCTTGACGTCAGTAGTATCTACTTTGACGGTAGTTACTTCAATGTCTTGTTCAGAAACAGTTACTTTTTCATGGTCTGGTGCAGCTGTATTTGTAGTTATTTCTTGTTCAGGCAGTGATTCTGTAGTGATTTCAGGAGTGCGCGAATGGTCATGAATAACTGGTTCTTTACTATAACCGTCTTCAGTAGTATACGCATGTGCAACTTCTTCAGTAACAGTGGCTTGAGATTCAGAATATGGTATTTTAGTAGTTCTTTCAATTTCCGTAACTGTTGCCTCTGTGGGTTGCACAGTAATTTCTGGTGATTTAACTTCGTCTTTAGGTTCAGAAATATATGGTGCTTCAGGTATCTTGGTGCCTGGTCCTTCTACTTCATGAGTTTTGGGTTCTTCTGTGCTCAAAACTTCATTATCAGCAGGTTTATCTGTAACTTCCTCATCAATTATCAAAGGTTTTTCTCCTTCTTCATCCGTAACAGGTTTTTTAGCATCATCTTCGCCAACAGGTTTCATGTTGCCTTCTTCATCGATCAAAACAGGTTTGTCTGTGCCTTCTATGTCAATTATTGAAGGTGCGTCCGTGCCTTCTTCGGAAACTCCTGGTTTTTCAGTTCCTTCTTCAATCATAGCAGGAGTCTTTGTGCTTTCTTGGTCAGCCAAGTCAGGTTTTATTTCACTTTCCTCATCAATTATTGCAGGTTTCTCCGTGCCTTGTTCTCCGTCGACAACAGGTAACTCTGTGCCTTGTTTGTCAATTCCGTCAGGTTTCATTGGGTCTTCTTTTTCAATATTGATAGGTTCTTCTGTACCTTCATCAATAATAACTGGTTTAGCTGTGCCTTCCTCTTCAGTACTGTCTGGTGCCCCAGTACTTTCCTCTTCAATGGTAAATGGCTTCATGGTGTCCGCTTCTGTAACAGGTTTCTTAATGCCTTCCTCATCAATTATATCAGGCTTTTTGGTGTTTTCCTCTCCGACAAAAACAGGTAGCTCTGTACCCTCTCTTTCAATATCAATAGGCTTCTTTGTGCTTTCCATTTCAACAACTGCGGGTGTTTCTTTGTCATCCTCATCAACTACGGTGGGTTTTTCCGTATCTTTGTCAACAACAGCAGGTTCTTCTGTACCTTCGTAAATATCGGGCCTTTCTGAGTTCTTGTCTTTATCGACTAAATCTGGTTTTAATGTGCTTCCCTCAGCAACTAAAGGTTTTTCTTTGTGTTCCTCTTCAATTTCCGGTGATTTTTCAGGTTTTAAGTCATCAGATGTGAGAGATTTTTCTGTGCTTTCTTGCTCAACATCTGCAGGTTCTTTTTCGCCATCTTGGTCGACTAATGGTTTTTCTGTGCTCTCTTTGTCAACAGCGGTAGGTTCTTCTGTGTCTAGTTCATCAATAACAGCAGGTTTTTCCGTGCCCTTCTCACCAATAATATCAGGTTTTTCTTTGTCATCTTCAGTAACCGCGGCAGGCTCTTCTGTGCCCTTTTCTTCAACATCAGCCGGTCTTTCTGATACTTCGTCTTTACCATAACCAGGTTTTTCTTTTTTGTCCTCATCTGTCACAACCGCCTTTGCAGTGGTTTCTTCTTTTATGACATCAGGATTCTCTGTAGCTTCCACTTCAACAGCAGGTTTATCTGTGCCTTCTTTGTCAGTAAAGGCAGGTTTTTCAGAGCCAAACTCTCCCACAGGTTCGTGTCCAGGTTTGTCTGTGTCTTTCATATCAACATCTGTAGGTTTTCCTTCCTCATCAACTATAATGGGTTCCTCTGTACCATCTTCTGCGATTGAAGGCTTATTTGTGGTATCTTTTTCAATGTCCACGGGCTTATCTTTGCTATCTTCATCAATTAATGAAGGTTTCTCCGTGTCTATATCTGTAACAACTGGAATATCAGTGCTTGCTTGATCTTTAATAGCGGGTACATCTGTAGCTTTCTCTCCAGAGACTGGTATTGTGGTGGCTTCCTCTTCAGTGAATACTGGTTTCGTTGTGCCCTCTTCTTCAGCTAGGTCTGGTTTCTTAGTGGTTTCCTCGTCAACCAAAGGCTTTTCTTTATTATCCTGATCAATAATGGCAGGTTCTGTTGTACTTTCCTCGTCAACCGCAGGTTTTTCTTTACCTTCCTCATCAATGATGGTAGGTTCTTTTGTGGTTTCCTCGGCAGTAGCAGGCTTTTCTTTATCATCGTCATCAATTATGGCAGGTTTTTTTGTGCTTTCCTCGTCAACGACAGGTTTTTCTTTACCTTCCTCGTCAACGACGGTAGGTTCTTTTGTGGTTTCCTTATCAATAACCGGCTTTTCTTTATCATCCTCATCAATTATGGCAGGTTCTTTCGTGCTTTCCTCGTCGACCATAGGTTTTTCTTTACCTTCCTCATCGACGATAGTAGGTTCTTTTGTGGTTTCCTTGTCAATAACAGGCATTTCTTTATCATCCTCATCAATGATGGCAGGTTCTTTTGTGGTTTCCTCGCTAACAACAGGCTTTTCTTTGTCATCCTCATCGATTAAGGCAGGTTTCATTGTACCTTCCTCACTATCGATAGTTGGTAGCTCTGTGCCTTCTTTTTCAGTATCAACAGGCTTCTCTATACCTTCATCACCAATCAAAGATGGTTCCTCAGTGCCTTTGTCTTCATCCAAAATAGGTTTTTCGGTACCCTTTTCTTCATCTACTGTAGGTTTCTCTTTATCTTCTTCACTTAAAATGGCAGGTTTAGTTGTTTCCTCTTCAATAACATCAAGAGATTCTGTTACTTCCTTTTCAATCGTTGTTGGTTTCTTTGTGATTTCTTCTTCAAAAACAGTGTTTTCCTTATCTCCTTCGTCCACGATAGCAGGCATCTCTGTTTCTTTGTCTTCATCTGTCGATGGTTTTTTAGTGGCTTCACCTTCAATTACAGGTTTCTCTTTCTGCATTTCAGCGCTTGTGACTGCTTCAGCAGTTTGGCCTTCAGTTGTATACATATCTGTTTCCTGTATGTCTTTCACTGGAATCTTCTCATCGACTGGTTTGGAAATGTGGCCATCGGGTAATTCCGTTGCTCTCTCTCCCTCAGCGGGTACTATTTTATCTGTTGCTTCTTCAGAAGGCATTTCTTCAGTTTTAGGTAGCTCGGTACTTAAATCAGTGGCACCTTGAGCAACTGTAGTTTCTTTTTCACTAATGCAGTTAGGACCTTCACAAGTAGTTGGTGGCTTAGTGTCACTAGTTGATACTTCTTTCCTTCTACAAGGTTCGTCTCCTGTACATTCTGGAATTGGAATTTCCTGAGGTTTGCAACCATCTTCTTCTTTACATGATTCAAGTTGGTGATTTG
The DNA here is from genome assembly GCA_949629135.1 of Eremobia ochroleuca. NCBI lineage: Eukaryota > Metazoa > Arthropoda > Insecta > Lepidoptera > Noctuidae > Eremobia > Eremobia ochroleuca. The sequence continues at coordinate 11,424,451 of OX451396.1, forward strand.
GTGGAGATACAATAACGTCAGGACCACAACCGCCATCTCCACAATCAATTTTGTTACATGATTCACCTTCACAAGGAGCGGCTTCAATGGTAGGAATTTCCACAGATTTGCAATCTTCTCCATTTTTACATTGTTGTGGCGATGCAGATACGACTTCATCAGTTTTCTCACAATGTTCGCCTTCGCAAGGTGTAACTGGAGGTACTTGAGCATCTGGTAACTGACATTCACCATTAGTACAACTTTCTGGTTTGCATTTACCGTCAGAGCATTTTTCAGTATGTTCAACAGTAGATACTGATGTGTCTGGTATTTGTGGAACATTACCACAACCTTCTGACCCACATTCAGTTTCAGCTTTATGATCATCTGCAGTTAAGCAACTACCAGAAGTACAGGGTCCAGATGGTCCTATGGGTTGTTTTGTTGGTTCACTTATTTCACATTGATCGCCACGGCATTCAATGGTAGGAGAAGGCATGGGAGATTCTGTTCCAGACATCTGGTTATCGGATTGAGGTGGTACTGTTTCTCTTGGATGATCACATACAAATGTGGGACAGCAAGAATCAGGAGAGTCGTATATTGATTGGCAGTTGTCCATGTAATCAGGTGGTGGACTGCATATAATGGGGTCACACTTGATAATGCTGCTGGCACACCTACAGCCAGTGTGGCAATTATTTGTGCTAGGTACAATTGTATTATTCCTATATGTTACGCCATTCAGGAGGCAGTCGCCTTCACCTGGAATTCGGCTTGGTTCTTCATGAGCTTCAACGAGAGGTGTTATTTCAGTCAACTTTTCTGTACTAGATGGTAAATCACTATCCAGTTCAGATGAAGGCTCAGTAACTTTTTCAGGTAGAATTTCAGTAACAACCGATGTTTCTTTAGGTGATTCCGTCGTTGTTGGTTTGGATCCAATTGTTTCTGCTATTTCTGTAATATATTCTGGAACTGAAGTAGTAAACTCTTCTTCTGTTGTTGGAACATCGGAACTTGTACCAATCTTGTCATCATGCGACGATGTGGGAATCAATCCTTCATCTACAAACTCAGACTTAACTGTGGTTGGTTCAATTTCTTTAGTTATTTCAGTAGAAACAATACCTTCGTCTTCTTTTCTGAATGATGGTTCAGTTGTGACAGTGAATTGATCACCTTTAGTAACAATACCGTCTGGAAGCGGTGTTCGCATTTCGTCAGTTATGATAGATGGTTCGGTTCCTTTGGTTTCTTCAGAAAGTGTTGTTCTTCCTGGTAGAGACGACTCGGAACTAGTCTCTTCATACATCTCACTTGGAATAGTGTTTAATCCTCTATCAGGTTCTGCAGTAGTGAATTCAGTGTCCTTCACAGCGGGTGCTGCTGTTGTAACGTGTTCAGTTAGTTCAGGAACGTCTTCTTTGATTACTTTATCAGTAACAACGTCTTGTTCTAGATTTAATCCTGTAGTGCTTTCTTCCTTAACCGCAGGTGATCCCGTAGTGAGTGGAATATGCGAAGGAGGATGAGTACTGTCCTCTTCAGCAACAGCAACCGTGTTTTGTGCATTGTCTGGTTCCGTAGTTATTTTTTCTTCTTTTTCCAGTGGACTACTTGTTGTAATAGGAGCAAATTCTTCAGGTTTAGAACTTTCTTTGTCTTCTTCAGTTGGGCTACTTGTAGTACTAGGAGTAAACTCTTCGGGCTTGGAACTTTCTTTGTCTTCTTCAGCTGGGCTACTTGTAATACCAGAATCAAATTCTTCAGGCTTAGAACTTTCTTTGTCTTCTTCAACTGGGCTACTTGTAGTACTAGGAGAAAATTCTTCAGGCTCAGAACTTTCTTTGTCTTCTTCAGCTGGGCCACTTGTAGAACCAGCAGCAAATTCTTCAGGTTTAGAACTCTCTTTGTCTTCTACAGCTGGGCTACTTGTAGAACCAGGAGCAAATTCTTCAGGTTTTGAACTCTCTTTGTCTTCTTCAGCTGGGCTACTTGTAGAACCAGGAGCAAATTCTTCAGGTTTAGAACTCTCTTTGTCTTCTTCATCTGGGCTACTTGTAGTAACAGTAGCAAATTCTTCAGGCTTAGAACTTTCTTTTTCTTCTGCGTCTGGGCTTATTGTCGTACTGGGAGCTAATAATTCGGGCTTAGAAGTTTCTTTTTCTCCTTCTGCTGGGCTTTCTTCTGCTGAAGTTGCACTTGTTGTTCTTGTAATATCACCGTCAGAATATTCTTTTTCAGTTATTATTTCGGGAGTAACCTTTGATATATCAGCTGGCGTAGCAGTTTCTTTTTCGTTGTCGTCCAAAGTACTAGGGCTGGTGGCGCTGTATTCAGGTTTAGAAGTTGGGCTACTAGTAACATCTTGTTCTTTTTGTGATGTTGTTAGTTTATCATTTTCACCCTCACTCGATGGTAGGCTTACACTTTCGCTTATAGGAGCGTTTGTTGTGCCATGAGGTTTAGCGATGTCTTCGTCAGGAATAACATCAGGGACGGTATTTTGTAAGTCTCCCAGTTCAGTCGTAGCACTTTCATAAATTTCGGGAGCCATTGTAGCAAGAACATCCTTATGAGGTTCTAAAATGTCTTCTTCAATCGGTTTGGTAGTAGTAAATTTCTCAACTTCTTCACTAATAGGAGCATTCGTCGAAACGACAGTTTTATCTTTCATATCTGGAATCATGATTTTATCGATTGCCATTGTTGTCTTTTCATGTTCGTCATAAGCGGGACCTTTAGTAGTAACATAAATATATTGATCATCATCTCCAGGAGTAGGTATTATTCCGTCAGGTCCAAGCGGTTTTGATGTTTCTTCATCATCACCACTGCCTTCCACATCAGGTTGTATAATTGGCATATCTGTGTATGGTGCTTCGTCAGGTTCATTCCTATATCCACTACCTTCGACGCTAGTTCTCCTTGGGGGTGACAATGTTGTTAGTTTTTCCATAATCGATTCAGTCGTAGATTCAGTTGATAGGTCAGAGGGAAGCTCATCACCTTCACAAATGTAAGTATCTGGGCAGCATTGACCTTCACGAGGTGGCATTGAGGAACAGTTTTTGCCTTCATTCTCCATTGGTGCACCACATTCCTGTACGACACAAACTATATCTCCTTTCATGCAGTAACAATGTTCGCATGCTTTTTCTGTTTTTATTAAAGCACCATCCGAAAATACTCGGTCATCGTGTACACAATCTTGTGTCATTTGTGTAACTGGTGCGATAGTTGTAGTCGTAAGTAAAAATCCTGGTGTCGGTCGCACGGTAGTTGACATGTCGTCCAAAAGAGGTAATTCGTCTTCGGGATGATCTGAAAATTATAACTTTTATATAAATATATGGACAGTGGTCACAAAAAATCATAATGAAGTGACATAAATTTCATCTAAAACATATGCAGATTTCTGGAATAACTTTTCTTTATTCATTGGTCACGTAGAGTGCGTGCCTATATTTATGGCTCCAATTTCCGTTTCTTTATTTTATGATACAGGCCTGTTGTACTTGAAAATGTATACAAAGTCAATATAATAATGTTATCTGAAAAAAATGTTAAAGACAGTAACTCACCACAAGAATAACGGACCGGGCAGCAGACGTCTTTATGGTAAATAGGCGTACAACCATCCACATGCAGAGTACATTCTTGCATAACGCAAGTCGTCATATTTCGAATACAGTAGCAATGTTCGCAAGGTTTGTTCGGTGTCGGGGGTACTTTAGATCCTTCGGGGAAATATTTTCCGCTGATACTGCAACCATATTTATCCAGTTTGCCAATTCCAGTTGCTCCATATTCAGCTGGAGACGTGGTCGACGTAGATGTGAGTAGGTCAACTGGAACTGTTAATAAAATAAATATTAAAATCATGTCGCTTGCACATATGCCAGTTAAAATAAAATTATAAGAAAGGTAGTGAAAAAGTATGTGGACATATTTAAAGACTATTTACCCGATATTTATTATATAACCGATATTTATTTTGGTCCTATATACTCGATATTTATTTTGGTCTGTAAATGCATAATTAGATGCCTCTATCGAAATGTCTGATATTGTACTAGTGCTGTTTATCGAAGTATAGATTGGTCCACTATTTCAAAACTTACATAATTACGTAAATTATAATATGTTTAAAGCGATAAATATAACAGGTATCTTAGACAGTTCCGAAATTACGTTTTAAAAAGTACTTATTTGCTTTATTTTTAACAATACATTAGTTACTTATTGGGAAAAACCAAAGGCAGTACGATTATTATACCTTGTTGTGAGATGTAGAGTTTTAATCAACTTACCATCAGGGCATGTAACGATAGGACAGCACTGGTCCGCCCGCTTTTCTACGGTGCAGTCCTGGCCAATGGCCTTGGTGAAAGGACAGACCCTTAGGTAGCACATCAGCATTCGGTTGTGGCAGGTGCAGTTGAGGCATGGTTCGTTGGTCATAATTCGGTCGCCCTCTCCATAATGCTGGAAGTTGTAGTAACAACCCTCCGGAGCGCCTGAAATTGTATCAATACAAACAATATTTTAACATGTTTGGACCTTTGCAGTAAATTATAGTTGTGCGGTTTCACAAGACAGGAACGGTGGTACGTTAGCGTTTATCTACTTCTAAATGACACCTCAGAAACCCAGGGTTATTTTAGTTTTTCGAATTATAATTACATATTTTTCAGCTGATAAAAACGACTATTTAGCCACCAAGAAAGAATTTCCTAAGGCAGCTCATGCATCACAGGGCCATACCTCGCAGAGCGGCCCTCTATCAGTCTATGAAGTGTCAGCTACGAGATCGCTTTACGTAGTTAACTTTGGGTATACAAAAACAATTAAGTACTATTTTCTTAATAATCTTTGTATCAATTAAACAGCCGGTCGATTCTGTAAAAATCTCACCGTGAAATCATAAGTGAAGTGAGCACTTAATAGTGTTAATCCCTAGCGAATGACAGCTCACTCCACGCTCACTTCACCCAAGCTTTCACGGTGAGATGGTTACAGAATCGCACGGCTGGTAGGCTTTCTTATTAGGCAAATATCAACGTCCAAAATTGAACTTACCTTCATACAAATCTAAAGCTGTCTGATTACTTGCTGTAGGAGCTGAAAGTAAAAAAAAAACATGTCAGTCTTATAAAATTCATATATTCTTATTATATTATATCATTAATGAAGATCGTTTCTCTATTGCTTCTCTATGTTAATTTAATTTTTCAGTTTCTCGTAATTTTCTTATCGGATTGTGCTGTAAAGTGACTCGTGTAAAATATGTTCCGCTTGCATGTTACCGGATTATATTTTTTCTTCAATCATTCTCAATGTCATGTTAAGTCACAGTAAACCCATGTAAAAGTAACAACGTTATTTCACGTGCTCAATGCTGATTCGTATAAATAACATTTTGGCAAGTCTAGAACCGCGTATGCACTGTTGTTTTTAAGAGAAATGTGAAAAAAGATAAGCTATTCTGTTGTTTGGTTTGTATGTGTATTTACGTTCGAGCATCACCTGCTGTTAAGAGAAAAATATCGATACAGACATTAAAGGCAGAGCATTCTGAGAATGGTTTTACTGCTGTTTTTACGACTGACTTATTAAGCACGTTACAGCTGGGCAGGATATTAGCTGCAAATCGCTCGAGACCCGTGATCGGTCATCGTCTTAAAGTCGTTTTACATATCCGTTTTACTGCGTATAATTACTGAAGCTGAGCGGCGACGCGACAAAGCTGTAATTAAACTAACGGAGAGTGTCGTTAACACCGAAACCGCGACTTCTCTCTCGATTGTACTTAGGGCTGAATCATATCATTGAAATAGAGGAAATTATTATACGTATACCTAATCATCCAGACGTGGATATTAAGTTTGATACTACAGGGTAACGTATTACTTAAGTTAGTGCCAATACTCCGCGAAAACGCATATAAATGTAAAGGACGATACTAAAGTGACGACACGGTTGGCGCAGTGGTTAAGCGATTGACTGCTGCGCTGCGTGTCGCGGGTTCGATTCCCGCACGGAACAAATATTTGTATGACCTACATGTATTTGTTCCGAGTCTGGGTGTTTTTCTATCTATAATATGTATGTATTTACAAAAAAAAAAAAAAAAATTGTATATAAGTAGTTTATCAGCCATCTTGTTACCATAACACAAGCATTAGGTTGCTTAGCTTGGGACAAATGGTGCTGTGTGAAATGTCCAGGGATTTATTTATTTATTTATTTATTAAAGTGCAGGGATTGCCTAATTCTAAAGAAAGAAGAAAAAGTAAACAAGATTAATTTGGGCAAATAAACTAAAATAATAAATCTATTTTGTGATACAATGGGTGAATATCTCATCTACATAAACTAACAAGCAAGTAAATAGAAATAAGGAAAAAAACGAGACATGAAAAGTAAATGATTTCCGCGAATATGTAGATTTGAAGAGCAAAAGCCATCTTGTGTAATTGATGATGTCGGTGACTGCAGTATGCGTTGTGCTTATCAGCTCTCGGCGCATGGCGGCGGCGGCACCGTTAGCGCGGGCCGCGCTTGGCGCGCCTGTATATGGCGGGTGCGCTGGCGCCGCAGCCAGATCGTCCACCTAACGGTCGCCAGGAATGTCGTTAGCATCCAGTTTTTGCCAACCGAGATTTCAATTATACTATTTCCACTCTCATGATTAAATTGATCGTAAAAAAACAACGGAACAGTCGTAACGGATAAAATCAAACATCCTGTTTTGAATATTTTTTAAATATAATTATTAAGATATCACATGATTTCTTAAACGATTTAAATAAAGTGGGTTACTCCCACGTAGAGAGAGTAGGTGTTGGTGCGCGACGAAATGTCCAAATTCCATGTTGCCTGACTGAATAATAAGTACCGAATCATACCCGAGTTTTCGAGTACGTGACGTAGCATTTCTAATTCCCATGATATCTAATGAATCGCTTTTACGTATAAGTGTGACGTTATAAATGGCTTTGCATGAACAAAAAACTACTTAATGCAAAATCGTGCGCTTAGGAACACGGGTCGAGGCAATCGAAATGAGGAGCCAGCATGAATTTAAAATTTGCACTACATTAATATGGATTGTTGTTTCAATGAATGAATGTCGGCGTGGTCGCCATGCGTGATGAAGTTCACACGGGTAGACCTAAACATTGTAGGCCGCATTTAAATATACTTCCTATGTATAACATAAATTCAATACGAATTCTTTGAAGGAACCGTGCTGCGGATACTAAATCTGCGCAGACCAAAATAGCCTCATCTAATAACATGCATCGCGAAACAGACACGCACAGACCTTTGTACTGTTAGTTGGGGGTACGGGAAGATACGGTCACGACCGCGGCCTTCCTGCGGGAGAGAGCCGGAGAGGCTTACAGCCAATCATAATACGTACAAGAAGACTAATCACATTATTCGATAAACAAAGAAAATACGACGGCTTTAGGGCGGCGCGATTTAATGATATCTTATAAAAAATCCCATAGCTCGAGATGGGATGAAACGGTACACAATATTGCACTTTCATTCGTGAATAATTTGTGACTTTATCGTATTTCATTGTTGAAAATACAATTTTCGAGTGAAAAACTTTAACAATGAATCGATATACTTTTAAGTCCGTCAAATATGAGTCAATAATTTAACATCAAACATCAAATACCAATAAACCTACAACTACATGGAAGAAAATATTTTCTTTTTTGCAAAAAATGATGATGGAAGATGAAGCGAGAATGTAAGAAGCAGCGGAAGTTGTTGCTATCGCCAGAACAATCTTCTCACGAGCACACTGGGTCGCAGACGACGCAACGGTAGATACTAGTTTAGCAGCTCCATCAAAATATAATAAATAAGAATTAGTGTAACGCCAACTCCAACATTAACATATTACTACCTGTTGGAATGTTTTCCTAGTAATATACACTGTCACTCAGGTTATTGATATGCTATATATTTGCAATTCATATGTTTACAGGCTTATAAATAACTAGGTGTACTATAAATACATACATATTAATGAATAAGAAGAAAGGAAGACTAAATTACGTCGTGGATTGCATAATGATGGCATGTAGATGTGTGTCCATCGAATCACTCTTTATAGTTACCAATTAAATGAATTATTTACCACTAACTTTTTAATATACACAGGCAATAAAGGAGTCTAGGCTAGACATACAGATTTTTAACAGTCTATTTACTATAAAAGAGCTTACGCATGAGCAAAACTGAAATGGAATTGAAGTTTTTTTAGATTATTTTTTCACGTCTTTCTTGATTAAGTGCACATATTTAATATCTAATCGCAGAACTCAATACAGTAACTACTAATTAGTTTTTTGAGTCCTGAAGCAGCAATTAGGTAGGTAGGACGTACGTATAAACTTTTCTTCCGTTTAGAACATTTATTATAAAATAGTCTTCTCCTTCACCCGATAGTAGGAGCTTGTGCCATCATGAGAACAGCCGATCTGTTTGTAAAAATCTCACCGTGAAAAATTAAATAATGTGAGCTGTCAATAGTGTCAGTCCCTAGCATCAGCCGTGCGATTCTGTAGCCATCTCACCGTGAAAACTTGGGTGAAGTGAGCGTGGAGTGAGCTGTCAGTATCATCCCACCTGATACTAGGGATTGACCAAGCATACATTTACAATCATAATCGAGTTTTTAATAATATTTTTTAGGCTAACTCTATTGATCATTTTATATAATTTCAAAGCAAGTATTTTAATTGTCAAAACATTACTATTTTGTAGGTTTTAATATAGGAAAAAAAAAAACAGAGTTGATATTCTGACTAACTTTCTGTTTTGCTATCTTATTTTAAAATCCCCCAAAATAGTAATGTTTTGACAACTAAAATACTAGTTTTGAAATCATATAAAATTATCAATAGAATTAGTATAAAAATATTATTAAAATCTCGATTATGATTGTAAATGTATGCTTAGTCAATCCCTAGCATCAGTAGGATGACAATGACAGCTCACTCAACGCAAGTTTTCACTGTGACATTTTTACAGAATCGACATGCAGGTGACAGCTCAACTCAAACTCAGTCTCAGTTAACTTAAGTTTTTACGGTAAGAATTATACAGAATAGTAATACAGGGCAACACAATGCGAGAAGCCCTACGGAACATCAACCCTTGCTTGTGACACTCACCCGCAGCTGAGCACGCGAAGCACGCGGCCAGCGCTAGCAGCGCTCCCGCCGCTCGCCGATCCATCTGACCCCGTCCTCTGCAACAACACAATACAATCAATTACTGTCGCGTCCTATCATCTCCACCTACACTCTCGTCACAATCACACTATGGGGATTATAGTACAATTTAATTTCCTGTGTTTAAGGCAACACAAAAATAAATACCGCTCCGATAATAGAGTTACGCCAACTTATACTTAGTTAGAGTATGCCAAATCGTTAAAAGCACCGATTTTCTAAAAAAACAGCTTCCCATAGTTAAAAGAATTTTATTTTTTGTACAAGAACAAGGTAACAGCCGGAGCAAAGATGCCTAATGACGCGGAAAAAACAATTATTTTATCTCCATAACGCGGACTACCTATAAAAACGATGGTGGAACAAACAATTCGGACTGCAGACACATTTAATTTTCTTTTTGCTTTACGCTAAAGGTTTTCAGTTGGATAGATAGAGCGCGTAACTGATCCGCTTATGATTAGATACAGGTTATGTAAGGGGGTATAAAATGTAATATGGTCGGTATGCAATAACAATCATAATATAATATGGCTCAAGAGAGTCTGTATTTGCGTATTCGCGTAGCACGCGTGCATGTTCCAACACTTCCAGCACATACCGACTTATTTTTCCTGATATTTCATGCGAAGTAGTTTCCGTATTTGTCGTTTGACTTGAGCTTGCCGTAAACATAACAATTACAAGAGGTAACGCCAACATTTACCTACATCCCGCTGCTATCTTATCTAAGTCAGTAATGACGATCGTTTAAAACGATAATTAAGAATGCTACTTAGTATTGTTGAACGGTACATTTTAGCCCAGAGCTAGGCCAAGGAACGCGGAAACGTGAGGTTCGCACAAAAATGTGCCTTTAGCTGTGAGTGAATGGGAACTTTAACTGTCCATTCAGAGTGGCTGGAACGACGGCAATTCAAAACAATGTTAGCAGTGGGCAGTTTTAAAGGATTTTCAATGAAATACGACGTATGTGCTAACATATTTCTAGAAACCGCTGTGAATATTAAATGGCCACTCCTGACACCTCAAAGAACGGTCAACCACCACATATTATGTACATACTTCATAGGCTTACTGTTATAGCTCCTACGCTCGGTCACCTACCAATAAAAATAAACCCTTTCTGAATTATTGCTGTGTACCTTAGCTGTTTACGTACTGAATACTCGTCATAATTGTATCAATGACAATTTGTTTGTTTGTTTAAAGCGTCGTTTTAAATCATTGAGGGGTTTAAGCAAAACATATAGGTATGTGTGTTAAAGATTGTTTTTAACCAATACAAAAATAACCGTTTATAACAAACGGTAAGTTAAGTATTCGTATTTACGGTCCGAGGCTGAAACCGTCAATCGGTGTGGAGCAAATTATTGTAACTCCAGGGTCCGTAGCGTAAGGCGAGCGTTACCGTGGGAACGTATCCGCGCCCGACTTCAGCACACAACCATACACACACACACCTGCTCATTACGTACTACACACTACACTTTACACGCATTTTTCAACAACCTCCCTTACCTTCTCTGCCAGTCGTTGGGGAGCTTTCTCTATTTTTTCTTGTCATGAGAGTACCTGTACAAACACGTGAACAATGTACATATATGTCATTACGTAAGTGCCTCTCATAAAGCTTCCTTAGGTAATAGCTCTTTGTCTTCTCGTATTTTTCTTGAAAAACCTTTTTAGATGACTTTATTTCCATGAAATTATAAAGTACCCTCTTAGTAAAAGGTGCGCAAATATCTATAGATATAATCTATATGGTTATTGTAGGGGTCCCTCCGTCTAGACACTCTATGCAAGTCACCTCCGCAGCTCCGTCGAGAGGGTGAGGGTGCGGAGAGTTCACCACTATCTATTTATTTGCTTTACTAAAATACCACGTGTTTCGGACGTTGAGAGCCATCCACATTGTCGTGTTGGCATCTTTTTTCGTAATTTTTTCTGACTATGTCAGTTGGTAAATAGCGTCACAAAGTGCCTCGTACTCTCTGACGATCATTATCATGTAATATATACGAGTACCGAAATAATTAACTACAAGCTAATGTTGTGATTACGAATATTCGTGTCGGGAGCTTCAATTCTTTCATCGTACACAATAGGAACCCACTTCTCAAGCATAATTTGGCGTACCGTTTTTTCCAGCGGTATGACGTCAAAAGTAACAGTTAATCCGATTAAAATAAACCTGAATTTAAAACCCAGTCAGTTGGAAAGATGTGCCACAAAATATGTGCCGCACTTAATTGTTATTGTGAACTCGTAACTGTAGAGCTTGAGACGAGTGGTGACGCCGTCATTGATCAAGCGCACTCATCTACAACGCTTCAAGAGCTACGCGGCGCTACGCGACCTGAAGCCTACGCTTCTTGTTAGTTTGTGAACACTCTTACTGCCTCGACGGTTTTTAATTGTTATTGTAAAGAAATATAGATTCAGCAGGCGGTGTGTAATATAACTGAATGTTCTTGTTTATTATCTAATTGTATATATTTATATTAGGTACCTTTCATACACATAGGGGAAAGCCTTCACAATATCACTTAAGTCTTTGTAAAATTGATTTCTCATTGCAAAGTAATAGGGAATGCTACGAATTGTGCACTATTATTATGACGGGAATAAGTAAAGTGATTGAATCAGATCAGAAGGGCGTATTGGGGATACGGCGATTGGGCGCGGAGCGGCATGTCCGCGTTGCGATGTTGCCTAACACATAATTTCGGAACACTGCAACCGCAGCGAGCATTGACACCAATTTCTTGAACTTTGAACAACTGCTTTGAGATCGGGAATCTTATACATTATTATTTGAACTTAAAATGCTTATGTGGATGATAATAATTTGGTTATTTTATTGCTCGATTAGATCAGATTTTGTAAAATTCAATTGCAGTGGAATAAATTACTTAATATTTTGCTTCGACTGTGATCGGAAAATTTTTTACTTATATATTTTACATATTCTCAGCGATAAATGTCACCAACGAAATATGTATAAATCGCTCGTTATTTTTTGATATTATGTGGAACTCTCGGTAGCTATTGATTTGACTTATACACACAGCTCCATTAAGTGGTTAGCACTCCAAAAGACATGTGCGTTCAAATCCGTGATAGGCTCAAGTTCATTTTTGTATTTTGCAAAAACATTTTATTATAATTAATTTATTGTTTTAGTGAATAAATAAGTTTAAGTTAGTATTTAATTTTTAAAAGTATATTTTAATATATATATTTTTTTTTTCAATAAAACTTTAATATTTTTATTATATTAATGCATATAACGACAAGCAATAATAGGGTTAACATTTACGAAGGATTATTCAGCGTCTAAATGGACCGGAGGTTTTGAGACCGCTTGCTGTGCATAAAATTGGAAGTTCAAATCCATGCACGATATGTGCTTTTTTTTGTCATGCATTGTATACAGCGTGTAACGGAAAGGGAGTATCAACCCTGAAGGAGGTGAATGTGCTCATGAAACTCAACAACTTTCCCCAAAGAACATAGGTCGAAATATGAAAAAAATAATTGGCCCTCCCTTACAAAACTGACTACCAGCTGATTGATTTACTATGGGAGGGCCAAATTTTTTTTTCATATTTCGACCTATGTTCTTTGGGGAAAGTCGTTGAGTTTCATGAGCACATTCACCTCCTTCAGGGTTGATACCCCCCTTCCGTTACACGCTGTATATTTTTTTAATATAAAGTATTTTTCTGTTTTGTTTTAATAATATTAATAAATAATTTAAAAATCAAGAAACATAAAATACTTTAATAATAATTTTATAATATTTATTATTGCTATTATTTAACAAAACTTTGATCTTATTTTATTACAAAGATTTATATTTTACAATTCATGCAGAACAACTATTTTTGTTCTCATAAAATTAGAAATACGTTTTAAAAATAATGGGCAAATCGTATTGTGATCGTTTACTCTTCGTCGTTTTAAGTGAACGTATACATCAAACGTTGTAGTTATAACTTGAGGGTATGGATTCATTTTATGAAGAAAACGTAAGTAAGTAAAATTAATGGATACCCTAAAATTATAACATCTATCTATCGATTAGACAGAGACCTAAAGATAAAGCGACTCGGACGATACTAGATAGCTATTTCATCGAAATTCACATGGGCTCGCTGGCTAGTTTGTCAAACTGCCGGTATGAGTATGATGACGTTCGGTGATGCGGTGGTTCGAATCTAAGTCGAAACAATGTACTCTTTTTTAAGTATTCTTTAGACGATTTGTAACGAATTCAATGTTGTAGGAGTGTAACAGTTTAAAACATGACGTGTTAGCACATACTGACGCTGTGTGTACCTATCCCCGAAAAGAATTCAAAGCTTAAGTCTCAAATATTTGAAGTTCTATAAATTATGAAAATGCAAGAGATGATTTATGCATTATATTTGTCCATAAAAGTGGTAAGCTAGACCCGGATCGTATAGTAAGAGGCAGCGTACTAGATGCGAGCCGCGATGACCGGCGGGTCACTCGGCAGGAGGGCACAGAGTCACGGAGCACTCCCGCCTTCTGCGCGAATGCTGCGCGCGTACCATACCACTTTTATATCCTCGGTTTAGATAGCAATCTAAAACCTGTGCATGTAAAATTATATTGTAGAATAGCTGTATCGATTTGTAAGTTCTCACAAGACGTTCTCACAGGTCTAACGTTCAAGCGCAGCCACATATTCGCGAAGCACTCAGTTATCCAAGGCGCGCGCGCCGTTCGCACAATGCGCGCACGTACGCGTGTCGCGATTATCGGTCGTCGTAAATTACAAGTGATTAGCATAGAAGTCGTGTACACGGCGACGGAGCGACGTTATTAGATTCGGCTACAAGCGACACTGCGTCGTTATTAGGCGATAATTGTTACTGAAGTGTAGCGGTCGATTAACGGCAGACACGGGCAACCACGTCCATACTAAGTAGCCGTATGCCCACCTCGCATACCGCGTGTAATGTACTAACTCGTTTATGGCAATTGTTTTATACTTCCCGTGAATTAATTTACGGCAACTATAAAATAAATGCCATTAGACGCCATGATACCTACACAATATACTTTATAAATATTTTCAATAAATGTTATCAAACAGCCTCTACTAACTTAATACGAATCAAATTATACCGATGAGCAGATAATAATAATCGAAAAAGGACGGGTCTATCCTCTTTACAAAAGTAGAAGCACAGTGTAGTGGAAGTAACTCAACGTGGCAGGGTTTGTGTGCCTCAAGGGAACGGGAGGAAGATAGCAAATATTAGTTTCCTTCATGAGGTACTCGCGGTTCGTTGACCCGCGCAAATTTTGTGCCAGGAGATACACATAAGTATAAACTATCTAGACCGCTTCATCAGGATACATATAACAGCGCTTTTTTTTGGTACACTAAATACTTTAACGTTATGGAACTATTACTTTTGCGAAAGAAAAATCTAAGGTAAAAAATAGGCTGTTGTAGCAACAGCCTATTTTTTCTTTTTGAGCGTCATTACGAGGGTACGATGATGAAGAGGAGAAGAACAAGAATAGTTTAATTCGTGTCAGTCGCATTCGCAAAAAAAAAAAATAAGTACCCATTGAGAGACATCATTAACATGCCAAAACAATATTGCGTTATAAATGCCAAAGGATATTTTTAACAACACAAATAACTTGGACATGTCAGATTTATGCAAGTATCGGAGGGAAAGCTATTTTAATAGAATATGGGATCGTGCACGGAGGCACGCATTCATCGCTAACGTAGTCCGAATAATTTAGGTAAATCCGCTCTAGACGTCTCCGTCACCGTTACACTCGCGTTAACATTCCACTCAGGCGCTCCTACGAATTATCTTATTTCCATGCTATTCCGTGATTTCGATTCGATCTACAAGAAATATCCATCTATTTTGTGTGATTTTTTTCCTTATCATTATTTCAAACGTATTCAAGCATTGGTCCTGAGATGGCCCTGCGACATAAAACCTGCAAAATATGTTCCTAAGATTTATTTTACGAGGAAAGCTCACTTTTAATGTCACAAAAAGCTCAAAACTCTTAAGTACATTCTATGTCTGTGTGCTCGAAGAAAGCCACCGTTAGTGTGAGTAGCTGTTGCTAGGCATAGCTTGAATTCGCGATTGTTGGTCCGCGGCCGCGTCGCTCACACGATGAGCGTTGCCCCCGTACGTCGCCTGCTACTTACTTAGCTAGAACTCCACTCAGCTACGTTCCAAGTTGCCGTATACTGACACCTCTCACGGTGAACTATATATATTGTATTCAGTAATGTAATTAAGTACAGTGTACCTTTATGAATAAAGTCTTGGAGAAGAATAATGTCACAACCGTTTTTTAATATTTATAAGATTTGCCTTCGCATATATTTAGAGGAAGAAAAGGAAAAGAGAAAATTGATTATCTTCTAAGATGTGTAACGATCAAAAGGAAAGAGTGCGATATGAGTGATGGGATGTCGATGCACCCTCCGACGCCGCACGCCGCCCTACGCGCCGCCCTGCGACCGTTCTCTGACACTCGCTATTAGGGCGACCGCTGACCCGTGCTAGTCCGCACCCCTAACACGTACGAGGAAACCATGTGTGTCTCATTGCCCACTAAATCAGTGACCTTTGAGTTCCGTATCCTTTTTATGTGCAGATATAATTAAATTCAGCTAAACTTTTTTGACATCGCCGCTCGGGATTTGTGGGCTTTATGGCCGTATGGGACATAACAGTTAGGCTCTCGGACCAGGAAGTAAGCGCCATCGGCATGATGTCTATTGACTTGTATTCGCAGCCATGTTCGAATGCTTCGTGTCGAACACTGTTTACGAGCGTCTGGCGATAGCTGCCCGGCCGGCCAGTCATTACCGGCTATATCTCTATGTAAGGAATGAATGGCAAGTACTTACAAACGAACCTCAAGAGTTTAGCTTTAAACGAGTGAGCACAGGCACGTAGTACCTACGGTTTAAAGTCTTCGGATATTTCCCCGTTAACTGTTTTACGGCTTGAAACATGATTTTCAAGAAAACCTTGACATTTTTTGTTTTGTTTACATGAAACACTTGTTTGAATATACTGAGACTAATAACATGATATAGTTACCTAACTTACGCGAGCAGTTCCTCAGCGCCAAGTCACAAAACCCCTATAAAGTGTCAGGAATGCACTAGAATAAACTTACTTATCTAACGCGCACCGAGGTGGCTACAAAAATAACAATAATAGCTATAGGGTTTTCGCTGTGGAACTGCATTGTGGAGAACTGGTTATTGCGCAAAAACGATAATAAAGAGCCCTAGACATGAAATATTTATACATCGCATTATCATATTACACGGGAATCGTGGTAATCGTTTAGAAAATTATGCTATTCGTTTTCACTTGGAAACCACAACAGGGCAAAAAATTGCGTCTGAATAAAAAACTTGGCTGAGGTGAAGCTAGCAAAGGGGAACGTGACCCTCGTCCCGTTTCTTCACTTGGATAATAATTATCATATGCATGATAGCAAAAAGCTGGGCAAGCAATTACACATGTATGATAGCTTAGAACTGTGGGAGTGTAGTTACGTTGTAATATACTTTGTGAGAAAAAGTTTGGCATGGAATAATGATGATAGCGGGTGAAATTATTCGATTCACGAACTCGGCGGCTCGAAACCAACACCTTAAATACATCGAGGCTGATATTTCGAACTCTACTATGTTATACGTATTGAGATGCACGATCAATTTGAATGAATTACCCTTCAGCACAGCACGGCCGGGGTCAACTAATGCGTGCGGCACCGACCCACATTTGAAGGATTACAAGTAGCTGCCGAGAAAATTTACCGCTAACATTGCCATATAAGCTGTATGAATTTTAGGTCGGTACAAGCATAGCATGCTCTTGCGCCGACATCTGCGCAAATATTGATTTAGTAAGTGGGAGCCACAATGGCGGCGGTCGGCCGCTTGCGCCCAGCGCTTCACCGGCGCGGGCCACCTTCCTCCTAACGTCGTTCTTTCACCAACATACAACTGAGATAATCAATGTTAAGTAAATAATCATTGATTTTTCTCACGGATTTATTTAAGGGTCAAGAGCTTATTTTTACAGCGGAACAAGTATTAACGGAGACGTAGTCACAGTTATTTACTGTAAGTAGGTGGTTATATCTAAATCCAATATTTTTTTAAGAAATATTCAATTTGAATTTATCACAAAACGAGCCGAGGCTGAATCAAAATCGGTACAATGACCGCGTCCGGAGACCACCGTGAGGATCGTGTTTACCCGTCGATTATATAGCTGCAGCTAGTTCAGACGCTTTGAGTCATCACTTAACAATATATCGATCGAATTCACTTAAAAAGCTGTTATCTTTGGCTGATTTGACTTCCTTAAACTTAATTTTGAATGTTCACAATCTTACAAAGCTGAATATATGTTGAAATCTTACGAAGTTAAGGTGTCCTCATAAAGTGTGGCAACAAACCTGTGAGGCTCACACTAAATGTTTACCATCAAGAGAACATGAAAAAGTCAGTCCAATGCAGGAAATTAGCTTGTTTTACTTGCACGGGTCCGAAATTGAGGCAGTTTAGTACCGTTACAGCAATCCCACAGTTTTAAAATAACCACTTAGTGAGACGATGTGCATTTATGTGTAATAAGTGTTATTTTTCAGACGTATAAACGAGAAACTGCCAATGAAATAAAATTGAATTGCTGTACTCGGTAAACGTTATTCGTAAAAAATGTTGGCATAAAAAGATAACACGTTATATTTTATTTTTAAGCTAGTATCACAAGCTGCAGTTATATTTTAACTGTTTTTATTCGTGAATTAAATAAATTTGTTGGCCAAACAAATAAAGGGAATAACAACCTGCGGGGCTTCGCCCATCCATTTCAATTTTATTGTTCTGAACCAAACTGTTATCACAGTTTCTTTTGTTGACCTCTGGTCATTTTAAAGTGGCAGACAGACATCTGTTCACAAATAAATTGTTGGTTAATTAAGTTAATTTAATTTGGTGACACGGGACTGATATTTTCGCAAAAGAGAGCTTTTCGGTGGTGTTTAGCTTTTCAAGAACAAGATGGCTATTATTACCAACATTTCAGAAGTGTGAGTATTTTACTATGCTTAGTCTTGTTTGGTAAGAATTTAAGATTATAGATATATGATTGAATATGATTTCTCTGGCGTAGAACACATTTACAATATTAAAACCACCCTATCTAACCCTCTGTTTCCAGGCTTTTGTCATCGTATCGAGGGGTAGTATTGGTAGTAGATAGTAAGTATTGATTACGCTTTTTCCCGGAGTTAATGGCCGTTATTTTAAAAATGTATGCAAGTTTAATAACGATATCATGTAGGTACTTAATAGATTTCAAGTGATTGATTACTAAAATAAAACAAATCAAAGTAAGGAAGCGTATAAAAGATTACGTCAGTTCTATAGTTATCAAAGGTCCATAATCACCATCAGGCATGATAGTTTTTTTAAATCTTATAAGTACGGCGATGTTCGTGATTAGCTCAGCATCAAGATATTGAATGAATACTTCTAAAAATTATCATTATTGGCATGGAAAAAACAGACGTGAAAAAAGCCTATGTTCTTTCAAGGTGAAGATGTCGGCGCACGAATGTTTAAAAGCAAATTCAGGGAAGCGCCACGAATCAGGAAGTACTACGCCACAAATAATCCTAATAACCTAATGATCATTTCGACGCGTAGACACGGAGCTACGTAAATAAATAAACATGACAACTATTGTTCCTCTGACAGATACATTAAACGTTGTTTATTTGGTGAATTATTTTGATTACGATTTTATGTACAGAGGTAATGGCGAGATGCTGTAAATATTTTAAAAAGGTAGGTGTTTTCCTCGCGCTATTGCCTTTAACTTTATAATTAAGTAGTTTATTCTAATATATATAGTTTAACTAGGTAAATGTGTTCCTGGATTTTATGTGAAATAACTTGTGCTAGCCCGCATAATACAAAAATATAATCATCTCGAGAATTTGCTATTGATTTTTCGGTACTTAATAATTTCCTTTGGGCATTCTTCTAATGTGAATAATTCATGTGGGGCCTTCCTTGACATATTACTTCCGAGACCCTCTCAAGATTAAAGGAAAACAAAAAGAGTAAGTGGGTAGGTAGGTGTACTTCATGCAAATTGTTAGAGGGTGAATATCTCATTCTAAAAATACGGTTTAAAATACTTTTACACATTACTTATTTACTCCTGTTTGCTGCTTTTTTGCTTCAGCGCAAAAAACTACTGAACTGTTTCGATCGGATCAACATAAACACAGCCTAGAATCCACTTAACCATGAGTAAGTAAAAAATGCTAATTTATCGAGATCGTGAACGCTGTACGCCACGTTTAGCTTTTGTGAATATAAAACGTTTTAGATTTATATTTTATTCTATTCAGTTGTGAACCGCGGGAAAATGTTTGCGTGCCATAAAAATGTAACGGCTCTAAGTTGAACATATAAAAATGTGTAAAAGCTTTGGCGCTGAGAGGCGCTCGCGAGTCGAAGCTGGTGGCGGCGCGGCGGCGGCGGCGGCCGAGCGCGGCGGAGCTGCAGCGCCTTACCCACTCGTAGGACAATGACATCGCACGTTCCGCACCATAAAACAACCTGGACATTATGAAGTGTTGCCTGAGCCTTTTTATTAGCGTAAAAATGTAGACACTGCTTATAATTGCTTCATTAAAACTTCCATGCTACTTTTGCGAACGCTCAACTATTTCAGAACATTCAACAATGATACGCAGGATTTACGGTACTCATATCAATGACACAAAGATAATAAAAACCTCAAAAGTATCTTGTTTCTTGGTCACGAGAAGAGGTAAAGGTTCTTTGAAATGTAAGACGTGAAATAACAATTTATATTTTAAAGGCGATCGATCTTCTTGCAATGGCACAACTATTTTCCTCTTTTGTCATTGCCATGTTAACCTCTACATACCTCCCAAAAACCGCTGTGAAATTCAAATCATTTTATGATCGTCAAAATCCTTTAATATTTCACATGAAAGTTCAAAACGACTGGTGTTTAAACATAAACAATGGGCTGTTAGTCGAGGAGTCATTCTCTCACACTTTAGATCGACACGCAAGGGTCGCGGCCACTACAGTGTTCCATGAGCAACAGACAAACCTTAACCCTCATATATCGGTCGGTATAAATACTAATTGGTAAAAGGCCTATTCAAACAATACATGGGAATTTTTACTCGGTAAATGGTAAAGTGGACATGTCTATTTGTCTTGTTGTTTAGAGTGTGGGTGCCATGAGCGTGGGCACCGAGCAGATACTCTTTAAGGAAGGTAGCTAAAAGCATCGTTTTACCCGAGACCAGCCGGAATATCGACACGATAAATTTAAGCTCTGGTTATAAATTTTGTCAGTAGTATACGTCTACTCCATTCCTTATTGTTAACGTGAATTTAATAGCGATACTTGTGGGAGAGTGCGAAATGTGGAAATGAAATGAGCAGTCTAGCACCGATATTATCATATCTTATTGTTAGACCCACGTAAGAATATGTCTGCCTGACAAAGCTCGACGAAGCAAAGGGCTCTTTTTACGTTATCATAAATCATAATTTTGTTGGAATTATAACCAAAGAAAGGAAAGGGAATTATTGTGCATGTTATTTTTACATTGAAGTAATTAATTGAATTTTAAAATTATTCATTCAAATGATAATGTGAAATTATACCATAATTTGTTTTAATATACAAGTGAGACGAATCACTGATCAGATCAATAGAAATTAAAGAGAGAGTCCTTTGGTTAAAATGGCGCCTAACTCAACACAGTTACACAAAAGCTTAAGGCTTGATCTCAATAACATAGCCGCAGGTAACATCTCATTGAACGACTAAATTTAGCACAGTGACGTCAATACTTTCACGCCTTATATGAGATTGATTGGCATGGAAATAGATAACTATTACCTATTGTAAGTAATATAAAAACTTGGTACCGGCAAAAAACTTGGGCTAAATAACATCATAACCTACATTCCGATTGGTGGCACCGAGCACCAAGCGAAGTGTTAACACTGAATGTGAATTTTAAACAGACTTGGTGTAGGGCCATATTCGTGTGTTTCTCTTTTATCGGTCATTGTGACTGGCATCGCGGCTTGGTTATATTCTGATATTGATATTCAGACAGCGACGCGACGCGAGGTTTCTTACAGAGTTGCACCCGTGCTATGTACATCGGAAACCAATAACCATCCTGTACTAGAACAATACTTTCATTGTGCGTTTACATGGCACGTGATATGTCGCCAAGGTGCACGGATATTTACAGCTTTGCAAATCTAATTAAAACCACACCTTACATATATACAATCAATTCACTGTACGCATCAGTAAAACAATAAAAAAAATGATCAAATGAAAATCTCAGACGGTGAATTTTACAATAAACAAAATCACGAAGTACACGCTTTGATTATTGCATAATAGTACACGAGAGCTGTCTATTGTTGTTAAATCTCCTTAAATATACCATGAAATATAAGTCACGTCACAGAATAACAATATAACAAGTGAAACAGAAACGGTTTACGAGCTTTTTTGCGACATTTTTGTGGTCCGGTAACGGTTTCAGCTCCTACACCGGCGACGACAGCGGCGCGGCTGGACGGACGCACTGCGCTCGAGCAGACCACCGAGATTCGATGCCATCTATAAACCTACCGCACTCTGGACACATCACTTAATTTTCTAGCCAGATAGATTTCATTGTGCCAAAATTCAATTCTTTTCATGATTTGTAGAGCAACGAAGATTCTAAAACTGACATTAAAGGTATGGGTTAAGCATCCCACACTATGAAAATAAACGTTGAGTGAAGATCGTGAGGAATCGATCCACCGCAGTCATTAAACCACTGGCTATTCAGCTCCATTGTGGCTTTCGATTCTTACGAGTCTATAAACCTATATAAAGTGGAGGTATGTGGGTAAATATTAAATGTGAATGGCAACACATGTGCGTCGAGTGGCAGGTTGCGCGGGTCAATGGCACCTGCGAGGCCCAGATTCAGTTCCCCATAAGTTGCCATTTTCTCAGGAAGCGGCGGCGGCGCGTGGCACGCAGCTCTGTCGACGACGCCGCGAGCGCATTCTGTCACGGCGGACTGCGCGCGCGCATATTGACGCGCGCTTTCATTAATGCGGAGTCACTAGAGTCGCCAAAGACGTTGCTAACTTTTAAGGATGCTTGAGTTTATAGCTGCCTTCCATATAACGGCTTTGTCTCAGAATGGATGAGGAGAATTACCGTAAGTTATATTCTACTGGCTCAGTTTCGGATTCTAACACGATTTGGTAGATAGGTATGTATGTAAGTAATTAGTGTAGCCGCCTTCGTTAAAATCCATGAACTCAAAGTGTTAGAATTTGTATGTTTTTATCGTTACTAAAAAAGTGTAGTTAACATCACGGCCATTAGGTATATTTAAAGGAAGAGCGTCATCCAGTCATTTAGCTCCCGTCAACTAGGCGTATTTCCGCGCTCTAAGTGCTAAACACTAAACAAAAGAATCGGAAGCTCGCCGACCTTGTAGGTACCATCATCAATGATTGCGGCTATTTACTTTTGATTTGCCATTTAATTTTTGTTCGTCACGTATGCAAAATCATTTTTATTTATTTGTTTCCCTTGGACGTTTAAAACATTGCTGAGTTCACGAAAAGTTATTATCGTTGACATATAGGTATTATTACAATATATCAGCTATTGGAAGACCACAGTACCAATATACTCAAAAAAAAAAAGAGATAATAAAGAAATAATAAAGAGTATTCTATTCTATTCTATACTTAATGACTGATCTTTCAATGTGGTAACTAAGTATGAAATTATTTGGCTATGGCGTAGCGCTAAATTAATACAGAGCTATTTTTAAATGCCTGGTAACATAATTGATCAATAAGTATACTTAAAATATCGTGCTCATTACTAAAAATAATATTATTTAAAAATACAAATGAATGTTCAGTAAATTATGAAATAATTAACACTTTCGCAAAAACCTCTTGAGATTACGTTTTCAGGGGCACATTTAAGTTTTCTGCGCCAAGAATCAAGCACTGAACCGTAACAAGATGAGCTGTCCGCTAAAAACGGCAAAAAAGAGAAAAAGTTTGCTAACAATGGCTAAGCTGACAAGTATACACATAGAAAGTGACCAGAGCGGTACCAAGATGCCAAAAAACTTTTGGTTCCGAAATTCCGTTTTTTCACGCAACATATGAATTGGGTCTGTTTTCAGTAGAACAGGAAGAACAATTGCAAGTAAAGTTGGATGTCTATGTAGCTAACAAAAGCACGGATGCGGATGGCGGTGGCGGCGGTGGCGGCGGCGTCGGTAGCAGCGCTCGCCAGCCGCGGAACCTTCACCCTGCACTTGAACTCGAGGCGCGCGAGCCCACCCGCGCCGCCCGCCGGCGCAATCAACCGAACCGAAACCAACAATTCGTACACCACATTCACCGACTTACGTTACCAATTTTCGGAAGTAGGCGCAGTACCTTGTATCTACTTATACGATAAGGAAATTCCTAAAGACAAATTCTTTAACTTCAAGGAAAGACAGCTAACAGAGTCTATAGGGAAATATAACATTTGCAACTTCGCACGAGTTTTACTGCGGAAAATTATTTCCCTAAAACTGTTTGCAATAAAATTAACGATCAACTCACGAAAACCTACGCCGACGACCGGCTGTTGATGTGGTTTTATTATTCGAGCCAGTGTAACTTCTGAGTCAGAATTCGCAGAGGCAACACACTGACCCCGAATAATAAATTTCGCTGCTAAATGAGCCCCGAGGGGGCTGGGACTCCGCAATGAACTCGACTCAAGATAAACATGAGCAATGGGAAACAGTCGTTCGACTTCTTAACTCAGGGAAGATAGATTAAAACATAAATTGTATGAAATAAAAGTATTGGAACTTTGATATAAGAATAAGGAAAATCTAAAACCAAACTACAGGAGAGACACAATTTGAAAAAAATAATAAAATACATTATTGTCTGAATGAGTTGAAATAATTAAATATGCTATAATATAAAAAGCTCAGAAGGAAAACATGAAAATATAGTTATACAAACTTTAGGTAGAATCAGTTACTACGAACTTTGTGAAGGGCTAAAGTAAAGGGTGCCTCGCGCCGAGAGCAAGCGTTTCCTTCTTCAAGTGTACGTGACGTCGAACTCTCCGGAAACTTTTGTTGAGATGAGGGAAGCAAGCCTACTTTTAGCATTAATTCTGTATAATATTATTAACTTTGTCTTATTTGCGTATTAATTTATTGTAATCTTTTTATACCTACGACATTATAAAACAGTAACATTAAGTATTTCCGATTTTGTTTAAATAATTGTCTAGTTGTGATGTGTTTTATATAACTCAATTGTGAAAAATACCCTTTGTATGCAACTACTGCTTGATTTGATTTCAATCTACTTTGTAAGTACAATCGTGAATGATTAGTGGTGGTGACTGTGAAATATTGAATCCGCCACGCTCGTTGTTGTGGCACGCGCCTGTATCCGATTCACTCACGCTGTACCATGTATTTCATCTTTATTCAATTACGCCAATTCATATGTCATTAATTATTAAGCGAAGTTATATTAAGTTGTATGTCCATTAATCTAATCATCCAGTTTAATATGCAAAAATGACGGGAATTTACTTAAATATGTGCAACAATTTTAATTGAAAATATCAGCTCTCTATGAAAAAACGGTAAAAAAATCAGAAAATTCTTTGATAAAATCTAATTAAACTTTTAAGCATCATTCTGGGGTAACAAAGTAGTGTTTTAATCTTTTATTTGATAATGCACGATGGAAAATGAATTATTATAAACATACAAATATTCCATAAAGAAAAAGGAAAAAAATGCAATAATGTCTAACTATTACTTTATAAAACAATGTTAAGTTTTAGTAGAACATACATTTAAATTAAAATGTGTACCTAACTTAATGGAAAACGTATCACCTAAAACACACACGGTTATACGCTCTCTGGCCTGAACAGTGGAAAAGCTCACAGACCGGCTTTTTCAGACGCCGCGCTTGTGCGCGCTGCGCATCAATGTAAGAATTACAATCTCTCGCATTTCTTCTTTGAGTACTTATTCCATGTTACTTTTTATTTTATTATTCCAAAAATTGAAACTTTAAAATATACTAAAATATTACTTTTGAAGTTAAAAATATAAAAAGAGAAGAAAACTCACCAGTCTTTCACTATAAATATATTCTCGTACACTAGACGGCCGGCAGGGTATAATTCAAAGTTGTTGATACAGAGTGTGTATCAGTGTCCAGCAGTTTACAGTTAGATCGTATCGTTGCCGGAGCGTGGTGCTATCGGCACGGCCGGGCCGGCACTGACGCGGAGCGGGAGCTCGCCCGATGCCGCCGCTCTCGGAGGCTTCGCGGCGCGAGCTTTCAGACACAAGACCCGCACGCACTGCACACTGCACTCGCCCTCGTCTACCCACGCGTTGCGATTCTCTCGATCGTCTACTGTTCCGAGCGCCCGACGCACGTTTGAACTCTTAGCGGCGTCCGCTTTAGCGTATAAATATGAGGTCCGGTGGCGGGGGCCGGCGTCGGAACCCGACGCATCGCGAATCCACATCGGCATAAATTGAAGATGCAGCCGATGTCCTCCCCATTGATTTTATTGCTTATCTATTAGATATAGCCAATTAGCAAATTTCTCACCACAGTTGTCGTGACCGTTTCCGTAATCAATGCGCATGTTACGTTTAAATTATTAGATAACAGATAACGAACATTACCTACATACATTGTTATGAGACAATGAGAGTAGTACTTGTTTGTGTTTGACAATCCATCCAGGTATGACAAGAAGCACCACCTAGTGGAACCTACCCTTGTTTAATCACAAAGATTTATTATCAAATCTAATATTATAACTATTATTACCCGAAAAATAAATTATGAACAAAATAGTAAACTGTTTCAGCTGGTTTTCTTCAGTTCAACTTATAACGACTCTATGTGAGGCGCATTAAATAATACTTGCAACTATCACAGTGGATGCAGTTAATTAATAGTTTTCCAATACCAAAAGTTCGCACCCTGCACCCTCCTTATATAATTCGAGTGTAATGATAATGAGATATGACGTGCAGCGAGTACCGAGGACACGTCGCGACGACGCACACATGCAGTTACACAAGTACCACAACATTCGATACGCATCAACACGTCAATTGCCTCATACTTTTTATTCTGTCATATAATTTCATAAAAAGTACCTTCTCAAGGTACCGCATTAAAAATGCAAATCAACTCGTAAAATGAAACAGTAAATTAATCAAAATAACAACTTCAGAATGTTAATATACTGTTTAAAAATTATAATGTAAACTTTGACTGCAGATGTTTTATTTTGTTTTTATCTATGTTGGCACAGGGCAAAATTGTAAATAAAGAAAAAATACTAAAGTGTGATGAAATGCAAATAACCGTTCATGAAAATTTATCAAGATTACAGTGGAAAACTGAAAGGACAAACTACGTACGGTATCTAATGAAACACGTGTTCTGAATTCACCGTGACATAAGAACTAATGCATCTAATTAAACAATCAATTTCTGAGGATTATATAACAGCGCTAATAATAATAACTTATGGAAATAGAAATATTTATTTACCTAACATTGTCGTTCTTTTGTATGCTATTTCAAAACTGAAACGACAGTGTTTCGTTGTTGTACAGTGTTCATAATAATGTTTGCTTTTCAATGTAAATTGTTTTTGATGAGATATTTTTCAAACTACCTGCTCGCTAACGTCAAATTATATGTCATGCAAACCTAACCTAAAGCAAGTCATTTAAGCCCTAGGTTCTAACCGGGCATTAATATTGTACTGAATCTCATTATGACCCGCTGGTCATTAATGTGATTTGAATTTGGAACGTCAATTGAGAAAATCGTATGGAAATATCGACAAAAATCTATTCATGTACAGGTCGACCAAAGAGTTCTCACTTCATAGGTTTTAGTCGCCGTCGACGAACAAAATTACTGGTTGCTGTGGCGCTTATACCCCCGCGTTAGAATGTTGGACTTGGGCTGACGCTCCATTCACAATATTATATATTTTATATTGAGTTTTTGATGATAATGCATGAGTTTAGATTGAAAAAATAAAAACCCGACAGGTAGCAGGTATGGTATTTTAGTTAAAAAGTGAGCTAGTTTTGAATTTTAGTTGCAGGTGGGTTTTGATTTTGACATTATATTTTTAATTTAATCCTTTGAGGGCTGATTTTACCAAAGTCTGATATCTTTTATCTGTGGAATAAAATTGACGTCTGGCAGTTCTAGTATGGAAAACCTGACAAAAATTCAAAATTTATTCTCAGGATAAGACTTATTCTATGTATAAAAGTTTGGTGGAATGTGCCCTTAGTGTGTTATATTTTTGGGATTGTCTCCTCGAGTCCTTTATTTTGAACTAGAATTGAATGGAACTAGATTTTTTTTTCAAAACCTTACTTTTTTCGGCTAAAATCCGCCATTTAATTTTATAAAAGCAAATCCTAGCTTATAACCTTCGCACAACCCAAACGAGTCGATAGGTACCTTATATATTAAAATCCATTCGGCCGTTAGGATGCTTCAAGGTTATAAGGAATTCCACATACAAAGATACATAGTTAAGTATGTATAAAAACATAACCCTGTCCTGTCACATAGTCTAGGTATTCCCCGGTTATATAGCAGTTTCATAAAGTACTAATTCGATAGTCAAATTTCATTTTTATTACTTCGCAGTAGGTGCGAAAAGTAGAGTATTCTCCTCACTGCACTCAGAATTCTAGTCTTAACTCCCACGCTTCGCTCAGGAGTTAACTCAGAGCTCCCTCGCTACGGTTGGGAGTCCTAGAATCCTTCGTTGCGTTCAGGATTCAAAATAGCGCCCGCGATATTAAGACACTGCTTTATCCCCTTAGTGGATAATCTACTATTATTTTAGTTTGCTATGGTAGTTTATTTTAACCTACATTTTATTGTAAGTAATTTTTCAATCGCGGTGATTCCAAACAATACAGCCAGTAATGTTCTTGAAAGTTGTTAGCACAGGTGATTGTTTCTAGATCTGTCACCTTCAGGGGAAATCACGTAACAGACGCGTCACCATCGTGAACACTTTCGATCAATGTAACACAATAAAATTATCGGAGTGATTGTTATGCTCACTTTATTTTTGAACAAGTTGCGCATATGTTTATTTTTTCTTTTATAAAAAATTCCGCCCTTTTTCGGATAAATAAACGCGACAATGCTCTACATATCATTTTGTACTTACTTTTAATACTCGTAGTAATAGGTAAAAATGAGTGATCAGTGTACATATTATAATGTTTGACATAATTTGATGTTGTACCTAAAACTCTGTTGTCGCCTGCACTTCAGCAAAATCATTGGTGGTAAATCAGACATCCGACGTAATTTCCCGTGTAAACTGTTAGGTAATAAGTGTTTAATTGCATCGCTATTCCATACTAGTAGGTGTCGGTCAACATCACGGTATTTTACAAAATTGTCCGGATTAATCTGTAATGTCGAAGTAAATAATCAACGTTACTAGAAGAGAAATGTTTATTTAATTAAGACATTTATATTTTCCGGAAGGACATTAATTAATTCCTACAAATTCCTCGTTAAGTAGGTATCAACATCATTATCGAATTTAAATAACTTGTTCCAGCCTTTCAACTAGCCACTAAGCACTATAATTTAACGATCAATAAACATAACGAATCAGATTGATAACTGTAACCTATGTTTTGAAGTAGTTTTATTTAAAGACATTAAATAAATAAACACGAAAATATTACACTGAAATTACTGTAAAATATTACAAAATAATATGCATCCACATGATATAAGCTAACCAAATTATAAACAATCCCTAGTTTTCTAAATATCATTCACAAAGCCGCCGGTCACTTTAAGAATGACTCAAACCCAAAAGTAACACTCGTATGCTCATAATCGGGGAATTCAACAAAAACATATCGTGTGTAAGCTACTTACACTCTCGTCATAATAGCTAGAGTCAACGGAGGGAAATGGAGTAGAATGGAGGCAGCAGGCGCGAACCAGCCAGCTATCTACATGTGCGGTATCTATTACGACTATATCTACATAATATCGGTATTATTATCCTTAACGGGTTAAACTGTTATATTTAGTGCCAAAGCTCTACTTGGCACCAACATGGACACTTGGAAGAGGATAAAATTTCAGTAGGTATATGGTGATTTTATCATATAGATACAGTACCAATGTACTGATCAATGATATTCCCTATCTTATTCTAGTGTAGTGATCTAGAAGTCGCATTTGGTTGATATTTTCTTTTCGTCGTAGAGGTGCTGTTATTGTATAAGTATTGGGTGTACATTCTGTAGAAATTAATTCGGTCCGTTTTTTTGTTGTTAAAAATGTATTTATTTTAGAACAAAATTAATTAACAGATTATTCAAAGTATTATCCATCATTTATTACTACTTTTTCCCACGTCTCAGGCAATTTTTGATTTCCATCTCGGAAAAATTGTTCATCTTTTGAGGCGATCCAATTTTTGATCCAATTTTCTACTTCTGCGAAAGAAGTGAACCTGCAATACGTGACAATATATACCTAATACCTACACACGCTTCACTCCCGATTTGTACATTGGACACCTCGTTTATGCTGATAGCCATGCAAGAATAGACTAATTACGGTTTGGAACATGAATTTGAAACTGCATTTGCGTCCTGTGTATATCAATAACAACAAGTTTTTTTTTCTCAATACGAGATATGGTAAGTGTCGAATCTGCTAAGGCCAGTGACACTACGTAGCGCCACTTTTTATATTAATTAAAGCGCTCTCAATCCTAACATAACGGCCGCAAACATTACTATGCTAATTTATTATTAGGGTATTTTCTTGGCATCCGCAATGTGACATACATTTTTTTAAGACTTAACTGTAGCGGAAATATGATTGATAGTTGACCGTTCAAGTACGCTTCAGTCACCCGTAGCTCTGCATGCTCATTCTGTGTGCAAATCTTAATCTGTGTGCCAAATCGTAGAGGGACAGTTGAATAATCAAAATATTTATAAGACGACCAAACACACGACATCTTATCTGTATGATTTAGAAATGTAATTTATTATTTGTTATGAGATAGCGACTGACTTATTTATTCCGAGATACATTCGCGATACTAAGCTCTACTGGATATTGATTCAAAGCCCACATCTTAAAAAAAACAGAACAAAATAAGTGCAAACACAATTTACAATATTTTATGTAACCTAATTCCTGCGCTATCCAGGTAAAAAAAAGTAAAAACGCGAGGCTCCTATAGCCTATTGTAGAGACTCATAAATACGCCACCCCACGCTGGTGTAACTTTATAAAAATGTGAATACATATGGAAGCCGCAATATTATGTTCATCATAAGCGCCACCTGCTTGAAGACAATCATTTCGGGCGTGTGTTCGGGCGGATATGAGTCGAATAAAGAATTGCGATGTGTGCAGATTTCACGGGTGTAGTGGTAGCTATTCGTAGGTAGCGACTATTGATTTTGTCCACCCCAGACCGCACAGCCGCCGAACTGCATCCAGTTCCGCTGCCTAACACTTAATACCCATCTATTATTATCAATTTATTGACTGCTTCCATAATATTAGCTTCGTAGTCCCAGACGGTAAATCATTTACAATGTACGGAATGTTGTTAAGCTTACGGAGAGCAGTATTTGGTTTATTGAAAGTGTATTCGTGTTTTAGTAATATTTGACTGTGTTTACTTTGGATAAAATGTTTTTTTTTTTTCTTTTTAATGTATAAATTGTTGAAATGGATAAGCTTTTTATAATCTTTTAATAAACATATCAAATTAAGTAGGTGAGTGTAGGTACCAAGAATTTGTTACGGAAAAGGTTAAAAGCTCGAGTGACCCAAGCTTACCCGAGTTATTTTAGTAATTGCCTTAGATCTTTGGGGTGAAATGAAGATCTTTCAATATATAATACAGTGTCTCGTCTGGTCCTACAATCTATAGTTAAGTATATGTGTTAAGTAACTGTTGCTTCAGATATATAACTGCTATCACAGGAATTAGGGCTGACGGATCACCCCTAAATCCTTTAATTACCTTGTGGTTACCTTGGGCTATTTGCAAGTGAATTAAGCAGATTGCTTCCCAGGATTTTAGGATATTGTTTAATTTATTTCATCGTACCTACTTTTTTCGTGGTAAAGTTTCGTTTTCGTAAGTTTCATTGTGAGCTTAATCTAATTTGTAACACAACCAATTTCGGGGAACGTGTGTATGGGGGACCGTAAGTATAAAGGATGCTGACGGTAAGTGTCAGCGCGGTAGGTACCTACCTAATGTTGGCGGTGGGTATATTGTATGTGTGTGTTATCATTTGGTTTCATTTTCTTTTATTCTCCATTTTCTTATGTACGTATGTAGTAGGTACCCTTTCAATCCACACAATCATAAAGCTTGTGTGAGACATATACTACACTACTAATACAGTAGTATAAATAGATAGTGGGTAGGTACTTGCCGAAACTTCACTAATTCCGATTAAATATAGAATAAGCCCAATCATGTCTCCTTGTAGAACCCCAAACTAAAACCTCTTTTACCAACTTGGAATAAGTCTGTAGTTACTACGAAGTGCGTCAGGGAAAAAAATAACATATGGGAAATACACATGGAATATTGAATTATGTTTAACACTTTGGGCGGAGCAACGTTACAATACGTAAAATTTGATAAACGCTATTTGACACAATGTTTAATCACGTCAGCAAAACATATGTCTTTCTTTAAAGAACGTGTATTAACGGCTGCGGCTTATACTGATTCCTTGAAGTTACGTCATCGCGCCGAATCAGTTTAAATTTTCGGACTACTAGCGCCACTCCACGTTAGTTTTTTTTGTACATTTTATAAGGCTACTCACACACTTTTATTCTAGTTACGCATACATTCGCAACGTCATTTATTTTGTATGAGAAATTAGTGCGCCGCGCAACAAACATTTGAATAACCAGATCCTCCGCTCAAAGCGTTAAAAATGTTTATAATATGAGACTCATACGCCTATTTTCAGAGATACGAGTATCACAAAGAATGTAGCAGCACAACTAACTAAAAATTCTACTGCTAGCCAGACAGCGGTGGATATATTCTGAGCGGCCTGTGTATTGTCCGGTCAGAAACTGTAAAGCTTCTCAGAAATCAGGGTTTTTCAATGTGGTTTAAAAAAAAAACTATGAATTAAGAACAACTCTCTGATGGATGACACAATAAATATATTTGTTGATCGGTTCACCGTTGAGCAGGTACTGACCTTATGAATCAGAAATTCTTCAAATTTTGTTGCTGACTTTATACAGGGACTTTTTATAATAGTAAATTGCCTTACTACGATAGATACGCAGAATGTTATCTTAATTGACAGGCACTCTGTCAATACATCGTCATTATTTATTATTGCCATTTAAAAAATACATTTAGCCTACCTTGGCGGGTAAACACATAGGTATGCATATTATTGATACCGCGTAAAAATTCTCCTTATTACTGTATGGTATAATGTGTGAGTAATACAAGCAGGTAAGTATTACGTCGATTTTCCCCGCTGAGTGCAAAAAGATGGCGTGTATGAAGAGAGTGAGCACTCGAACTCAAGCGGGTCGCCGCAAGCCTTCCACGAATTTCCCGATTATAAAACCGGTCAAGCCTGGGAACTGTTCACCGATGTCTCGACGAAACGTGATAAGTGTTCGAACTTCGTTTCTGAAAAACAGTTAGCGTATTACCTCCTTATGAAACGGCCTACTACTTCATATAGTTAGCAAACATTTTTGTTTACACAGTTCATTGAAACAAAATTCGTAAGTACGTATTCTTGATACGAGGGAAATGTCACCGCGCACTGTTCCGTTAATCTCAAACAAGCTGTGTATACTCTCCTTCAATCAAATAGGCTTATATTGTCAACAGTTAAGGACAACACAAATTGAATCATAAACTTAATACGGTACTTAACTAAACCTAGCCCAACCAAGTAGCTGAAAATACTGTTTTTGATTTAGTTTTTGTTATCGAATTAGTCATCAACTTACCGTTGAAAACGAGAATTTTATTCTCCTTTAAGAACTTGTCAGTGTTCTACATAACGCTAAATTATAACGGGTTTCCTTATTTTTCAAGCAAAAGTTAATTAATACGTAGACACCCAATTTACAGAATATTCTCACGCTTTGCATACACGATGTAGATTGTGAAACTGGAATACTTTTATTATGACTCATTTAAAGTGTAACACCCGAGTATCTATCGGTGTATTAATAGGCCAGCAAAGTCATCTCTACGTGCAACATCAATTTTATGGAATCTCCAGATACACTTGCACCTGTACTTAAGTGGAATATGAAACTGCATACATAAACATCACTTCAGTAAAAAGGTATATGGAGCTCAACGACAATGTATTTTTAATTAATATCTTACAGGAGGGGCATAATGTCTATCGTTAAAAGTTAGATACTTCCCAAGCTTTTACCTGTGTAAAATTATATTTTGTAAACAATTTGAGCGCATAAATATTCTTCGGAAATATTCTTATTCTGGGAAAACTTTTCTTTTTTTTTAAGCTTTACTGTTTAATAAGAGTATATCGATACTGGAAATATAAAATAACGTAAGGGACATTTTGTCGAAAATGAATTATTTATTAAAAGTATGGGTTTTATTGATATTTTGCTATTTTAGCTTAAAAAAATTAAGGAATCTAAGAAACTTTGTCCTAGACACTTTTTACATAAAACATAATAGTTAAAAAAATATCGTTAGTTTTGTAAGAAAAATACCCTATTTTTGCTCTCCTAAAAATCTTAATTTTGTCCCTTACTTTATTTCATATTTACAGCATCGATGTGTATAAAAAACTCTTTTTTTCAAACACCTAAATAAAAGATTTTAAAATGGCAATTTTATGTAAAAACTTCCTTCTAAGTTTAAGTAGTTATGTGAATAACTGGAAAATTCTGCTTAACTTGTTGGGATTATTTATTGTCGGTTCGGTATTTGTGAACTTTTCCTGTAGTAGAAACAAATTTGTAAAGTATGATGTTTAAAAGTTATTGTAAGTGTACATTCGGTCAATAATCTATATCACCATCTGCCTAGCCTTTTCCAACTATGTTTTGGTCAGCTTCCAGTCTAACCGGATGCAGCTGAATACCAGTATTTTACATGGAGTGACTGCCTATCTGACCTCCATAATCCAGTATCTAGGTAATACGATACCCCTATGAAAGACTGGTTGTACGAGTTTCGGGCTTCTGACAACCCGTAACGACTGTCAAAGATCCACGAATGACAGCCGGGATCAACAGCTTAACGTGCTTTCCGAGGCACGGAGGGGTCTTGGTACGTGAAGATGGTCACCCATCCACGGACCAACCGCGGCAAGCGTAGCTTAACCTGGTCGGTAGACCCGTGCGGCTGTTAATACTTAGCCACAAGCCCCTCGGTCAATAATCTATATCTAGATATACTAACAATAAGTCTGAACAGTTTGTTTGTTTGAACGCTCTGATCTCTGGAACTAACGGTCGGATTCGAAAAAATATTTTTGCATTTGCTAGCCCTGTTCTTTATTCTTATAGGCTTTAACGTCACGCTAGGACCCTTAGGAGCACAGGCAAGCGATGCGATGTGACGGGGTGGGACGGAGGAACTAGAAATTTCACGCGTACATCGTCGCGGGTAGAAGCTAATTCTTATACAACATATAACGTTAAATGCGCAAAATCTGAAAATAGTTTGATCAGAATAACGATTAATTGAACCACTTTTTAATATAGGTCACATTTTTCAAAAAATCTTCATTAAAAACGTTGCCGTGTCTATTTATTAATAGGTCAAGCAACCCAATGTCAGCGCGGCGCAGCGGCCCGGTGACGACTCCTCCCTCGATAAAGCGTCGTCGCAGACGCAAGAAACGATCAGAATGGCCAGTAAAACTAAAACAGCACATAAAACCTTTACAATTTTTTGAATGACTTATTTTCTCTCTGAAATAGGTCAATTGAATTAAAAATCAGTTGGGGTGTCTGAGGTTTTGCGCATTTAACGTTACACGTTGTATACAGATTATGTGTAGTTTAGTGATAGGTATAGACGCCAGCACATCAAGCTACCCGAAACTGTCAAATTTTCCCAATCAACTTGAAACTTATGCTTTTGCTATAAAGTTGAAAATCTATTAAAGAAAGACAGATTGTAGTAGCTTGATGTGCTGGCGTCTGTACACATGTTTCTTTGTATCGTAAAAACATCCCCAACAGAAGTTAATTTTTTAAAAGCTAAACTTTATTAATTGTTAAAAGCGATCAGAATAGTGTTGCATTTTAATAAACTTATACAGATACGTTATCTTATAAATGATCAAAGCAATTTGTTGTTAATGCCGTCTGTTCACAAGTGCCAGAAAAAACCGACAAAGCTATCAACTCCACCTAAGACTATAAACTATCTTTCCTGTGTTCTTGTATATTATTATTATTATCACACCGTTCAAAACTCGGTTACCATATCCGAGTTTACGGTATTCTACGGTTTTATATACCTACATATTCGAAATTAACGATTACTTGTCTATGCCGGGGGTATACTAATATCCGTTTTATACATTTTACAACATCTAAATTTGTCCCACTTTACATTATTTAAATGTTATTTAAATAGTGTCATAAAAACTTTTATTGTACCTATTATAAACGCATTACCAAAACTAAAACATATTAAGAGTGTAGATAAGGTTATCTTCATTCTAATTTATTATAATTAATTTATAATCAGTTCATTAATAATAGATATCTACCTAAAATATTTGGCAGTATCTGTGTTTTTTTTTTTTGGGAATATAGTTGATTTTTATTGATTTCTTTTACGGATCATTGGTATTCAATAGGTACTACATTGCTAAAGACCATTTAACATTTACTGAGATACCAGATCACTCGAGGGTTCTGAAAATCGGATTAAGTACTTCTACTTACAAAGTTTATATATGCGGTTTATATTATTAGATCTGTTCGAGTATGCGAGTCTTGTCACGTAGGTACCTTCTCCCTATAAATAAACGATAGAAAACCTGCCGGGGCAAGTCTTTCGAAGAATATTAAGACTGTTTCCAAAATATAAAATAAACATCATCACACTTAGACGGGAATGGTAATTTAATGAAGAATATTCAATTATCTCAAGATATTTAAGT
>OX451396.1:11461357-11509505 GCA_949629135.1 Eremobia ochroleuca
GAGAGAGGTTTTATAATTTCAAAGTATCTACCTAAATGAAAAGACCACTCAACGTACTTTTTAGTTTCTCACACATGCGTGAAACGTGGCAGAGATTGGCCACTTCGCTCACATGTCACGCTTGAATTCAACCGACTCACTTCTAAAAGTTAATCAAAGAACTTTACGAGCCTCCGACCGGAGTAAAGTGGTTAGAATTATTTAGAGACTGGGGTTTGCTAATAATTTAACGAAAAAGCATGCTTCATATACATATGTAGATTCCGTGGGCCCATTCAGGTCCGGGTAGTCTGGCTATACGCGTTTTGGGGGTAATTTTTACCTCAGTCATAGTTTGTTTTGTATATCTGCCGGTATTCTGGCAAAATCTCACCGTGATAACTAAGGTGAAGTGAGCTTAGAGTGAGCTGTGAGTCATGCTGATGCTAGGGATTGACACTATTGACGACTCACTCCACGCTCACTTCACCCAAGTTTTCACGGTGAGGTGATTACAGAATCGCACTGCTGTAGTCATTTGCCAAATAGATGATAATGTTTTTTTTAGTATTCATTATTGAATACTAAAAAAAACATGATTTACAAAGAAAGATAATGATACTGGATACACAGTTAATGTATACGTCAGAAGAGTAATAATCAGGATACGGGCAATAATCAGATAATGCTAAGAAAATATTTGTAACTAAAAACACTAGCAAATCATCATCAATCATTACAATTTGATTGGGTTTTCATAAAAATGCTCAAAACAACTCAAGTCTCCACGAAGAAGAAGAATAAAATGCATTTATTTTGAACCGTTCATCCATTAAGTATTTAGTGATGAACCAAAGAGTTTTCCCAAACTTTATTTTCATGCTTTTGCTCTATTTTATTGTTTGCATAATGTAGTACCTACTAAAGTTTCGCCGAGAAAAGTTATTAATACAATCGTATTACATGTTTAAAAAAAAAAGTATTTCAACCGTATGATGTGACTTACATGCTTAGATTCGGATTATACTCGTAGACGCTTATAATAACAGCGCTTATTTCATATTATCAACTTAAAATAATTAGCGTACTTTTATTTTATTTTTAAACTTTTTTTCAAAAAAAAAAACAATCTGCTTCCAAAAAAACGCAACAAATAAAAATACCTTTAATTTCGGAAGTCGGTGTGTTTGGATCTGTATTTTAGTTTTTTGCCACCGACTTCCGAAATTAAAGTTATTTTTCACTTCAGTTCCACTTCACCAAATGATGCTTTCCAAGAGCAAATGTTTAATCTTTTTCAAAAGTTACTATAAAAAATCGCTATAGGTGTGCGGTGGCGTTTGAGGGTTTCCCTCGATTTCCATGGGATTCCATCATCAGATTCGGACTTGGTGACAATGGGACCACCTCGAAAGCATACCCTTTTAACCATTTTTTTTTAAATAGGTCCACAATTGACGGAGAAATCGGTGGATATACATAAAAAAAAACATAGGTACATAAAGTCAAAAATTTAAACCTACTCCTTTTTGGAAGTCGGTTAAAAATAAAATAATACAATATATTCAATGTATAACAATAGTTTACTCGTCCGTATTCAAGAGGGATAAATTAGTTTTTAAATAGAAGCCAGTAAGCAAGATAACTTTATGTTTTAAGAATTACATTTTATATATTTCTTGTATCTTTATTATTGTAAGCAGGTATGATGATTCGTCATGAGACAAACAAATAAAAAGGTAGGTAAGCAAACTTCCCAAAAGTCATTCAAATTCAGCGCAATAAAAAAGTAAACTTCAAGTGGAATATTCTTGTAAATGCGAGACGTCATCGATACCTAACCTACTATCAGTCTATTGATGATGAATCATTGTGAAGCGGAATAGAGTGCAAGTGTCGGGTGCGGGCAGCGAGCGCGAGTGGCCGGTATAACGCCAGGCCGCCCGGCCGCCGCGCGCCGTATCACCGATTTATCTCTCGGTTGCTAAATAATATCGATTTTATGGCGCGGCAGATGGCCGGCCAGGAGCCCGAGACCGCCGTCTGCGACCCTCCCGCGCTGCACCGCCAGGCACTCCTCACCCCCGATTAAGATTTATCCTCCCAAAACATCCCCTGCACACAAGAATGGATTATTCGATTTATATTAAGTTTCCGCAATTTCTATTTAGAGGGTTCCCAAAGCGAGGTAAGCATTTGCGCGACGGATTTGGTGTTCCTTTGTAAACATTTGGAAGGGCATGTCACCGAGCGAAGGCCATTCATAATAACAATGGATGATGTTAGTGGGCTAATTTCCAATCGTTGCTTGTGCCATCTGCCCTTCCTCCTACGCATTTTTGCTTGTTTATGTTGAACACAAAACAATTTTGTCAACAAACGTGATTATTAGAGCTATTATGCGAATGCCAATTTGTAGTTTGTTAATAAACAAAGTTACTACCTACTTATTATAAAAATGCTGGTTAGTACTCCTAAAAGTAAGAGAAAGAAAACTCATCCCCAAATTTAGACAAAAGAAAACATATTGATTGAAGCATAAACAAAATCAAAGCCGCGGTTATAAGGGTAAAAATACCTTCCATGTTTTTATTCAAAGCGGAATGCCAGCAATCCAAACGTAGGAATACAAACAGGGGTATTTCAATATGATACCAGACATAAGTCTGCGGAAACATCCCAATAAAAATAAACGAGTGTCAATATCCAAGTCCGTAATGCAAATTTGCTATTGCGATAAAGAGCCGTGAAAAACGAATAAGCTTATATTCCATTTTACATAATCTCCGTCTAGACGGAAGCTGACCGCTCCGCTCGCACGGTTGGCCTTCTCTTATTGAGTGGCTGTGCCGTGTGCGGGCTGGGACTCGCGGCCTGCACACACTGCACACCCGAGCCCGGGATTTGCATCCCACGTTTGTTGGTGAACTGCGGATGAATTACGAGCGATTTTCCCAGCTTCATAAGTACTTTTCATCCAGGAGCGCTCGTAAACTTATCTCTTCGTTCGACTTTTTCATTCTTTTACAAACGGAGTTTAGTAGTGTAGCTTGTTACGGGTGCTGCCTCACGTAAATTGTACATACATATAATAGGAATTTTCTCTTTTGCGTTGAATACTCATGTGTGATTTAGAAAATAAAGGATAGACATACAAAAAGGAGCTCATTGATCTGTGGCGGTGCGCCAGTCAGTACTGTATCATGTTTCGTTGTCAACGGACGCCTCTGTCCATTTCTCATTAATTCTAATTACGCTCAAATGTTTAGGGTTTCACAGGGATCGTTACACAATAAACCCTTTGAGCTCAGAGACGTTAATTTTCATTAATTATAACAACTAAAGATGTACCTACCTACAGTTACTAACAACGAAATCTTTTACGCTTTGTTACTTTGTTGCCTGAATTGAAACATGGTATTTTTTAAAACACTGATCAAAATTTTGCAATGTTGGTAGGCAATTGTTCAACCGACACAACATATTTTGGAAAATACAAAAATAACTTCTACATACATAATCTTGAAAGCTATCTATTAGCAAACATAGGTATGTGTTTTTGTAGATTAAAGCAAGTGCAGCAAAAACAAACATACAATTTGTATTTCATTAAAAGAAAATATTACTTCACTTCAGGCTCAAGTTTAAATTACTGATAAATTACTATTTATATGCTATATTCTCGTTTGCTCGCAGCTGCATTTGTACGTGCTTATTTTATTTATTTTTTTTTTTTTTCCACGGAAACTTCTATTTTTCTGAGATGGCAATCTGCACGCGGGCTGACATTGCGCGAAATAGTTTAATTAAAGGAAGTTTTATTACAGCTCCGTAAATTAGCCTTTGAGACTACAATAGCCCAAAGCTGCGCCATGTATTTAATTTAAAGATCTTAAGTTCAAATCCTACTTTCTGTGTGGCTTCTACCTGTTCATATTTTTGTCCGAACAGGAACAAAGTTTAATTTTTGATACTAACATAAATATAAAAATCACGAACAATAAATTGCATCTGCAAAAAGTGTTTCGCCGCCGATCAAAACAAAGCTCGGCTTCTCAGAAGCATGCCAGCCACACATTTGGTAATGGTTTGCACTTCCGCTTGTTCCCATACGCTTTTTAGTCAGGCCTCATGCGTCGTACGCAGTTCAACGAATTAATTTAGCCAATGAAAAACGCCACCAGCCTTACAGCAACCGCGTGTCTCATTAAATCGAACGATACAAACAACCAGTGTCGTACTTGTCACTTGTACATTTAGGATTTGTTTTTTCTCTGCTCCTCCTCGAAACACATTAAAATCGAAATTTATTGTTTTCAATTACATATGGCATGTTGGAACAGCTTGCAGTGACAATAATCTATTCGCATTAAAGTAATAAATAATAATAATAGATAATAATAACATGGACTATTATTCAAAGGTTACCTTTATAACCTTTATATATTATATAGGTATAGTACACTTGTATGAATCCACAAAAGTTCCAAAAACTTTCAAATTCTTGTTTAGGTATTATCGCTCGTGGTTTTCCCCATACGAAGTGTGCAGATTCCAACCGGTATCAATCGTAGTCGGTTTTTTGGTTTCTCATGGGCTACTTATAGTCTGATGTTCTGATTTCGAATGACAATAGCGCACGATAGGCCGGTTCAAATTTGAATGAACACTTCACATTCACTACTTCACCCAGAAACGAATCGAAAACGTTATTTGGATTGGTAACAAATATTCGTTGGGAACTCAACAATTAGGTTCGATAATGGGAGTCCGCACCCCGGAGAACAAAGAGCTGACAGCCCACCATTGCTCGGGTGCCGTTTAGGTCGTCAAGGTTGTTAGCCCTCAGCCTACGAGTGAGATGATATAACTCGTTTCCTTCAGTAACTCTTACGACTGAGAATACACAAACGATATATATCAGCTACGAATTGCTACGCGCAAATCCATGCGTAGCCGATACGCTTGCGTTGCCGTCACTGGCGAATCAGTACGCAAAAAAATAATAACTCAATAATCAAAACGTCACGTCACGTCATTTAACAAGTACATATTAGAAAAGAAAAGCGAACGATATAAGAACTATTTATAATGTATAGTCGATGACCACCCAATTAAGAGATATACAATAATATTAAAATGTATGTAACCTATTGAACAACCTAGTGCTTTAAATAATGTCAAGCAATGGATACGATATTTTGAGGTTTCATTTATTATTTTTAAAGTAATTATTCTTCGGTTTTATTTCTATTTTGTTCTCCAGAGAGCCCAATTTCATTCGTTAAAAATCTTATTACGTATACGTTAATTGAGTGTTAACATTACAAAAACCTGAATAAAATGTAGCCATGATTTTACATCCTAACTTTCAGTAATGCTTATTTTTCTACCATTCCGTGTATGAAAATGTGTTTCAGAAATGTTTGAGCAAAACATTTCAAGTAAGTAAACTTACTAGAGCTATAGGTACCTTATCGACATCTATCGATACGTGAACTGCAGATTTCGTCACCTGCTAATTTTTCCACGGCTATAAAACACTTTGACCAATTGTCTCACAATGGAAGGACAAACAAGGGGATATTGTTTTTTTTTATAATTCAATGATTTGCGTAACTTTGTGATGACATCATTGTCACCCAATGAAGCGTGACGATCATTCTTAAAGCTTCATACGTTTCAAATGTCATTACATGACATTTTAGGCAAAAATCCCGAGAGATCATAAAAACAGTATGAAGCAACTTCCTAATTTTTGCTCAGTAAGATAATTGAGTTTTGTCGTAGCCATTTGATTTTCGATCAATGGAAGTCTATCGAATGCTGTAGGGTCGAGAGTGTGGCCGAGACAAATCATTTGACACGTCATTCATCAATTCTGTCGACGCAGGCTAAAGCTGAACAAGTGTACTTACTTGCACATACACAGAAGATTAATGACATAACTAACTTTTGCATTCCGAGACACGCTAAATCGGAAGAGCCATTTAATTTGTAGATATATTGATATAAATAAAATGTATTTAATATGTGTATTATATATAGTTTTTGTCGTTCCCCTGGAATGTTGTAAGTATTCAGAGGCGACTCCATAATGAGGCTCGTAGATTACATGCTACGAGTATTACGGTGTAGAAAGAAAATGACATTTGTGTTCCCAACAAACACACTTTGTTTGATGATTCGTTTTTATTTACGAATATGCAATATAAACAAATGCGTTTATTTTTATCATATTTTACATGTATGCAATTATTTTTATTACTTTAAAGAGTTAGGTTATTATTGTCGAGAGCACTTTAGCTTTATATTTTGAGCGAGACCAGTTAGAAGTGGTTTGATGCCTAACAAGCAAATTATACGAAACACAAATCCCACGATCCACGTTTCGCACTTGGCTGTCTTATTCTTAAGAATTCTAAGCCGATTTACATATCAAGCTTAAGATTCAAATCTGTTGAATAAGTTTAACCTGTGAATATAAATAAAGCACTAGGTATAACGCTTGCGGACTGCAAAGTCGTCACCGAGCTGCGCAAGTAACTGTACCAACCGGGTACCCAAATATTTAATGAGATTAAACGGTAATGCTCTGCAATCATTATTGGTCTCTCCGTAATAATATCTGCCTGTTTTCTGAATTCGTGTGCACGTTTGAGACCATTGCATGTTTTTAAATGACTCGCAACGAGAAAGTCGTCGATATAAATATCCCAGCCTGGGAAGCGGACCCGCTAAGACACTTAATCTAAAAAAAGCTTGTCACACATCGCTGAACAAGGTATACAGGTATCAGGCACGTTTATAAAGGATGAATATCGTTGATAAATATAGGAGACCAAAGGTCAGTTTCTCATCACTCGTCGAGTGTACTAAGTACACATATTGTGCTAAGGATGGAGGTACATGGCGAGTCTAAACACTTACATGCCTAGGAAGTACCGTAAGTAACTGTGGGTCATTGGC
Organism: Eremobia ochroleuca; assembly: GCA_949629135.1. Taxonomy (NCBI): domain Eukaryota; kingdom Metazoa; phylum Arthropoda; class Insecta; order Lepidoptera; family Noctuidae; genus Eremobia; species Eremobia ochroleuca. The sequence continues at coordinate 11,468,306 of OX451396.1, forward strand.
TCATGAAGATGTCAGGAAAGCAATAAAATTTATTCTATCAACACGACAGCATCGTTAAAATTAACAATACTGCATTACAGTCTAGGCAGTATAACGATTAATCTCGACGCTTGGCTAGCATTCCGGTGGCGCGCGATCTGCGCGGGCGCAGACCCCCGTTGCATACGACGCCGACGTGCTGCAAGGAGCAGGCGACGACGTCGTCGCGACGCCATCAGACAACGCTCCAAAACTAACAAGCTCCTCTTCACTTTTCTTGCAATCAATTGCTGGCTCACGTACGACTTTTAAATCAAAATGGTTCCAATACCTAGTGTTGAATTTTGGGGTTTATATTGTACATCAAACTATTGTGGTCTTTCAAGTTTCAGCTTGACGTTATGAAACTTGATTAGTCTGAGCAGTATTATTATTACGTGTGATCTTTGTTCGTATTCGATTTATAAAAGAACATGAAATAATGCGACATAAAAAATGTTTAAAAAGTTTGGAGCACTAATATGAGCAGGGCTTAAGCCCGTAACATTTGACTTAACATATAAACAACTATTACAGTTATTAAAATTGGTTGGTCTCAATCACACGGCCTCTACATATCCTTCCTTATTAGACCGTATAACGGCCAGGAAGGATACGAAGACACCGCAAGAGTTTTTATAATAAGTTAGTATATAATAAAAAAATCATTTAACACTACTTGCTATGTAAATATCAGTGACAAGAAGTTATTAAAACATCGTCAATATAAACTTAATGGAAGAAGTTCGTATTATTGCAGCTAACTCAAAAACTACCGAAGCAAAGTTAATATTATATGGGACCACCACTGAGGCATACCTTATCCATTAAAAACAGAAATTTGCAAATCTGCCTATAAACAACGGAGTTCTGTGGTAACAAACATGAAAAAATATTCAACCGAATTGAGAACCTCCTCCTTTTTTTGAAGTCGGTTAAAAATAGGCGAGTTGCTGGTCGAACGCACCGTGCGTGTGCGTCTATAAGTTGTACGTCAATCCGCTGGTCGCCAGTTTAGTCTTCGGTGCCAGTGATTTATTACCGCTCACAAGACGCCCCATTACCGTGTCACAATCAATAACCACCGCACTGATGAATTCTGCTTATTTCTTCCTCTTTGCCATCAAACACCCAACGCAGGTTCACTATTATCGCAAGAAACGTCTTAGAGGACTCGCCATTATGAATGCTTGTCTACGTCACATAAAAAATCTAGTTTATTAACTTACTCGTATAAAATTAACTTCAGTGTTGTGTCCAATGACAAGACATGCCGTGATTATTAAAATTACGAGTAATGCCTTAAGTCTGTGCGAACAATGAAACCTAAATCGTCGGCTGTAATAGGAAAACTCTATGTTAGTAGCTTTTACGTAATATGAAACAAAGGGAAATTTTGCGAATAGCGTAAATTAAGTAACGCTTTTTATATATTATGTACATACATGTCACCTAAGTAAGGAAAGAAGGAAAATACGGTACTTCATTTAACGTCTTATCGTAAAAATATATTTATAGATTAAAGTTGCTACATAGACGAGGTACATACAGTACGGAATTACGTCCCTAAAAGGGCCGCCTAATAATACTTTAGGTGAAATTATACTCATAAGAAACAAAAGCTTTGTTGCTACGCTTTACGCTCACTAAGCTTCACGAATCTCTAGGAATGAGGTACCTACTTACAAAAAATTCGTTTTATATGTCAAATTAATGTTAACTGTTTCATATTGATAATAATAATATCACTACTCCACCTGCTGAGCCTTCCGATTAGGGCATTACTCCCGCCCTTTGCCCAGAACCGGTCGTTTTAGCAATGTTTGGGGAAATTTTCAACAGTACCTACAACACATGAGTCAATGTGTTACGGAGGATATTTCGCAGCTTTTCTAAATGTTTCTTTCTTTAAGAAATAAGCATTTCACTTTTATTCTATTTCCCTATTACGTAAGTAACTTTTCATGTAGGTCATCATGAAAAGTTGCCTACGTAAGAAAAACATTATGTCGTAAATTCCATAAATAGGTAATAAATGAGTGGGTAGGTGTAAAAGGCTAGCAATAATACCTCGAGCGTAAAATTATAATTAATGTCAAAATATAATTTCTATTAGTGGCAGTATAAATAATTCTAGCACACCCTATATCTCTCGGTCTGTGTAGAATGGTAGATTACTTCAATTAATATGCAATTTCCGTTAGAAGTTGTATAGAAAAAAAAAAGCTTTTAAAGTTTGGCATTGGTACTTATTACAATCAATAAAAGCAACAAAGAATAAAATGAGTCACAATATACAGGCGGCCAACAATCAATCATATAATGTAATTTAAAACTACTGTTCCTTGCACTAATAAAGTAATTGATACACATCGGATGATAGTTAATCATCAGGTGTAATAGCACCACTAACAATCCGAACACTAATGAATTTATTAACAAAAAATATGCAAATATAACGCAAATATATCTTCAATGTTATCTCTTCGTGCAGGGTAAACAAACTTGGGCAACGGCGACCACTTCTCCACTCAACGGTACTTGACATAATTGTACATGTTGATCTCGATGAGGCGAACTTTCTTCTCTTGTATTTCCCACCACATGAACATGCATAATCCGTGTATGTATTACCTATCATTCAACGCCGAAAGTAAGTGTTTCATTACAGAAAGTAAAACCAAACTCACTGAATAGTTTTCATATAAAAATAATTAACAATGGCTTTCGGATTACACAGATAAGTAGGTAAATGTGACTTTGTGTTGAAGAAAAAAAACTTCGATAACTTTATGAAAAGGAAATCAATTAGCTTCCTTTCACTAGTTACCTATTTAAGAATCATTTTTCGTTGGCAGCGTGTCGTGTAGTCATTTTCTTAAATTTTGGTTGCTACGAGCAGACGAACACGCGAGAACAGTTAGGAAATAAAGGTACTTACATACTTGCTTACAAGAATTCCGTATTTACCCTCGGTGATTATTTACATAGAAGTTCTCAGGAGGTTTGTGGTCGTATGGGTACTTACACTCGTACATGGTCAAGTGAACGGAGGTCTGTGTCAGCGCCGGAACCTCTATTTGTCTTAACGCAATACCTGTCAATAACCGTCTTAAGTTCATTGGCACTCCCGCTTTGGCGCATCCATTGCGTAGATTTGTGCATTGCGCTCGCGCACCACCATTTGCTCAATAGGAACCCATCCGACTGGTACCCAGCGTTGTAACATGATCTCAGTATACCATTAGTTTGTTGACAGAATAAATACAAAATAATTGTACTTGACTACAGCTCAGAATACTTAAATTAGTTAAACGTTCGAATTTATCATCAAAGATAGGTTGGAAACTTAGATCATCCGAATTGAATTGCAATTCCTGCTAATTTTATTTATCTCATCGGTATTTAGCATGCTTTTAAAATAATTAAGATTAAAAGGCTAATTTAAGACTTAAACTGCTTATCAGCTTAAGATACCATTTATTTTTTTACGATCGCCATCAAGTAATCTAATTTCCCTTCCCAGATGGTTATGACCAGCCGGGTGATTGCGTAACACACCATCCGTAGCAATGGCTTTCATTTTGACAGTTCAACAACATTCATTGTGTTATTTACGTTGTTGACCAGACAAATTTTTCGAACATATGAAGCAATAGATAAGCAATACTCTTATAAAAAATTAGATTGAGTTTGATAGTGTGTTATGCAATAGGGATGCAGGCCGAAATTATAAGTTTATTGCCTTTTAAGCTAATTTTTCTTTGGCACCTTAGCCGAAGATAAGGTGCCAAGGAAAGAAGCTTCCATAAAAAAAAAACTTAATTTGTGAAAATTGAGCTACACTAAATGTTACATAATTACATAAAAGTAATCCTTGTACCGATGAATTTAGGACTGCACTACAACGACCAGGTGGTAACGGGTCGGTGGTTCGGAAGTTAAGGAAAATTTTACTTCCGAACGATCTAACCACAAGCGTGGTGCCTGATGTTTTCTGCTAAACAAGTTGTTATTTATCTTCCTTGAGCATTAAAATTTCTAGGAGATGAAGTTAACACATATCTGCGAATGTGTAGACTAGTAATGTTCTTCTGTTATCCTGTATGCACAGTGTAGGTACGGATTATTTACATTACCTACTTCACTACAAGTGTTCTCATATCCATCTGAATAATTTAGTAACGTTTCGTAACCTCCTTTTGAAAATGACTGAACTCTAGCTGTCAATACGTGTCATAAGTAATTTGAAAGTTGGTGTTAAATAAAACGGTGTTCAATATTTTGTAACAAAACAAGGAACACAAAGGGCGTTACACTCTTTATGCAAACAGAGAGCAATAAGCGTAGGCACAAACACGTGTCTCACACACTCACACATCACACGACCGCGACAATCAACTAATTATCACAACACTATCATACAAAAGAACATAAAAACGTGCTAATACGCGAAATAAATCGTCCAAATACAATGGAATTATAATTGGCCAATTATTTAGATTTTGGGGAATTCGAGACCACAAATCCCAAATCTTATTTTTTGCCAATTTAAATATACATTCAGATTCCTAGATATAATTTTCAATTCCAAAATGTTATTGGGATCTATTTTCTAGATTGAGCCTCAAGCTAGTGAATTTAAAATTCATTCGAGAGGTATGCAGAAGTGTTAACTAAACACTCGTGTTTGTTTTATTCTTGTAAGTAAATAAAGATAATTATAGGCAGATACTAATACCCACATATATTATGTCAATAACTAATGTAACGGTGATAACACCACGTTAGGAACTAAAGTTTTCACACGTGCCTAATGAGCAAAGAAAATAGAGACGACACCTTACCGTTCCAGTAGGTAGGTGCAGTGTAGGTACTCTCCTGTGGGTGCGTAACTTGTCAGTCCACCTTCAGCAACGAACTCTTATTTGTGATTTATAGGAAATCATTAAAATAAGTTTATGTGCAAGGAAATTGCTAGCCTGTGATTAGACCTTTGTAATTCTAACTTACTGTAATAAAGTACAGACATTTAACGGTTTTTAAATTAAAGTTCCTTAAGATCTACGTAATAAACTGAAGAATAAATAATAATAATAATAATATGCAGTCTAATCGAATTGCTACATCGGTTTTTTGTGGTTTAGTAATATATTGTACGCTCATACATACATATTACTCACTTTCCCATGTATGTAAAAGTAATTATGTTGTCGTTTTAGGAATATTAATGATATGGTTAGTCACTGCCTATATACCTAACCCATACAAGAAACATTAGTACATACCTACACACGAGAGAAAAATGAGAAGAAATTAGAAGCTGGTATTTAAAAAACGTTTTAGAAAACGGTTTCGTGATTAAACAAATTAAGAAATAGCTTAATTTGTGAAATCTAAAACGTTTTTAATAACTGTATCGTCTTTAACCTAAATTTTTGTGCATGATTAAAGACGGTATACAGGAATTCCTAGATTCTTCTAATATTGTAACTCTGACCGCGCAGAGAGTCAAATTACTAGTTCTTATATTAAGATAGTATAATAATAACAGTTCGTGTCTGAGACTTTGACTATACTTATGTATAATTCCGATATCTTTTTCCAAGACCAAAATTAATTTTATAACGTGTGACCGCAGAAAGTTTTGTTAGTGACTACTAAACAAACGCAGGTTCGTGTGATGCCTCAGTACCGGTGCACATGTCATTTTGTGTTTCGAAATAATACCTTTATCGTGACGACAGTCTGCAAGCTGCATCCGCGCCATTTGTAACAATATTTATGTTTTTTTAATTAGTTCCTCCTTCTATTCACTGGTACGTTATTATGCCGTCATGAAATCGAAGCCAGTTATACTCAATGATAGTTATTTATTCCCATTGCTTCGTTTCTTCCAAGAAAACACGTTTTAAAGTCTTCCTACAGAAAATACGGGTAGAACTTGAAAACATTAAATCCTCGGCGATACACATAAATAGTAAATAGGCATACTTGAAGAATGAAAACATCTTCTAAACAGACTTGATGCGTCATATTCATATCTAAGGAATCAATCAGCTATGTGTTATTAAAATTTCTGCCACTTTTTTCCATCATCACTTTGATCGGCTGACATCATATCAATTATTGTAATTCTCAGTTCCTTGGCCCTGAATAATTTGAGCAATTAACAATTCAGGATACGATTTCGGATCACTGCACGAGAACAACGTTTAGTATAAGTATTTCTGTACCTGTTTTCCTATTTCCCAGTTGATTTTATGATAGAATTGCTGGGCATTCGAGAGTAAAAAGCAGAAAGGGGGATGTCATTAACCGGACAGAGGCAAAGTAGAGCAAAGTTAAATAGAGGAGACGAGCACTGCCACCAATCAACATAGAGATCGCGTGCTAGTTAACTATAGAAGCAAATTTATACATTATTTGAGGATAAGCTCTACATAGATCATTTTTCAATACGTGCTTAGTTTAGTGAAAAGCTTATAGGAATGTAAGCTTTTTAATTGTACCTTTAAATAAGCTTATGGAGTCTGGTTGTCAAGAATCACTTCCAGTTGATAACTTAAATAATATAGCGTCTATACTCTACAGCTACAGCACCTAATGGTAAAGTTTGACGCCATTTACAAAAACTTTACTCCGCTTCTCCACTCGACCCCCCGTTGTGTTCATAAGAGGTTAGAGGCGCATAATCAATACAAAGGTAGTGCTAAGGATGCTTCTACATCAGTGCGATCTTTATTCAAACTGAAAGTCTATAGTTACATTGACGCCATTCGACAAGGCAAGACTGCTACAGAACCAGAAGCGAGTTAAATAAATGATCGTGATGAACATAATGATGCGCCAATTTTTGTGATATTAAAACAAAAAATACTAAAGTTGTATCGTTAAACCGCTATCAGTTTTATCCCTATTCGTAAAAGTGTTTATCAAAAAAACAATCCTTTATTTTGCGAAATTAGCAACGCGGATGCGGTCGTGCAACATACTTAATTGGTATAGGTAGTGGCCAGTGGCCAGGTACCCGCCATCATTCGGCCAGTTGAGTGTGACGAAGCGCAATCCAAAGCTCCGGTCAATGCTCGGCGCCCACCGTTTGGAAGGTCGCGGCGCGGCCTTCTTTCGGTCAGCCATCATCGTCTAATGTGCCCGCCCGCGCCCCACACCCTGTACTTATTTCGATACACTAACAGTTATGAGTGCTCTTGCATGTTCATATGTAGGTTATTTATCTGTGTCGACGTGTATTTTGATTTTAACACGAATAACTTCAATGAAATGGATAATTGGACTCAAGCGGTCGCGGAGAATTTTGAATTGCACGAACGGATACCGTATCAAATCTAACACATCCATCGCTTTGCAGCTCTTTTAGAGTTTCAGATCTCACGGTGACACTATCATAATACTTAGCTTAATAAGTCTTTCCTGCGAATACCTTTGTGAGAACGTCAGGGTCCGAGGACTGAGTCACACAACGCGCATTATGCGCGAACCCTTTATTTTTACGAAACGTATGAGAGCTTAATATTTATAATACCCGTGAATATCTTTTGATTAGAAGATAATATTGAGGTTTTATTGTGAAAATGCTTAGTAAAATTGTTTGAGGTGAAGGCACCGGCTGAATAAAAAGGTCAACAGAGGCTTTATGCTCATTCTATCTCTATCCTTGTATACGTCAATCTATATTGCTTAACTTTTATTCACTCGTAAATTTATTTATAATCAAGAGTTATTCAGCATTATAATCCTATTGCAAAAGTATTTATTATTTAACAATACCTATATAAAAATAACGAGATGGCACTAAGATTTCTTGCAAAAAAATAAAAAAGAGCATGTAACATGCTATACAAAGAAATATAGTGACCTCGAAATGAAAATCATGCAGCGCTCCTACCGTTACAATAACGAGGTCATTTATCAACTCTGTATTTGTTTGTATCTACGCATTAAGATACGTATTAGATTTCCATTCACAAATCTGTGTTAGATAGGTACAAGCGCGTCGTTTGTTTAATGTTTACCGTGGCTTCGTGATTGCTGCTACTATAATAGGTATAATCACGATAATAAACATGCAAATCGATGTGTACGTATGAAATCAAACGACGCGGACTGGTCGGCAGTCGGCGATAAATCATGAACTCTCGACGATCCTTGCCGAAGAGGAAGTGGCCGCACAAGTATCTCCTCCACTATCATGATTCCGCAATTGAACATTAATCAAGTAAAATCGTTAACATACTCGTAAACACTGCGTTCACGTTTTTGTTTAAGTGTAATTTTGAATTATTTGCAATCATGATCAGGATCAGGGCAAAAGTAAAAAGACATCTTGCAGTAAATGTATTTGATAATACGGTACCTATTTATGGCTCATGCAGCCGCAAAAATAAGGTAGTCTCGGTAACGATACCTCTTCCTCTTAATAAATTTGAGCTTACTGTACCTATTGAGTGCAGAGTAGGTAGGTATATCTCGAGAAAGCGGTGTAGGGTGAACGGAAAGGGGAGCTAACAAGACCCCAATAAATTGAGGTTGAGATTTTTAAAAGTCTAATAAGATAGACTAGTTGGAATAAACGATAAATAATTGTTACTTTGGAGATGCCTATTCCACTTTTATTATAAGTCATACTAAAGCAGGTATTTTTTACTTCTATTTATGTCAACAATTTTTACGCTGCTCACCCATTATTCGAAAAGAACGTAGTAAAAGACGGGAGATAGAGACATTGATTTATAAACATTTTTTATATTGTAAACTTCAGCAATTGTGATATGAAAAACAAAAACAAATTCGCTTTAAAAGTTTAATAAAAACAACACGATTAAAAGTTACGAAAGGGCATTGTCTCGAATAAAATACTGCTAAAGTACACAAAGTTTAAAAAAGATCACAGAGACATGATCAAGGCAGTGAACGAGCACTTGAGGGAAATGGGATTCAGGTAGGAAAGTTTTTGGGAGAGCCGCGGACCCGCGCCCGCGCTCGCCGGCAAGGGGGAGCGTGGAAGGGAGTGTAATGAAATAGGTAGACGAGACGCAGCTAACAAGTGCCGCGGTGCAAATTGCTTTTTTAACAAGTTTATTTTACTGAAATTTGCAGCCAATTACAAAAAAATCACAATTAAAACAGCTTGATATGGTAATGTGGTCACGCATTTGATTTTTGTTGTATCGAAAATATCGTAAACGACCTTTTATTGCGTCCTTGTGAAGGCCGATCATTTGCCTATTATTAATAGTAAGTAAATGGTATACAGCGTATAAAATCTGAACCTTAGATACGTGACTAGGCTCTCTATTACGCAAGCTCGAAGCACGAAGAACAAGGAAGTAACCTTTAACATCTGAAACTGTTCAAACAAATATAAGTATTACATTACCTGTTAGATATGCACGATTTTAGTAAATTAATTGGCGATTAAGTTAAATACTTATCGGGTGTATTTGTTTATTATCCGAATAAAATACCGTGAACAATAATTCAACGGCTGTAACAGTATGTTTAGTTACACTAACTTAAAAACTTCCTAACTTTTAGTACTTAACTTGTGTTGTTGGTTATGTGGTTAAGCGTAACTACATTTACACAGATACAGGTTTATCCAAGTGCAGGCATCTAACATCATTATACCTTTGGAAATAATTTCTAAGACTTTATGTAATAATTGTAACAATTTTAAACCTGAATAAAACGTTTATTATTATTTATTTATTATTTATATGTAACGACAACAATCCAAATTCAGCCAAACAGGCTAGATAAACAGATGGAAGCTTTAACGAATGCAGTCTAGTCTAAAATCCGCAAAGTTGATGTGTAGGATATAAATTATAACTTTAATGAAGTGTCATAGCCGTACGGCGGGCGGCGGCGGCTACGGCGGGCGGGGCGGAGCGGCGCCCGCGCGGTGCTGCGTCGTGCAGCAGCCGCGCGGTACGAGCTCTCGCGCCGCCCGATGATTGATGTTAGGCGCAGTGAAAGCACTTGTATATGTACCTATACAAACATCTTGAACCTTAGCGGTATCAAATCCAACCACAAAAACAGCGTGCCCAAAACACGCGTTACAATTTTTCTCCTACATTGCACAATACGAATTTGTTAACGGGAACCGGCCATCTACATTCGACTTTTTTGTTTGTGCACGGCGAGTATAAATTGATAATGTTGGTAATTTGGCGGCCGGCCCGAGTGCCGTTGCCCGCTACACTAATGAGTTTATAATGGACACAATAATATGGGATGATAATATATTTTCAGAATCAATGTCTAGGTCGAGTACGCACTGCGCGTGTAATAGCCAGGTATTAAGATGTCACGTATATTAAAATATGATATCCGGGTGAAACCCGAGCATAACAACGTAGCACTTGACTCATCGTACCTAATACTGCCGTCATAAGCAATAAACCGGCCAAGCGCGAGTCGGATTCGCGCACGAAGGGTTCCGTATACCTATAACGTGTAACGTTAAATGCGCAAAACCTGAAAATATTTTGATCAGAATAATGAGCAGAATTAATTGAACCACTTTTTAATATGGGTCACATTTTTCAAAAAATCTTCATTAAAAACGTTGCCGTGTCTATTTATTAATAGGTCAAGCAAGCCAATATTAGCGCGGCGCAGCGGCCCGGTGACGACTCCTCCCTCGACTAGACGCAAGAAACGATCAGAATGGCCAGTAAAACTAAAACAGCACATAAAACCCTTACAATTTTTTTAATGATTTATTTTACTCTGAGATACGTCAATTGAATTAAAAATCAGTTGGGGTGTCTGAGGTTTTGTGCATTTAACGTTACGCGTTGTATATAAACGGCAAAAAAATCATGTCTGTTGTATGGGAGCCCCCTTAAATATTTATTTTATTCTGTTTTTTTAGTATTTGTTGTTATAGCGGCAACAGAAATACATCATCTGTGAAAATTTCAACTGTCTAACTATCACGGTTCATGAGATACAGCCTGGTGACAGACCTTCGGACGGACGAACGGACAGCGGAGACTTAGTAATAGGGTTCCGTTTTTCCTTTTGTATACGGAACCCTAAAAAGGGCGCAACTGCATCTCAGCCTTAGGTAAAAAAGGTGAATCTCATCTTGAAGCAAGTTACTTACGTCCTTGTGACGGCAAAATACGTGCAAGACCTACCTTTTAAGTACGAACACAAAATGGGTCTTCTTCACAAGACTAATTGCACGTAGAATATAAATCGCTCTTATAAAGCAGACTACCTACTGACTTTGCAACCTGAGAGATGACTGTAGCTTAACAAATCTAACTAGCATAAGTTTGAGTCTATGTGCTTGACAAGATTCTTAACGAGATACATACCTATCATTTATCTCAAGTAATAGTAGTACGAGTATTGCAATCAAAATATTAGAACATTATATCTACCATCAGTGTCAGAGTGCAAAATGTAGGTAGTTTAATCAACTTATTCAGGTCAAAAAATATTACGAGATAAGTTAGAACTTCGAAGTTCATTTTCGTTAAATAGATGTTCTAAGAGAATATCTAACTTCCCTAATCAAGTGATCAGAACTTGGCACATAAATAACAACTGAAACGGCGGAAACAGTCGTCCAAAACAATGACGGAGCAAACGAGGTAGGCAGCGAGTGAACGCGCTATTAAACAGCGCCAACAAGACACAGACGACTCGGAAATAAGAATAAACTTAGGAATCGCTAAAATATATCCATGTTCGCCCGTAGAAAGAACAAGTATTACACTAACCATTCCTTAAATTATCACGTTTGCACTCTGCGTGGAGCGCTAGCGAGAAAACTTGATCTAAGTACCTAACAAAAAATAATTGCGCACTTTAGTAACAGGAAATGTTTTGTATAAAATAAAATTACAGACAAAACATTAGTACCTACCTATTCCCTGTCATTACTAAAATGTTTATATTAAAACGATTCTTAGAGCTGTGCGGATTTGTGTCACGCACGAACAATAGCGAGAAATGTCTGGCCTGGGATCGTCTAGGGCCCAAAAATAAATCAACCATGACACATCACACGCAACGGAGGTACCGCCGCACCGCACACCTTCTATGAAATACTTTTATTAATAGAGGTTGCTGCATACGGTCTACGGTCTGAAAAATAAACACCATATGGCCTGACTGTTTGCTCTTCCCCGAATAGCATTTACATGACTGACTCTCGAATATTTCACACCATTCCAGCTAACTAGACACGGTCGTACATTAATAATAGTTTGATAAATACATAATAAACCTTCAAAATAATGATAAATTGGGTGTGTAAAACTGATTAATCAAATCCAAGACTTCGCCAATGTTTAAGGATGATAATAAAGATATAATTAAAGAATTTATGTTCGTTGTAAACTGCGAAACGTGAGCGTCGACGGCAGCGGCAGCGGCGCGGGCGCAGATGACGGCATTGCCTGCTGATCTTCCTTGTATTGTGACTCATCTGCTAGCGTTCATGACCTGCTCCACGGATTTTGTTTACCGGCCCCGACTAGGCTGTTAGCGAAATGACTTGACATTAATCGCATTAATCGTAATCATGTATACCTAATACTTAGATTTTTTGTAGTCCTCTTAATTACGGAAATACCGAAATTGGCGGAACTAAAAACGCATCTAACTACTTACACATACTAGAATCTAATAATAAGCCTAAAAACAGCACTTAATTCTATTCCTACTAAAAGTTCCAAGTTCTTAGTGTTTAAACTGTAAGTTCTGCGCTCTCTACTAAGCCTGTGACTGAACTTAGAATAAACCTTTGTCTGATCTCGCCTCTCTCACGTGCTTATTATAGAAATAGTGTGAAAATAACTCCCCGATGTCCCTTACGCTATGAAGTTATGTTCTAATTGCAATAAAGTGTTACCAGTATAATAAGTACGATTATAAACTTGCAAGCTATCAAACAAGTTGCCAGCCCTCATTGAAGGCCAATGCATTAAGTTTACTTTTGTTTTTGCCAAAGACATATCCTTCGAATTAATATCAGTTGTATTTGAACAGTAAAGTTTATCGCTGGGCGTACGGAGGACCTGGTACGATCCCTGGAATTGCACATGATATCTGCCCGTAAAATGCAAATGCTGTTCTTCACATCCGGCTCAGAATATCTCGCGATATTATTTAATCTATGATTATGATAATGCCTATAGCACATCAGCTCGTACGACTACGAGTCAGAGCGGCGCGTAATGTAATGACATTTCATAGTTTGCCCTTCATTGCCTTTAATGCGTAACTTAACGTAAATTAACTTACACGTTGCAAATATGAATAAAGATTCCAGCAGTAGGTACTATATTATTTATCTGTATTCATATCGACCTTCCTTTCATTAGAAACGTTTACGATGATTGAACATCCATAATCAGTGTGATGGTGATATCATAAAATGCGAAGGTTCGTTACTTAGTTTGCTTCTATAAGAAACAAGCCTTCGCGATTGATTGTATTTAAAATATTAAAATAAAATATTTTATACATTTTTGTAAAATTTTAGTAGGTTTTCATTGAATACAACAGTTTCTAAAAAGAAATGGAAACTTGGCATTGTATCGGCTTCTGCTGAAAAAAAAAAAAAAAATATGAGTGGTCTTTATTTAATGAAATTTTTTTATTTTCCTTATCGCCACCATGCTAACATGGCCAAAAATCACAAAATCGTCCAACTTTTTGATCATGTAAATGCAACAAAAGTCCAGCATCATAATAACTTAAAGTTCTCCATCTAGCACATTAGCAGCAAAGGTTCAACACATCTGATTATCTATGCAATCTATTATGTTTATATTAAACAGGTTATCGTCGATTATCTACATAAATACTATATGTGCCTATGTAAATAATATCGGAGAACATTGCAAAAACTTGTAATGAAATAATAACAGCGGAGCAGCGCCGAGGCTGTTATGAGACTATAAGAAATAAGTACCTACCCATTGAGATTATTCAACGATATCAGAGCGTGTATCTCAATATGTACATCTCCGCGTTTTCTTGTACATTGATTCAGACTAGGATCATCAGTTCTCTTATCGACGTAACGTCTAAACTATTTACTTCCGCCATCGGTTTTTGTAATGTAGCCTAGTACGAAGTTAAATAAATATGTACCGTTACCACTTAAAACTTTCTTGAGAATGTAGAAACACTCAAATTAGTTTCGATTCAGTATGCGAATACACGCGATTTAACTGAATTGCATTGCAAATACAGACAATGCTGGTGTACAGTTAATAAAGGGAGCTTTAGCTGCGAGCGTCCGCCGTCCGAGCTCGAGCTTACGTCGCGGCGGCGTTGTCTTGAGGCTATTCGTAGCTCATCGTTAAACATAAAAAGTAACTAAGAAAATCATTTGTTGTTGGTTTATAATTAAAAGATTTAAGTAATTATTTTTTTTCCCAATCCTTTTATAAGTTCCAAGTGATTTCGGGATGCATGCCTCCTCGTGTACATAACACAGTTTGTTCCGCCAGTTACTCAAAAAAAGAAACCTTTTCTTAAGTCATGTAAATAGGCAAAGTTTCAGGTTCCGTTCAATTCTGAAAACGACTAAGACGAGATTTATTACATCGCTAAAGAATACTGGAAGAGGTAGAAATTATACCTTACGTAGATATTAATGATTCAGTATGAACAGATAAAATCTCAAAATGGAAGTATCCGAAACTGCCAGAAGTAAAGGTCTAGTAACGTGTAGTGTGCTCTAGTTTTGCGGTATCGCTTCAATTTTTCGGTGGCGTGGAGTGCACTGCAGTTAGTGGCAATCTGGCGATGTGGGCCGACGGTGGCGATCGGATCGTGTTAAGTAACGGCATCTAACTAATTATCTATTAAAGGCAACAATGGTCTCACGTCGGCGGTGGCGGGCGCGCGGTCACGTCGTGTCGCACGCACCACTCGGCGCTCTCCGCGGCCCCCCGGCCTCCAGGCCTCCGTTGTCGTCGGAACGTACCCTCGATATCATCCTGAATTTCTTGCATAAGCTTTCAATGAGTTCTCCAAGTCTTACGTCATAAAAGCCATAGTTATTAGGGCATCCTCAACGTACATGCTGCTAGCTGTGTAATTTCTTTCTGTTATCGATGACCAGCCTACAACGTCTAATAGTAAAGCCGTTAAAATAACCACCCCAAAACTTAAACTAACAAAAGTCGAAATTAGAACGGCTACATCGAAACTTGGGAGATCGACCGCTAGATCGCCTTTCAACTTTCCGATATCTTTTGTACAAGTTTTTTAGCATAGGCATTGTGCAGTTTCAGACAATCGGCACGGGTACGTTAGGCACATAGTGGCACTATCCAGGTCAAATCATTTTATATCTGCTGCATTCAAATTCTAGCAAAATAAAAACTAACCTACAAACACCTCGATAGAAGTTTTAAAGCTAGTTAAGCTGATCGTTAACTAAACCCAAGTAAATAAA
This sequence comes from Eremobia ochroleuca, assembly GCA_949629135.1. NCBI lineage: Eukaryota > Metazoa > Arthropoda > Insecta > Lepidoptera > Noctuidae > Eremobia > Eremobia ochroleuca. Next base: position 11,483,787 of record OX451396.1, read on the forward strand.
TTACTTTTTCTATTTTTAAAAATGTCCCGCTGTTGCTATTCGCCGATTTTGTAGAATTTTATAATGGCGTAATTTTATACGCATGTAAATCGTCGTCTACGGTTTCTTTTTTTTTAAATGCACAGCTTCATTCGTAGTTGCAAAGCGTTCCGCTTAAAAACGCTAAGGATTTTCCGTGACCGAATGAGAGCACTATCTGGCTGAGCTATTCCCAGGCTGCATAAACAAATTCTGATCACACCGGCGCGCGGCGGCGAGGCGTCGTGGAACGTTGCCTTGCCCACTTTAGATAGTTCGGTACGTGTACACTTATCTCTCGGTCATCACCACCAAATTAGCTTACTGAACAACATCGTTCGATTTTCATCACTGCTTCTATAGACAATCTTGTAAATACTGACGGTTTCCTGTAGGTACTTCAGCTAAGCGGCTTATGTATTTTAAACATTATTTTTGTTCTGATAAAAGTTCTAATGTTCGCTTAGCGGGCATCTTTTTCACAAAAACACACTTGGATGATATATAAACAGTCAAAGTTCTTAAATACCTGCTAACTTTTGAATCTCTGATATTGTAAGTAGTTTAGACAGGCACACCGCTTAGTCACAAACCATTATTGTGAGGAATTTCGCGTGTGAAAATCAAATATGCTTGTTGAGTCTCTCGAATTGATCAATGTTTGCATTCGCATCGTAAGTAGTGGGTCTCATGCGTCATTAGATAAAAGATTTTTTTTTAAAAAGCATTGAACTCACTCGACATCCTTCCACTGCATTGTGCTTTTCCTTACTGTTCCGCTTAAAAATAATATTAATTATCGAAGTTAACATTAGATTATCAATAGTTGTAGAGTCTAGGGATCGCTACGAGCGTACGAGTGTTAGTTCAGCCGACAGTAGTTCAGGAAGTGTTTGACGTATGATTATGATTAACGAACATCTAGTGTAAGCTCGCCAGTCTATCTGCTGATGTCGGTGAGTGGGCATAAGATTCAGGCGCTCGCCCTAACGGTATCCCGCCGGCGGCTCTGCACACAAATTAATGGTTGCCGCTCAAGGCCGCCTACAAGCAATCGACATAGATACATCGTTTTGTCGACTATGAGAACACGACGCCTTCCGAGTCATGGTCAAGAATGGGGCCGAGAAAGCGGTCTCAACACAAGCAGTCGCCAGCGCAGCCGCACCCGGCACCGCCGCGCCGCCGCCGCCGCCGCCTGCCTCTCTGCCAGAAACGAAAGTGCTCGTGATTGTTTGAGTAATTTGATGACCAACATGCTAATTGGATTTTGGCCAACTTGTAATTGAAAAGCTCGTCAATTCATCGGTTAGTCGTTCGTTTTCAATCACGACCGACTCTCTCGGTTTTGTATAGAAAAAATAAGCACAGAGATGTACAACATGTGTCTGATACGGGTTCGTATGGTGTGCTAATGAAATCCTTATCATTGACTCGAGACATGTATTTGTTTGGCGATCCATTCACTATTTCCGTGTCATTAATTCGAATAGGTGGATCACAAAGGTGCTAGCCGAGTAGTCGGTGTAAGTCGCTCTGGGTGCTCAGTTTTTGCGTGGGTGTACTGTTACTGTTAGCCGAGTTTCGGCCGCCCCGCCAGCGACTAACCTTGATACTTTCAGTTACGACGTCTAAGTCTATTTCGCACTCTTCTTGTTACCGCTGTCATCTTATTGTGGCCGAGTTAGCTGACAAAAAATATCAATCAAAATTCTAGCACAAAAGCCCGCGGCAGTCGCGCTGTCTCTTGCCCAACATATAAACGAGAAGAAAAATGTTTTAACAACATCACTCTTACATGTACGAGTGCGCCGGGCCGCTACATACTCGCTACGTACACCTCCGAATTGAGTGCTTTATTTGGATTTATGGTACACACGTGTTTTTGACTAGCATGCATATAATTGCTATGGAGGTACCCACCAACTAATAAGTACCTACTCGTGTTATATATTGCTACTTCACTTGGTGCTAACGGTAGTTTTGGACGCATAGCTACACAAATTACTCTTTCTCAACCATTTTTGTGTGTACAGTCGAAGTAAAATCATTTTTGAATCATCTATACTTACTTTTCTCTTGTCTTAACCAAGTCTTACGTTTTATGATTGGTACTTATTACTTAATAAAAACTTTAATCAAGTATCATCGTGATAGCTTAGATAAGTACCCGTAAAGCGTTTATTTGAAAATGATTTCAGGTTAAAATTGCTTTTAGGTAATCCTTCAGAGCATCAAGTTAGGAATTTCTTAATTAATGTTAGGATTGGCAATAAAAACGATCCGTTTCCAGACATAAGAACCGGGCGTAATGTAACTGCATATGAACCTCATGGTTGTTATAAGAAGTACTTCTAAAATTATCTTTTCATCATGATAGACCACAGACGCCCCCTAGTAATTAGTAAAGGTACTGAAACATCTCGGTCCGATGCATTTTTCGTCGAAGCCAACCATATTCGAGGAGCCTACGTAAAGAACCTATATTTATGTTTTAATGTTATTTTGCTTCATAAAGATGCACAAGCCATGTACCCAATGTGATTTCCCATCGGCAAAAATGACGCACTTCCATACATATTTTCATCCCCTATTTAATCTCTTAAGTGGATGAATTTTATAAAATCCATCTTTAGTGCTCACTTTCGTTATCTTCAAACTAAACTTTTGTGAAAAATTTCATGCGTCTCGATCCAGCGGTTTAGGCTGTGCTTTGTCTGTCAGTGAATTTAAGATTTGTATACAGTAGATCTATACAGTATATAAACCACATAACATACGCAATAAATTATACCACATACCTGTGATCGCCTTTTCTGACGATATATAAAAAAAATGAACGAACTCGGTCGCGAAAAAAATCAGCTGTTCCCTACATTTTGACGAGTTATACGAACATAAATGTAGGGAACAGTTGATTTTTTTTTGCGACCGATTTCTTTTATTTTTTGTATATCGTCAGAAAGGCGATAACAAGTATCTGTTATAATTTATTGCATATACTCGTATGTGGTTTCCATACTGTATAACAACGTCTGAAATTCGGAATCTCTTGGAATTTATCAATTGAATGAGTTTCAAAAGTGCACTTATCTCACTAAACCGCTATTCCTCCACAGATTGCATATGCATAAGACAACCTCCACGGACAGACATGTTTTATCTTGTCGGTATCTAATTATATTTTATAATAATCCCAATCAGCTGCAGGGCTTGTTTTAAAACCCTGTTAATACCTAAATTACTATATTTTCTAAAAATGAAAATATTCTCTTGCAGCAAAACTCATAATGCTTGAGCCATAAATCGAAAAGACATCAAAGGTGTTTTACTCGCTTTTGCAAATTCTCGTCAGCCTTTATAATAACAAAGATATTTTACAATCACAAGAACTATGAAGTAAGGAACGAGATGTAGCATGCGACGTGCAAGTTCAGTGACTTTACCTTCCCTTCGGGATTGGCAAGAAGCGGCATGCGCGTTCCCGAACCTGTTTGTGTATCCCAATATCAGCGGCGTGGGGATTTTGGAGGCCAATTAAGTGTACTTGCAAGTGCAACAACGTAAAATTGGCATGCACCAAATATTTGAATGCGTCGCGGACGATGTACGTAACTTGTCTCTGTTACATAACAATTAGCGAGCGAGTTGGTCGCGGCGCGGCGCGGGCGCCTGCGTGCGGGGTCATTGGCAACGCGGCCGAGAGCTGCCACTTTAGGTTCAAGGGTATCTAGAACGGGCCTACATGCCATCGCGTCCGAACCGACTCTATTCGATCGATTCACCGACTGGACTCACCTTTTACCCAAAAAAATACTCTATTTTTTGTATCTAATTCTAAAACAGCGTAGTATAAAAGTTCTCTGCCAAAATTACCTTTCATTTCTCTTCGCCTAATAAACGGAGCGGTAAAAAATATGTAGCACCATCATTCACTCTCGTATAGTATATAATTATTTAAAAAAGCAATAAGGAAGTTGAACTTCATTCGTCATGTCTTCCTGAAAAGGTCAGAGTTTGAAAATAACAATATCCATTTTGATTTTAGTGTTACTATACAAATGCCAATATTTTACCAAAAACAATAGCACTGAACAACTTTATATCTCAATAACAAAATTTAAAACATCGAAGTCGCGTGCAAAATAAATTTTCCAAACGGTAATATGTCTGTGGCATCCAAATCAAATTTCTGAAAAATTGCATTTAGTGTGGGATACTAGCAGAAACGAGTACGAGATGGTTCGGAATGTGGCAAGTGTGACGTGTGTACTTTCAGTTGAAGTGATTTTTATATTAGGCGATTGTGTCAAATGGTTTAAGATTCGGGGCACGGGCGGCGCGTCATGTAAGCCGACCGTGTGTTCGCTGTTCTTTGTCATTAGCATGCTCTCACGTCTAGTGCATTAGCTAATTTGTCATCGCTGGGCGCGCTTCGCTGATCGATTTTATATTATTACAATAGACTCCTTTATTTCACACCATGCTTCACAGAACTCTAAAGAATAAATCATATTTCCTATTCAATACCAAACAATATCCTGGAAATTTAAATATTTCATGCGGATAAATTGATACCTGGAACAGGCTGCGAAAAAATTAAATACCTAACAGATAAATATCCGGTCTCATTTAATTTCTGTCGACAATTATTACTAATTAATTTAGATGTAGCGATGACCGATGTGTTACTTTTCTCTGATTGTCCATAAAATTCAAAATTACTCAAACGGGAACATTATGCAAATTAAAATCAATTTCATACGTCCAATTCTGACATATCACACGAAGGCTTCAACACTAATCATATATATAGATCGTACATGTGCATAAGGTTTAAATTAATTAAAATACTGCAATAAAAGTTTTGAATTGATTGAGTTTCGTTTCCGTTAGTTTTGATTGATCTAAAAACACTCTGATGATGAGAAACTGCAGCTTACACTTTATAGATTCCTTCACTCTTACATAAAATAAACAACTTTTACCAAATTATGTCGATTGTACGCTCAATAAGCACATTTATTACATAAGAAGTGATGTTGTATATAAGACACATCGAATAGATATGGTAAAAAGGTGCTAAGGAAGTACAATCGAGTGTGGTAGTGGGGTACTTATACCTGCGTGCTACAGATGCTACATGCTACAAGAGGGATTGCATCACTGACCAGGTATTTTTGTAAAATCCGAGAGCCCTTCTCGTTGAGTAGAACCTAAGGTAAGTCTTGTACGAATGATGCACGACTATGACGCATTGTCTGCAGACGTCCATCACGAACTATACTCGTGCTTCACAGTTCTTTCAGTTTGCCTATAAATAACTATTAATAGATACCGACCACGAAAAGCAATCTCGCAGGATGGCAGTTAAGAGCCCTCAGCTTATTTTACAACGAAGCTCATTAATGAGAGGAGCGCGCGCCCCCGGGAATGTGCGCGCAGCCTCCTCGCGCTACGGTTGCTTCTCACTTGACGCTCCCCACAACATTGTATAATTATTACTTAATAGTATAATTGATTGTAATACGTAAGTAGACATCTCGTCCGCTCGCTTCGTGTATCGGTAACTACCTAACAGTAAAATATATAAACATTAAAAGTTAAGCTGCACTATGAAATAGCTATTCTAGATTATCCGTATCTAAAAGAAAATAAAATTCTAACGGCTGCATAACCATGTTTATGTTGAAAATTCAAGATTTTTGGATCTGCTAATAATTAACAGTGATAGAATGTTGAGAATAAACCGATAGTAAGAAGCTATAAATATATTGTTAATCATCTAAGTGATTCTGCGTATCTTCGTGGAACAACTTAATGACGAGCGTACAGCAGCAATGCGCTAGCGTTGATGTCTAATATAAAGAACGTAATACGCGTGCGCGTGATTCCCATTCAACTATTGAACGTGACATTATAACGCAAGCCCGTACGTACGTATTTACGTACATACTCTAGCCTTAACATTCAACTGCATGAATGAGTATCTTGTCGCAAAAAGAACCTTCCATTTATAGCTAAGGTCATTACGTTTTATATTGAAGAGAAAAAAAATATATAAGCACAAGTAAGGTACAGGCGACGTAATAATAGTGCTATCTGCTTATTTGTAAACTAATGTGAAAACGTTATGTTGATTTATGTATAGCTACAACATTACATGTACCTAATTGGACACAACTTGAAGTACTTGCCTCATTGTAGTAGAAAAGCGATCCTACCGTAACAAAAGTAGCCTTCCTACGTATTTTAAGGTAAGCTTGACTGTGCTACCACTGAAAGAGCACTTTTCAAACGTCAGAAATAACACTAAACCCAAAAATCCCATACTTCAATGGCCCTTCGTGCTGAAGCCTGTAAGAAGAAGTAGTGCAACAAACTCCACAGCCATTCTTGTCATGATCAGACTCGTGGTTGGATCCTACATTCCTAACACAGCATATTTTTGTTATACCTGATGTGAGTTTACGACCACGTACGTAAGCCGTAGCGAAGCCATATCTTCTTAAAATTACGCACACACAGCAGCGCATCCCAGGAAGATCATAATTATGTTCCCTAAGCTGTTTTGACATTTATGGGAAATTAGGGTTTTGGCCTACGTGGCTTTAAGGTACCTATAGCCACAAATATATTTATGCCAGAGTGAATACAGTACATAATAATAATAAAAAGACGTTATACAACGTGTAAGGTTAAATGCGCAAAACCTGAAAATAGTTTGATCAGAATAACAAGCAGAATTAATTGTACCACTTTTAAATATAGGTCACATTTTTCAAAAAATCTTCATTAAAAACGTTGCCGTGTCTATTTATTAATAGGTCAAGCAAGCCAATGTCACCGCGGCGCAGCGGCCCGGTGACGACTCCTCCCTCGATAAAGCGTCGTCGCAGACGCAAGAAACGATCAGAATGGCCAGTAAAAGTAAAACAGCACATAAAACCTTTACAATTTTTTTAGTGACTTATTTTCTTTGTGAAATAGGTCAACTGAATTAAAAATCAGTTGGGGTGTCTCAGGTTTTGCGCATTTAACGTTACACGTTGTATACATCCCATTAAAGCTTTTCTTAGGGCTGATAAAAAAATGTGATCATAACAACATAATTTGGCTTAAACACAAGTTTTGTGATTGTAGGTATAAATACATACATTAATAGAATTGTACCTGTGTAAATAACTACTTGTTGGTAAAAGCATCACCTCTAGGTGAACTTAGCAATGCCGTCATTTGTTTTTAGAAATCGTGTCGGCTGAGGCCTTCCTCGTGCGGCTTCCATCACAAAAACCACCAAAATGTTTGGCGGATGAGCTAACCCGCCCCGTCCCAGCGCACGACTCATTGATTACCTTGTAAAAAATTCAATCATCGGTTAAAATTAATATTCCCAACGGAATAATCAAAGTCTAACATTTCAACTTAGTAGCTTTGCCACGCAACCGTACAATCCGCGGAACTCAGCGATCTCAGCTCAAAACTGCGCAGTACACGTACCTATTAGTAACATAGATTTTCCGTATATTTAAGTAATTCCTTATAATTTGCGGTCCATAAATTAGTTTGTACATTTATGTAAAAAAGTTTATCGTTTTAATTCCGCGTTTATTGAAGTCTCAAAGTTTCAAAGTCGAATAGAAGTTTGAAATAAAGCTGTATAGAGGGCTTGTTCGCAGTTAAATGTCATTTAGCTAGTTTGCTGTCAATATCTTGAAGAAAAAACAGATTTTTACTACTTATTCAATCATCATACAGATACACCTTTGCCTGACCCTTCCAGGATTACAGGTGTGGTGTTATTTGTTGTTTAATCACGTGTCATTATTACTTTGATGAAACCCTTCTTTAATGATGGAACCCTAAATTTTAATAGAAGTGATGATTCATGAAACTATTGCTGGCTCATTGTGGCAGACAAACCGGATATACTATTCAGATAATATAACAAGCGTAAGCTGATGTCAACTGGGATGACGTCTTCAAGGAGGTTAATCTTCGCAAAAAGCACGACTATCATGATAGTGCGATGCGATAGCGCATACAAAAAATGAACCTTAGATGTATCTACACCTCTTTATTAGTCACGTATCGACGCGAAGTGTTCGAAGACCACTTATCGGTACTTTTCTCACTAATCTGTGATGCTATCACGGGTTACTTATTTATCATTTAAGTTATCTTAGGGATGATTTTTCCAACGCCAGATAATTTTATCCGAGGAATAATTTTGAATTTTTGACAATTCTTCCATACAAAATCTGTCAGACGTCAATTTTATTCCACGAATAAAAATTATCCGTCGATTGAGAATTCAGACCTTAGTTAACAGTTAGATATACATATGTTGCACATAAAACTCAGCAGGACTGAAAGTTAACAACGAAAATGCATTATTTTTGACTAATTTATATGCGAGAGAAGCTCTTCCTAGCCCTCATTTGCAGCATACATTCTCATTCCGCAGTGCTTATTTATCTACAAACTTATGAAATAATTTCACGCAGCGACGACGCCAAGAATAAACTCGAAGCTTTATTTAACTTCACAAGATATTATTACTCTCTGTTTAGCGTACTTACCTGTACTAATAACGAGTTACCTACTTCTATTAATAACGCCGCGCTATTTCCAACATCACACGGTACTCTACAATTTACTCTGTGAGAGACGTGCGGATGGTCATGCATGAATAACGGAAACTTATCTTCATTTAAAAAAATAATCACTATCAGCGAGTTTTCTTTGCTCCATTAACAATTGCAATAAAATATTTCCCATAATATATGAAGCTGTGCCTTTCTTATTTTCCCTCAACATACCTACACATCGCAATCCAGTCGCATCATTAGTGATAAATCGTTAGTGAAGTAATAACTTTTTACAGCGCTGGAGTTGATATGCGGGAAGTACTAAGTGATGCCAATAAGAGATCTATCATTGAATCTGCCTAGTATACAGTTAGTGCCGGTTCTCCACCCCTATAAACTCGGTTTCAAACATTAAATAAGCCCATAAAGTTGCAATCAATTAAACATCTGACGTCGGTAAGGGTTATACACCTGAACATAAATCAATTGCCGTCTATAAGGAAATTGGCACGTTTATGTTTCGAGTGGGTACATCTGTGTGCTAGTATAATCTAAACCATGATTGTGCATTAGATCTGCTCTCGTATATCGCTACTTGTGAACATTGGGATGAAGGTTTTAAGGATATATTTTTGACTTTTTGACTGCTGTCCCATTTAGACACATGTAAATTATGCAACACAAAATAAAGGCCCGAACGTAAACTATAAACCATACAAAATTGTAATTGAATCATTAGATATTGTTGTTTTGTAGGCTCATATTTTTTTAAACATTAATGTGTGTTATTTACATATAATATAAGACTATGTTTTGCAAACATTGTAACAAGGCATACAGAATTAATGTAGCTTAATCATGTAAATATAGCAAGAGACAGATATTTAAAAGTAAGATACTACTTCGCCTTAGAAATGGAAAATTTGAAACTCACTCATTATTTTAAGTTGCATCTCCACCGATGTTACTTTATGTGCAGCAACGTTTGCAAGTGTTAGTGGCTTAATGGGCAAAAACAAATAATTAAAGTTATTTAGTAAACGTACTAAAAATTATAGGAAGTTACTTAATGTTACTCGTATCATGCTGCAAAATTTTGCTCTACAAAAAGTGACTATGGCGTGACTACATCATCAAAAGCTCATCTAGAATTTTATTTTCCAGAAAATTCAGAAACAAGTTCTATATAATTCAGGATGAAAATGATATTAACAAATGAAATGATTATCAAGTTAAAGTTTTAAGTATCATGCGGATACCGAAAAAGCCTTTTCCAAGACATTGTATTCCATCGTTTCTGCGGAATTTCCGTAAAAAAAAAAAAAATCTCTATGAACGTTTTCTCACGTCTCTATATCTTCTGAATGCAACTTAATCCTACAATGCTAATTAAGTTCAATATTAGCTGTTCGATAATGACATACGAGGGTCGTTGACTGAAGTCATACTTAAGTAAATATTTAAAATCTCTTTGCCATTGTGTGAAACCTGATAGGATTATATTAGTACATCGTGCGTGGAGCTGTTGCCTGCGCCCGCGCATTCGGAAACGATGCTTAAACAATCATGTACGCGCTCCCTGGTAATTAGAATAAGTTGGTAAATACTCAATAGAAGAAGCTCTTCACTCCTGTAATGGTAGCTGTAGGCATGATGTGGCAGTGACACGCGCGCATCAAGTCAGTTAGTGCTGACATCTTATCAGCACTAACTGACGGGGTTCGCTGGGGCCGATGCCTGCCAGGGTCGCGGGTCTTTCCGTGGCCCCTGGCACAGGCAACTGAAGGAACAAAGGTGAGTTTAAGTCAGTAAAAGTCTGACACACCCTCCCGCTCCGCCCAGAGCGGGAGAAATCATTTGATAATACTCTAACCAAAAAGAAAAAGACATGTGGCAGTCATTTTTGTGTGCAGAATATATTTATAATAGAGATCCCGAGACCAATCGGTAATATCTTCAATCCTATTTTCGCATAATCCATATTTTTCATACCCATTATCATTGAAGGTTCTGACTGTAACGCATTTACCGCAATTTCAGCGTTATGAATATACCCACAATGCTATAATTTTAAAAGTAATTAAACATAATATCAAAATATATTTCATGAAAGAAGAACAATATTTTTAATGTTAATTTTCATAATTCTCAAAACTCTTATTATGTTTCCAATGATTATTATAAACGCGCGTATGCATGATGTTGTGATGTGTTTATGTAAATATACAGGGTCGCTCATTCAGAGCGGTCAGTATGGGAAAGTCTGAAACTATAAGATATACGAAGATCTGTTCTTAGGAACCATGTCATCGATTTTAATAACAAGAAAAACTGCATTCATATATTTTTTAAAAAAACCTGTACTCAGCTCGGGAATCGAACCCGGTCGTTTTGAAAAAAAAAACTAACACTATTTCTATTTAGATATCGATTGTGTAGGTCTTAAGCAGTAAATGTTTCTATGGAACATGATGTCTAAAATAAATAAAAGGCATTGTTTTCACATACTTTTATTTATTCCCTTAAACCAAGTACCTTGCAATCTTAGAAGATCTTTTAGAGGCCCTAGGAGAAATGTCAGCAGAAGTAAGAGAACAACTTTATTTTCAACAGGATGGAGCACCGGCTCACAACAGTCGCATAGCTAGAGACTTTTTAACTGAGTACTTTTCCCAGAAATGGATTGGTACGAACGGCCCTATCAAATGGCCCGCGAGGTCGCCCGATTTAACGCCTCTAGACTATTTCTTTTGGGGTTAATATAGAGTCTACAGAGAATTTTAACGCAAATTCACCACATGAAGATACAAAATGCAATAGTAAGATCGTTACCTAAACGTGTTGAATATTGTATTGAAAAAAACGGCGGTCACTTCGAACACCTACTAAAATAAATAAAAGTATGTGAAAACAATGCCTTTTATTCATTTTAGATACTATGTTCCATAGAAACATTTACTGGTTAAGACCTACACAATCGATATCTAAATAGAAATAGTGTTATTTTTTTTTTTTTCAAAACGGCCGGGTTCGATTCCCGAGCTGAGTACAGGTTTTTTAAAATGCATGAATGCAGTTTTTCTTGTTATTAAAATCGATGACATGGTTCCTAAGAACAGATCTTCGTATATCTTATAGTTTCAGACTTTCCCATACTGACCGCTCTGAATGAGCCACCCTGTATAACATAACATGTAATATTTCTTCGTACTGGACGTCCGCGTAGGCATTGACGCAACGTAGACACCGCAAAGATGCTGTTACGCAGCGGATCCCTGCAGTCCATGTAGCCGCATAATACGCAGCGATGTCTACAGTCCGCGTAGTCGCATAAAACAAAGGGGACTCTACACTCCGTGTAGTCGCATGCTACGCAGGGAAGTATACAATTTGCGTGGTAGCATACTACGCAGAGGACCCTACACTCCGCGTAGTCGCCAGCTACGCAGGGGAGCTAGCAATCCACGTAGTCGCATACTACGTAGCGGACTCGCCACTCCACGTAGTCGCAAGCTACGCAGGTGAGGCTACAATCCACGTATCGCATACTACGCAGTGGACTCTACACTTCCCGTAGTCGCATGCTGTATAGGGGAGTCAGCAATCCATATAGTCACATGCTACGCAGCGGATTTTACACTCTGCGTAGTAGAATACAACGGGGAGTCTTCACTCCGTGTAAACGCACATTCCGCAGCGGACTTTACACTGCGCGTAGGCGCATGCTACGCAGGGAAGTCTACAATCCGCGTAGTTGTCTGTACGCAAAGTGGAGCTGGACATCAGCCCGTTTTACCTATAATATTATCTACATTATGCAGGGGGGTCTACACTCCGCGTAGTCGGTCGTTTCCCTAACATTTCCGTCATGATTGTATGTACCTATGTATTGTTTTGGTTTGAGAAAATGTACCCCACGCGCGTCGTCAAACCTAAGCATATTTTTTTTTTTTAATTGACTGCTTACGCGCTTTCTTACTTTACTTTAGAATACTCGTACATGCAGTTGATTTTTTATAAATGCTACGCCAGAAGTTTCCGTTTCACTAGCATGCAGGAGCTTGTTTCTGAATCTCTAACTATGCTATTTTAAACTGCTCTCGAGGGGCAGAACCTTGTAGAGTTGGTTTGCCCCAGTGCGTTTCTGTGGCTTTTTTCGTACAATATCAGCTTTTTACAATAGAGTATTATTAGGAGAATTGAAAATATTTATCTAAACTAATATTATAAACAGAAAATATTTTATTTTTTGTATGTTTTTTTGTTACGCTTTCACGCTAAACCGGCTGAACGGATTTGGATTTAATTCAAATTCAAAGCATTTATTTTAAATAGGCACATCAAAGGGAATTTTGAACGTCAAAATTTACAATAAAATAGTTTACGTATTTATAAGAATCGGCAAGAAATTGCACCGTTACTCTTTTAAAATGTTTATAATATTTTGAATACATTAATTATATAATTATATGTGAAGACGATGCCTCTTGAATAAAATTACTGTATCGTAATACGAGTACCTAGGCAAAAGAATTTAAAATAAAGCCATGACAGATAAATTAATTATGTGACAGATACAATATGGTGCTAACCATTGTAAAAGTAGACGATTTTCATAAAAAAATTAACAAGTAATAAGTCAGTGTGTGAGTTAAAATAATTACAGAATGTAAATCAATGACAGAAAAATAGTTAATAAATTTTACGATTAAATTAGCAACCAGTCTGATTTTGTGTAGACTCTAGATTGTTCTATGGAGCAGGACCACCATGTTTCTTATCTTCTTGGATATAATCCTCTAATTTTAATATGCTTGTTTACAAAGTGTATTTTTAATGTGGGTTTTAAATTTTCTTTTAATTAATTGCAATATGTCACAAGGTATTTTGTTATAACATTCAACACAGCACCCCATAAAAGATATTATGTACTTTAGCTAATCTGAAATATGGTTAATCTATTTTATCTTTATGTTTAGTATTAAATTATAATATAATAATAATATAATATAATACGTTTTATATTATATATAGGATACGTTTTAGAATAGAATAGAATACTCTTTATTATGTACACCGTATAAATTACAGACATAAATATAGACTGAATTTTACAAAGGGTGACACAATGGGCGGTCTTATCGCTAAGAGCGATCTTTTAAAGACAGCCTTTGGATGGATTGAAAAGGGAAGGAGAGACAAATACTGTAGGTAGTCTGTGGTGTACCATTTACACGATACAATGAATAATACATAAAGTATATTATACTAATCTAAATTATTATATACATATAACAATATACATGAAACAGGAGTCAAGAAAATATAATGGTGCTGTTTAAGGAGAGAGGAAGTGCTTTTTTATCATATTTACTTATGCGGGTAAAACCACGAGGCGATGTTAGTTTTTGATAAGTCAAACAAAATCATGATTAATGACTACAGGATAATAGAGGCACGATATTGTATGCACATTTACAATAAACTAAAAGAAGTTAGTTCGATGCTGGCAACATTTCGTTTGCAGTTTTCACAATTTTCACCTTTGTATAAGCTGTGTTCCCAATGGTATTAACCGTTAGCAAAAATGACTTTCATCCCCTATTTAACCCCTTTAGCGCAAGGATTTTGAAAAATTCTTCCTTAGGGCTCACTTTGTTTATATAAGAAATTCTTGTGCTAATTGATTGCGCCTACACTATTAATTCTTAAGCTTCTTTGTATAAATTGACACAGTCAGTCCTCTTTCTGTATGAATGGACAAATAAAACTAAAATGGGATAACCCATTCGAGGCGGGATGCTAAAATTTTCTTGCTCGCGTCGTTCGCTTTTGCATCGTACAATCGCGTAATTGATAGATAAGCTTTTATGTAATTCCGCGCTAAAGTGGAAAATTCTTCAAGTTTGCTTCGTGGAGCTGAAAATGCACACCCCCAAAAAAATCCTGTGAGTGCCCCGCGCGCGCGCGTCTTATTGTGGTCTGGATGTTTGGCAGCACACCACTGAGCGATTGTTACACCGGAGACTAGTTTGTTCAACAGCTTGTTTTTGCGGATGGCCTACTGACTGATAAGATGACGCGGGATGTTCCTGGTAAATACTAACTTTAATTAGGTAATTAGTTACAAATATCTGTATTAAAAAAAATGTATTTGTAGATATTTAGGTCAAATAACTCTTAAAAGTTTATAGGTATACCTACGTCGCAGAACTTGCGCCATCTAGTTTATTAGCCTTTTAATGAATCCTAGCCTGTAGCTCAACGATGTCTTCAATCAGTATCGGTTTAATGGTGTCATGCCGTCAAGCTGTCCAATTCCCGACTCCTAGTGTCTCGTCGTAGACCGTTAGTTATTAGTTCGTGTTTCGCTAATGTCGTAGCGTTCTAACATAGGTGGTCAAGGATGCTAAGTGCAAACCCATCAGGGGAATATTACGAATGATATGGACTAGGCTAACCCAACCTTTTTTTTATTGCGGCGTGTAAATTCCTCATGGATGTCCCCCGCCCTACCGGCGGAGGGGTTTGTCACACTTTCAGTGACTAAAAACCACCCCATTGTCCCTTCTCACCCGGCTCGACGCTCGGTGCGCCTGCTGCGGGCTGGGTGAGGGGACGAGATCTCCCTCTCGCTTTCCGCTTTGTGGAAACCACCGCGTCCCAGGACTCTTCGCTGCCGACCATAGACTCGACTATGGCCGGCGGCGACAGGTCACCGCATACTCCTGAGATGATAGCACGGCGCGGCTCCTCCCAAGCGGCACACTCTGCCAGCGTATGCCGCGCCGTGTCCTCCCAGAAGCCGACGCAGTGGTGACATCGGGCGTCCGGCTCCCTGTTTATGCGATACAGATACTTCCCGAAACAACCATGCCCCGAGAGCACCTGCGTCGCCCGAAACGACAGTGAGCTGTGCCTCCTCCCGAGCCAGCGCTCAAGTACCGGCCGGACCACCGCGATGGTGTCGAGGCCGGCGGTAGGGCGTAAAAGCCTGTCCCACCATTCCGCCACCAGGACCCCGCGGAGCTGAGACCGACGCAGCTCTAAGTGTCACTGTATCAGTCGCTCGCCCCGCGCCCTCGCTTCCTCGCGCCACCGATACAATGACGCAAGTACTTTCGCCTCGAGGTCCCAAGGCGAGGATCCGGCCAGTATGCAAGCCGCCTCGTAGGAAATCGTGCGATACCCCCTCATGACTCTGACGAGTAGAGAATTAACACTAAATAGGTACCTATCGAACATCAATACATGACTGCTTACAAACAATATTCTAAATACCTAGGTACAGACGCCAGTACATCAAGCTACTACAATCTGTCAAATTTCTTTAATCGATTTTCAACGTTATCGCTAAAGCATAAGGTTCTATGTTGAATCGGAAAATTTGATAGTTTCGGGTAGCATGATGTGCTGGCGTCTGTAGCTAGACTATATTATTTTATTCATGTATAGGTAAGTGCGTAACTGTATATAAGCATTACCCAGTCATAGGATAAATGAAGAACATGCAATTACAGATTTATCTTTAGAAATAAATCGGATAATTTATACCTCCAACACTTCACGGGTTGGTACGCATATTGTTTAGATACCTACTCGAAATTAAACGATCATAATCAAAACAAATAGGTACCCACTTGGAAAATACTATAGGTAGGTGCCTATGCCGATAGATATAATTAATACAAATAATTATAAAGATTTGGATAATAACGTAGGCAAAGTCAAGGAAATTATTTGTTAAGCAAACTCAAAGCCAGCCACTTTTGAATTGTCAAGCAAATTGATTACCAACATAAATTGTCCGTATATTTAATTCACATCTGTCATTCTTTGACAGTTGTTTGAAATGTCTATAACACGGCGAATAGACGTAGTGTCTTTAATTCACAATTAAATTCCCTGACTGTACGTACCTACCTACGAAATACCTACGTCCTACATAGTAAAATTCGTAGATTTTATTTTATTATTGACAAACACTAAAATGGTAAATTATATTATTTACCTATAACAATGCACCCAGCACCAATATATCTTACAAGTGTTGATATCTATACCTTCCTCAAGATTCCACCCAGAGCGCACGCTGGGCAGTCAGCCCTGCTACCGCGCTGCGTACTGCGTTGCTAATTGGCTAATATATTTATCACAATACTATTCTTACATAATTCGCGACGAGAGAAGAACAAAAGCTAGCGTGTGGTTATGTGGTGTTTAGTTATTAAGAACATACGTACCTACTTGCCATAGTGACTTAATTATAATAAACTAGCGACCCGCCCCGGCTTCGCACGGGTGCAATGGAGAAACACTGATAATTAATTTTAGAGCCATTATTTCTCGTAAAAAGTATAGGATAAAAAATGGTTATTGTGGGTTATCCCTAAGAGATAGACATATACGATCGCAGACTTTTTTGTAGACCTTTTTAAGGTGTACAATACTGTACTACATTATTTTGATCTATCTCGACGGGTTCAGCCAGCGTTTACAATGTAAGCGCAAAAAAATGTGTTTGTTTACGACATCACATTAGAAACCTCTAAAGTTACCAGTGTTTCTCTACTATATTATGCATGTATTATACATATAAACCTTCCTCTTGAATCACTCTATCTATTAAAAAAAACCGCATCAAAATCCGTTGCGTAGTTTTAAAGATCTAAGCATATATAGGGACAGACAGACAGGGAAGCGACTTTGTTTTATACTACCTATGTAGTGAAGCACCGAAAAGCAGTTGAGTAAGTGACATCATAACGTATCGATTGAATTAGGAACACAACGTAAGAGATGTATGTGCATCCATCTCGTGTATATTTTAAATAAGCTAAAGCAGCGCCTAAAGCAAGATGCGCACGGTAAATAAGTATAACGGTGCTTTTACAACCTCCGCACCGGTGCGCGCCTAGCCTCGCCTCGGAACATTGCCAATTCCCATTGCTCAAGTCTCAACATTGGAATTTCTCACCAGTAAAACATGAATAGATTTACTGTTTATTACATTATATATGAATAATATGAGTTTCAAAGTCTTCAGAAATTTATTTCATAATCAAAAGGTTTTAATACTTAATGTTCACTCCGTTCATTCCCATTAGTTCGATTCATTAGTTCGATCGTCGAACTAGTGAGAATTTTTTTTCTCATCTGTTCGACCGTCGAACTAGTGAGAACTTTTTTTCTCATTTGTTCGACCGTCAAATTAATTAGATTTAAAAATAGTTCTACTACATTTAAATGTTTTACTAATTTCGTAATAAAATAAAAAACGCTTGGTTCGTTAAAAAATATATATTCGTGTACTTATATTTGTACATCTATAGCATATCTTTGATCAAATAAACAGTTGAAAAACTTATAAATTATAAGCTGGCTTCCTCACCTATCAAAAAAAATATTAAACGTAATCTAATATTTTTCTGTCTTGCTTATCTCAACAAGCTTAACCAGAAAGAACAAAAATTAGTTTATATGTATAATAAATAATCAAAAATCAAATGGGACATGTCAAAATTGTTGTTAGTGTCGTATAGAAAAATACTTGTACATCTTTGGTGAAATATACATGATCAAATATAATTTTGTCTGTCTTACTTATCTCAATAAGCAGAGACAAAAAGAACTACGAATACATGTAATCCATCAAAGATATATATTGAATATTATATGATTACCATGATTTTATCTAATAATCAAATTTAAAAAATGTAATAATCAAATACTAAATGTAATTAACTAGCGCATTTTTTCTAAAAAATGTCCAACACTAATTTGTCCACATGCTAATTGCATCTGAGCATCAATAATATAATCGTCATTGAATAAATCAATTTTCCTCCTTTTAGAACTTTTCTTTGATGTGGAAGGTGTCTGAAGAATATCATTTCGATATGAAGACAATACAGAATCGTCCTGTAAAATATGCAATATTTGCAATAGGGTTACATGGCCTTTTGTTACAAGGTTATTTATTTTATGGTGCCACCCTTCTACGGCATTATTTGTTCGGTGGCGTTCACCATACACAGACCAAATTCTATGATAATCACCCTTCATCCAGTAATTATCATAATATTCTTTAAACTTCATCATGAATTGACAATTTTCCGTCATTTCATTTTGAATATAAACCCATCCTGAAACAATATCATTTTCTGGAAGCAATGCTAAGTTGGCGCATAGCGAAATAATTCTTCTGTTCCGTTTGTCTTTACTTAAACCCAGGGTTTTTGCCTTGCGCCACAAGCTGTTCACGTAATGGTAATAGCAACCTTTGATCGTAACCTTCATTTTTTGTAACGCTTTCATTGTGCCTTCTTCGAAATCTATCGTGACTTTTGCAGGTTTCCACTCTGGAATTTGGGACACAATCAAATCAAATAAAATTGAATAAGCTTTTTTAGTCCCGTGACTCATGAACGCGTACACCAAAGGGATCACATTCGTGTTATTTATGTTACTGCCGATGTCCCCGTGTATAGTAAAAAGTTGTTGAAAAGGACTTGGACATGATTTAAAGGTCCCGTCCATAAAAATATGTTTTATATTTTTCATAATTTCTCGGGCGTCACATGAACAAAACACTAATATTCTCATTTTTTTGTGACGGAAATCAGCGAGTAAGAATTCTGAAAAAGTATTGGGAACCTCGACTTCCTCTACAGTTTTCGCGCATATTTTTTTTACGTGTGCTAGCTTATTTCTGTTTCTATAAATGCTTGATTTTATTTGTTGAAATTCAGGTATACTACTTTTTGAAGCTAAATGCAGGCCTTGATTTTTTAATGTAATTAGAGCTCTGTTATAGATTCTTGGAGCTGGTTCTCTTCCCAATGCTGCTTCATTGCAAGCATTATTTATAATCAAACTAGCGATCCGCCCCGGCTTCGCACGGGTGCAATGGAGAAACTGATAATTTTAGAGCCACTATTTCTAGTAAAAAGTATAGGATAAAAAATGGTTATTGTGGGTTATCCCTAAGAGATAGACATATACCATCGCGGACTTTTTTGTAGACCCTTTTAAGGTGTACAATACTGTAGTACATTATTTTGATCTGTCTGGACGAGTTCAGCCAGCGTTTACAATGTAAGCGCAAAAAAATGTGTTTATTTACGACATCACATTAGAAACCTCTAAAATTATCAGTGTTTCTCTACTATATTATGCATGTATTATAGATATAAACCTTTCTCTTGAATCACTCTATCTATTAAAAAAAACCGCATCAAAATCCGTTGCGTACTTTTATAGATCTAAGCATATATAGGGACAGACAGACAGGGAAGCGACTTTGTTTTATACTATGTAATGATAATGATTAACTGAATTTCGTGTTTCATCTGGATTACATTGGCCGCAGTGAGGTTTTATTTGTAAAGTTTCAGTGAGGTCCTTACAAAATAATTGTATTAGTTTAATAGTTTATGTCTACACGTTATAATTTATATTACCTATACGTATAAAACACTCAAGACTTACCATATTCAATGTTACGGATCCAGTACATTTTAAACTTTTATAATTACTTTGTTAGGAAGCCAGCTTATAATTTATAAGTTTTTCAACTGTTTATTTGATCAAAGATATGCTATAGATGTACAAATATAAGTACACGAATATATATTTTTTAACGAACCAAGCGTTTTTTATTTTATTACAAAATTAGTAAAACATTTAAATGTAGTAGAACTATTTTTAAATCTAATTAATTCGACGGTAGAACAAATGAGAAAAAAAGTTCTCACTAGTTCGACGGTCGAACAGATGAGAAAAAAAATTCTCACTAGTTCGACGATCGAACTAATGAATCGAACTAATGGGAATGAACGGTTCACTCACAACCTTATTTCATTGCTAGCGAATGATCATTTAGGTACGCCTACAGTAAGGCGCTACTAACTGCTCTTATATTATTATTTATAATTGAATTAAATCAAATAGCAATCTTCCACTGGCGCTCATTAGCTTTTTTAATTGGTAGGTGTTTACACCCAGCTAAAAGTCCTGTTAACTTACTGGTTATGTATGTAGGTATATAGTAGGTACTAAAGTACAAACCTACCTACTTATAGATAGTAGGTACTCTACCAAAAATAATATCTATATTAAACATACATCCAAAGATTGGTCGAGACACAAAGACATCTCGCAAAGGTTGCGAACCAACAATCAACTATAAGAATCGAAACTATAAAAATCTAAGCCACGATGGTTTTTTTGCCCTCTATGCAATCTGACGGAAATCTCTGATAAACATAGATAGGTATTTGAAATTACTGGTGTAGTTTTTAAGTCGGTTTATGGAGCACAAACGCTTCTACAGTCCTCGCGCGAGCTCCGAGGAATCGGTGGCTGAGGAAGCGGGCGGGTGTGCGCCGCGCCCGACCGTCGCTCCATCCCCCGCACTCTCCCAGTACTAGTGTCGACCTTGACGCGAGAACACGCTTATCGAATCATTTTTAATTTTGCGATAGTAGGTAGTTTTATTTTCTACTATAAATAGTACTGCATTTATAATTATGTTGTTTTGTCACGATGTAATGCGATTACCGCCTTATAATGTGCGACTTGAACCCAATAGAGCTCGCATGGGCAAAAGTTAAAAGGCTCGTGAGGGAACACAACATTATTTCAGATTTTTCTCTGACGAGACTGAAGGAGATCACCGAAAAAGCTATCACGCATGTCACAAAAGAAGATTGGTGTGGATATGATAAACATGTTTTAGCATTAGAGGAACATTACTGTCAAAGGGATGGCTTAATGGAGAATGTTGTCGACTCATTTATTATTGAAGTGCGTGAGGAGAGTTTATTTTCATTTTTTTTTTTTATTTCAAGACATAATACCCTCATAAAATGATTTCATGAAGTAGTACACTCGCGCGGAGGCTCAAGATGTATTAGTATCGACAGTGCAATATCGACTAAATCACAACTCTAGCTCATTACGTCAACATTCCTTATCATTCCTCGGAGCTCGCGCGCGGACAGTACTTTTGACGCTTTGAACTTATGTGCCTGGTTGTACCGATGATACAGACGCCAGCACATCAAGCTACCCGAAACTGTCAAATTTTCCCAATCAACTTTGAACCTAATGCTTTAGCGATAAAGTTAAAAATCTATTAAAGAAATTTGACAGATTGTAGTAGCTTGATGTGCTGGTGTCTGTACAACTGTATCATCGCCATAGGTAGGTACCAGCTATGTTGTTGAGATACGTGGGTAAGTCAGCAGTTAATATCAGGTGTAGCACATGCCCTAAAATGCTTCCTTGTGGCACTCTGGAGAGTATTTTACACATTCCAGAGGTTTGGTGCGTTATTATGTTGACCTCGGCACACCTTCCACTAAAATACGATTTCAGTATGCAAAAGAGAGAATTACAAAGTATTATTTATTTTTTATTATTTTATACAGAAGACCATCATGCCATACCTTGTCAAAAGCTTGCCCGATGTCGAAAAAACGGCGGGGCAAAATGTAGGTTTTTAATTTTGAAAAGAGCTCCAAATAACGACATTAACTCATAAACGACGACAGCGACGACGAACGATAAAAATAAAGCGACCACAACTCGTGCCATGGATTATTATTTGTCAAGACACACAATCACAGGGAAAATATTTATTTATTTATTTAATACTTCAGGCACATAAATGTACAGAGGCGGACTTAATGCCATAGACATTTTGTACCAGTCAACTTTATAATCTCAAAAATATTCTCATAATATCTCATAAATATCCATCCTAAACTGGCGCTTTAGCTGGACCGGATAGCATAACTTGTTAGTATACTTTAGAAAACAGATTTGTAATCCCACTTAGCACGCTGACATCCGTTATATCATCATCAGACAAAGCAGTCCACTACTGACCAAAGGCCTCTCTAATTGCACGCTCTTTAGCTCGATCCTGAGCCTCTCACCCAGCTCCAGCTGCTATCTGCCAGCCTGCGAAAATCATACCAGCACCTCGCTTGAGAGCTTCCCAACCTACGTTTGCTGTCTACACTAAAACACGACGTCTAGGGTAGACATCGTTTTACAGTGGAGACAACGGTCATGTCATCACTGTTCTGATATATCCGACCAATTGCCACGACTGCCACTTCAGTTCGCTTATTCTGTGTGATATGCCGACGATGGTTGATCTAGATGGCATTCATCAGTTCATCTAGAGGTCCCACATCGATTTTCTCCAGATCTTCTACAGCCTAACACAACTCGACCCACCCCTTAGAAGTCATATGAAATTGTTATGTGTATGGGACCTACTTGTTTTTTGGCAGCTACTAGTAGGTAACATTAAAGTATTCTAACTTACGTATCGATGACGAATTTTACAATATTCATTGCGTTAGTCGCCATTTACGACACTCATCAAAGATGAAGCCTACATAGTCGCAACTTGTGAATCGCAAGCAAAATCGTCATCAAATAGACTACCTAGCCATCCATTAGCCAAGCGCTCAAAATGAGATCTTTCCGAAATACGTACATTTTCGAAAGGTGCAAACTTTACCATAATACGTTTAGTGGCCGTGAAGGTCAGCGTAATCATACAGACATGAACACTTAACACGTAATTGACGTAATGATGCTCACTACCCATCACACAATAAAATTGTAAGATTTCTTTTGACTAAAGTAAACATGGCCTTTACTTGTAGTTATTTGTATAATCTTTAATAACTTTATTGTACGTTCATAAAATCATGGAATAATATTGCAAACTCAGAAAAGGAAGGAAATATAAACACTTTATATTGAAGTAATTCAATGTTTAATTAAAACGTCATGATCAAGACAAAAATAACAGCATCAAATGTTTCAAAAATGAATAAAATTGTTACAATAGTTGTTAACCATATAGTTATCATAATAAATCTGTTTATACACAACACTTTTATCTATATGTAAAATATAACCTGTTGTTAAAAATGAATGTGCCGATCAATTGTTTGCAATGTGCAACAAAACCAATGATAACAATTTAAAATAGAATTTTAAAATCAATATTCAGGCTCACAAGTAGTCATGCTTTAGCAATAAGCACATGGCTTTACATATTCGTATGTATGGCATGCATGCAAACCTCTACTCGGAATAACAAAACTTATCTATTAAAATATTTGAAACTATTCGAGTCGTGTATAATTTAAAAGATAGACAATTCGATGCTGATAATTATAAAGTGATGATATATTTGCGTCTGTGTTATACTATGCTAGTTCTATAAAAATCTGAGTAAAAACACCAAGTGTCCTTGTAATGTCAAACATTTTGTACTACATTTTATTATAAAATTATCATGATACGGTTGCTCACTCGAAATATAAAAGTGTTAAACTGTAAGTAAACGTGTTTAGATATCCAGCTTTTGATTAAAAATACTTGAATACATCAAAAGTGGCTGTATAGTTGGCAAAGGCAACACGCCTTGAGCCGCTTAGCGAGAAAGAGCAATGAATGGCACGTGGCATTTAGATGGAATCATGCAAAAAAAAAAAGTATGTATATAATGTATGTACTTATATTCATTTAAAATCATAATTTCTAAAAATCTAAAATATGCAGACGTGCAGTCAATTCATTAACTAATTATCATAATTGGATCAGTTGATAATATTGTATATAAACCAAATTACATGCTAGGTGTCCTGTCCTTGATGTTAGAGATAGATAATACAATACGTTTTGTTTCTATCACCTAACTAGAAAATAATAAAAAATATAGTTGCTATATTACAAAAAAAAATAAAAAAAAATAGCTCAGCAAGACTGAATTTTAGATTTATCTAACACCTTACAAGTAAAACGGAAAATACGTAAAAAAATAACAAAGTAAATGTAGCCCAGGAACACGGAGGTGGAATCTAAAGCCCTTAACAAAATCTATTTATATTTTAACCATCTATTGGTGTATTTAATTTTACTTAATCTATTCAATTCCTATACTATAATGAGGCGCAATCATATACCTCAGATCCATACAACGCGCATGCACCCGGGACAGAATGCTATTAATCTTTATTAAGCACTATTATCTTTGCAACATTAAGTCACCTCGCTTTCAAGTTAATAATAAAGTAAATCAGAATATGAGCTAAACTGTTGTCACTTGGGCCGGAGCCGCGCACGTCAGTTACGTCCGGCAGTGGCCTCATCAGCCGGTGTCGGCAGCGTAGTCTGTAACACAAAATTAAACTTGACCGTATTTCCGCTATTACGCTGTCTACAACTTGTAAGCTTGCTATAATTACCGATAAATACATAAACCAATATATTGATTACTAAAAAGTATGTACCGTAGCGTCGTCGCGGTTGAGACCGGCCCAGTGCACGAAGGAGGGCAGGTCGCGCGTGGGCAGCTCGGCCGCCAGAGCCTTCACGCGCAGGTTGCGGTCGTCCGTCAGCAGCACCACCACGCGCACGCGGCGCGTCACGGTCTCTCTGCCGTCGTCCGCGCGCGTGTCTGCAATATTACATAACATAGTAACATCACGCCTGTAATCCTCGGAGGGTTAGACAGAGGTGTACCAATAGTGCACCCACATTCCGCCAGTTATGTCTAAGTGCCATGTAACTGGTGGGCGAGTCTATTGCCATCGAATTCGGGCGCAAATCTAGACTTCAAGCTGCTACTGAGAAGTTCCTGATGAAAAAAGCCCGCGCCAACCCAAACACTGCCCAACCTGGTAGTCGAACCCAAGACCTCATGCTCAACAGCAGCACTTGCGACCACTAGACCAGCGAGGCAGTTCAAAACATCTGCAAGTTATGGAATTCTAAATTCAGTTCAAATCGCACGATAACACGACACGCAGACATACGATATACCCGCTTATACAATTTTGTCGCGTATCGGAATGCAACTAAGGAAGCGTCATTAAAACCCATAATCAGCGGCGCCAGCGCAGATAAAATCACCGTTCACGCGAGCTAAGATATGTAGTAGCAGGCCGCCACCGTCTAGCTCTGACTGGGTCGACACGGACACATCTACCGGTCCGCCGCACGCGCCGAGCGCCCTCTCCGACACGCATTTGGAAGCTAGCATAGTGCATAATACCGTCCAAATACAACGGGCAAC